>MU224972.1:3928223-3961307 GCA_018584345.1 Thuja plicata | reverse complement strand
GTCAGGGTTGACCTTGACCCTGACCTAGTTCAGGGTCAACCTTGACCCTAACCAGGGTCCCCCTTTCAAAACAGGAAGCTTGTTGGCTGTCGGGGGTCATCAAAAATTTAGTTTTCCCGCTTTCGAGTCAGCTGTTTTGGGTTCCAAAGCATTGATTCCTAAATTATATTTAATATAGGTCCTTTTCTAGGGGCATGGGTCTAATTGGAATTTAATTATCCTATGTCAGCCTCCTTATAAGATTGTGCCCTAATTTCATATAAAAGGAAGCCTCTTTCTCTCATTTTCTCTAAGTCTTCTAAGTGCAAAAAGCTCTAATCAAGATTTTGTCAAGAAGCAAAAAGTTCAAGTATCCATTTCCAAAATCTCAAGGTGTTCAAGTCTTCTTCTCAAGAATTCAAGTTCTCCATTGAAGATCAAGGATTCAAGCTTTCAAGTCTTTGAAGGGATTAGGTGCAAACATTCAAGATTCATCATTCAAACCCTAGATCTAGCCATCATGGTGGTGTGATCTTCCTTCAAGATCCTTTGTGCATCCTCAAGACTCTTTCATCTTCTCTTCAAGGTGGACTTCAAGCATATAATCATGGAAGTTTATGGTTTCTAAAGTCCGTTTCTTTCATACTTACATACTTGCATACATTTGAATTTCAATTACATATCTATTGAATATCATAGCTTCATTATTAGATTCAATTCTACTACTTGCTAGCATTATGTACTTTATTGATTTCAAGGTTAATTCCTAAATTGGGGTTTGACTAAGGAAAACCCCTCCCCCACAACAAACAATCCTCTTTTTCTTGTAGGTACAGGTTCAGAATAGCAGATTTGAGACCAGATCTGGATACTCTTTTTGGCTTTCTTTCGGATGGCGCAAATAGATTTTCTTTCAGACTTGTGTAGGTTAGGGTCGACATTATTGGGTCAGGGTTGACATTTGTGGGTCAAGGTCAACCTTTTTCATAAGAAAACATTGGAACGGAAAAATATTTTTGGGTTTTGTTCATCTTTGCATTCCAGTTTGGGATCAACTATCAGTTTTTCTAGAAATAGTCTACAGACCTCAGAAAATAGCATTCTTTGATCTAAAATATTCCAAGGTTAGTACGTTTCTCCTCTTTCTTCAATTACTATCATATATCATTTCTATACATATAATTAATAGAATTTAAGATTCCCTTCTTGTTATTCTCCTTTCCAAATAGTTGATTTATTTGTGCATTAGCCCTTCCTTGGGGTTGATCAACTTGGATCTCCCATTTGTGCATTTGGAAATAAAAGAGAAACATCTTATCTTCTCCCTAATCACAATTGCAATACACAATCAATACAATTCAAGTAAATATAAAGTAGGGTTAAGGAAATCAATATACTCTAAGAAAATCAAACGACAATTAACAAATAATCTCCTAAACCAAATTTTATATTTTACAATATGTATACACATACATGTGTGTATGTGTGTGTATATATATACATATGTGCATATGTGTATACATGGATACACACTTGTATGTGTATTTACACATATGTGTGTATATATACACACATGTATGTATGTATATATACACACATGTGTGTATATAAACACACGTGTGTATGTGTGTGTATACACACACATGTGTATGTGTGTATATGTGTATACATGTGTATGTACACACATGTATACACATATACACATGTGTGTGTATATACATACATGTATATAGACATACATGTATCTATGTATATACATATGTGTGCATGTGTGCATATATATACACATATACACATCATATTCAAAGAAATTAAAAAATAAAGAATTAAAATTCCTTATGCATCTTCTCAGTCATCTTCCGGGTGAATCAAACGGGTTAGTCCATATTTTGGATTTCATTTTGAGGATAAGAATCTTCTTGAATTGCAGCATCTTCTAGAATTGACCATATCTAGGATATGGTATTCCAGTACCCAAACAAGCCCTCAGAGAAGACCCAAGAATAAGGAAACTGCCCAGCAGTAAAATTTCAACATCCTTGTACCATAGAGAAGAAGAAAACCCTAACTCATCCATCGACACCTTCTATTTCCAAGCCTTCTTTTATCCAAAATAAATCTGATCTCCTCTTGCAATCAATCTCTTCACCAAATCTGATTCTATCTGTCTTTTCAAAATTTGAAAAATCTCCAAGCATCTCTTTTCAATCTGATTGCATTCTACCCCTTTCCAAAATTTGATTCTACTTGTCTCTTCAAAATCTGATTTCACTTTTATTTTTCCAAGATCTAACTTCATTCTGTGAGAAGATATCCTCCGAACCTGATCACTCTGCAAATATCTGATTTCGTTTTTCTGAGAAAAAATCTGATTTTATCCTCCTATGAAAATATCCTCCATGAAGCTCTGTCAAGATATAAAATACTTCTAAAAAACTATAGAAAAAGACTATGTAGTTTTAAAATTTCAATCTTGCATATTATTTTAATCTTTTACATTTTATATGCTTTTTGTGCAAATCTGATTTATTTTCCTCTTTAATACTTTTTTAGACTATAGTCTCTTAAATCATTTTATCTTTTAAATCTTGTGCATATTCCTATCTTTGAAATTCTCTTTTATGTATTTTTGCATAGAACTCACCAGATTGCGCCACTTGGCATGCACTAGTTGGCTACCCTTTAACTAGCTCTTAAACTCATCCTCTAACCTTGGTCTTCTTGGAGATTTGGAGATAATTGGGCCTCTAAGTCTCTGAACAATTTCTTTAACCATAGTTAATTATAGAGACTTGGAGACAAGACTAAGTCTCTAAGCCTCTGAATAGATTTAACTCGACCCTGCCTTGACCACGATTAACCATGCATAGTGTATCTCTAAGTCTCTGAACAATTTTTATAACCCTGGGATTACTTCGAGATTAAACATGAGCCCTTGATCTAGATCTCCATCTAACAACTGGGGCTAAATCTTAGATTGTCTGGAACTTAACAGCTTGCATCTGGAGACTTGGCGTTGCAGTTTACTAGCCTCTAGTAGTGTGATCTTGGAAACTGTGGTGGTTGACAACTAACATCTTGCGACCTAGCATGCGGTTAATCCAGTGGTTAGTCACATGATCCTGGAAGGTTTTTGCCTTTGACCGCTAGCATTAGCGACCCTGCACATGGTTAGTTGACCGCTAGTCGCTAAATCTCGCATGGTTTTCTCTGACCATGGTTACATCTTGAGACTTCACGCGTTGTCACCATGTGTCTACCACATCACCAACCATTTGTGCACCACTTGTCTACCGTGTCATCACTAAAATCTCATCTTGGTCATTTGGGCACACTTCCCAATGCACTACCTATGCACCTATGGAGAGCCTCCTTCTCATCTTTAGATTCATTATGTTTGTTCTCTTCCTTTTATACATCTCATATTTAACTTGTGGGATTAATCTCCTTCAATTTTTAAAGCCTTTACCTCATTTTGTGCCCAAAATTATGGGGCCCACCACACATTGATTCCTCCATCAAGGGGCCCACCAAGGAGCCTCTTGGATTCTTATTCACATTAGTAATTATACATTGGAGTATAACAACTATTTAAAAAACTCATCCACTGTGCATGTGGGATATAACATTTTTTTCATTTTTCAAGTTTTAAGCCTCCTCTGGCATGTTGTGCAACTTCTGTTGGAGTCCATGCATTGTGGACTGGCTTCATGTCTTCAATCACTCATTGCAGGCCTCATTTTTTATATATGGTGCAACACTTCCTTTAAAAACACATCTTTTTCATATATTGCGTAGCTTTTGGACATGCCACGCAGCCTCTTTGTTCCTTTGAATACATTTGAAAATGCAAATGAAAGGTTTTGATGTTCTTTTTCAATGCATGGTTTTCAAAGAAGCACTCCAATCAACATCTACATAGTTCCTCCTAACATTCTCCTACGCAAACTCCTTGTTGTCTTGCACCTGCCAATGACATTGCTTTTAAGTTTATTTTAAACACCATTCTCCTATCTTTATCAGTGTGGACTTCCCTTTGTCTGCAAAGCCTTTACACTTCTACCCAACATGCATTTGATGTTTTATATATTTTGAAATGTTTCCTTTCACATTGCACTGGGTTTCCAAGCTTGCATTTTATTTGAGCTTTTTAAGTTTTTCATATTTCATGCGTTGTACACTCTCCATATTCAGCGCAACATCTCTAGGCTTGGTCTTAATTGTTGCGTAGTATTTGTGCATTGCATTGATTTTAAAAAACACTTAAACTCTCTTTGCAACATGTAAGGACTCCTAAATTTGTCTCCTACGTAGATTCATTTCTATCTTTCATCTGCCAAGTGCATTTGCATTGGAGTTCCAAAGTTTGACGTAGCAGCTTCTTTGGTTTTGTGGAAATACATTTGGTAATTGCAATGTTTGAAATTTGAAATGCCTCCTCTGCATTACATAAAACACTTAAACTCTCTTTGCATCATGTAAGGACTCCTAAATTTGTCTCCTGCGTAGATTCATTTCTATCTTTCATCTGCCAAGTGCATTTGCATTGGAGTTCCAAAGTTTGACGTAGCAGCTTCTTTGGTTTTGTGGAAATACATTTGGTAATTGAAATGTTTGAAATTTGAAATGCCTCCTTTGCATTACATCCTACGCAGAAATGTTTGAAATTTGAAGTCCTCCTCTGCATTACATCCTACGCAGCAATGTTTGAAATTTGAAGTCCTACGCAGTAAGCATTTGTTGTTTTATAATTTTTGGAATGTTTCCTTGCACATTGTGTTAGGTTTCATGTCAAAAACATTGGCATTAAATGAATATTTTTAATGTTCTTTAACTCCATCATGTTGAATTCCACTCCTTGTTACCATGTGAGTAGCCTCCTTCAAATCGTGAAAGACTTTGCATTTGTAGGAAAGTTTCAATGTTTTAGAATTACATGCGTAGGATTTTCTTTCCTCCATCTACATTGTATTTAAAACAAGACCATGCTCTTCCTTTCAAACGCTACACAATCCTCTCTTTATAAACCTTGCACAATATGGAATTTACACCTATCTATTTCTATTTGAATTTGAAATCTTCTATAATATTTACTTAAACCCATATCCAGGTTCCTTACATTCCTATTTATTCTCAATGCCACGTCCATGCTTCCACATTTTTCTTTAGTTTGAATTGGTTCATTGATTTCCATATTTCTTTCACAGTCAGCTCCATTGGCATACATACATAAGTACCATTATTTAAATCACAAAATAATTTAAAACAATAATATGCTTTTAAGACTTCATACGTTGAGCATTGGACCTTTTGTACTCTGACCCAACAATAGCAACTGGTCTCCGGGATAGGTATTAAAAACTGATCAAAAAGCCTCCTGGAATCATGTGATCCAAAAATTATTCTCATTTCCAACAAATGAGTATGCGTACGAAAGGGAATTGCATGAATATATTAGGGTTAAAAGATATTATTGACCAAAATGAGCCACTTCATTTATTCTGCAATTGGAAGTATTCAAACACACATAAACCCTACCTAAAATGCAACTTGGAAAGATATCGGATGAACTCCTAAGGATTTGTCACTTGGCAGAATGATTCTCTAAAACATAGTGAGTATGCATGCAAAAGGGCTTCGCCAAATTTTACTCCATGTGTAAGAGATAGCTAATCAAATTTGTTAATTCTGAAAACTTGTGCAGACGCAGATGTAAAAGCAACATAAACTTCATTTGGATTGGTCTTTGCAAAAATAGAAAACCATGTCTTGAGGCCCAACCCCGAATCCAGGTAGAAAAATTTCATATATAAAGTACAGGGAAACCACTTTCATCTTAAAACAATCATCTAGTAACAAGTTACCATCCTTTGAAAATGATTGTTCTATAAATGCAATTCTGTTTAACACTGCCAATCTGCATAAACTGCCTTTGATCCTGATTTGAAAAACTTATCAAAAGAGAGTCTTAAAGTCTGATACCCAAAACATAGATTTACTTTCACATGGGGAATATGAATCTTCAATCAGCTGCTCTGGTAATGAACTAATCAACAGACACTAATCTGCAAAGTAAGCATCTCACAACTTTCTGAACTTAAACTCGGTAAAAATGCAGAAATCTGATTTAGAATCAATTGGGAAAAGTGGTCAAATGGATTGACCAAATTATGAAAGTCTTCAGAGAAGTACACTTTCATGTTTATAATGCAAGGAATAAGTCAATTCTTCAATATCTTGAATTGGGCACAAATGGTGGGACCTCAAAGTAAGGTTCTTAGAAATCTGCATTCACACTTAGGGAAAATGAATAAAATGCAAACGGATTAGCTTGGGTAAATTTATCAAATAAGCTTGCAGGGGTTTGAAAATGGGGATTGAGACTCATTTCCATGCCTACAAAATAATGCAAAAACCCTTATGTCTTGACTAACAACCAGGCATTAAATACAAGCCTCCAAAGTGGGTTACTTAGGAAAATCTAAAAATATGCAAAGTACAGACTTGGGCAAACAACTCCAAATGACTACCTCCAAAACATGTCAAAACTAAAAACCAATAGCTAAAACCCATTACATTTTCTAAATGAAAGGTGTTGAACCCACTCTCCAAGTGGTATCTCATGAAAAACATCAGGTCACTTGCTACTTGCATCCAAACTCGGCTTCTCACAAAACATTTTTAGGGCAGCAACTTACATTTACAAAATTTTTTAGTATAGTAACTCCAAAATTTACCCAAAATTTTGTAGTTCCAATAGTGGCTCTAACTGGGGACACATGCCCCATGCGGACATGTAGAGAATTCAGAATCATTGGTAGAAGCAGACCGGCCATAAAATCAAATCAGATCACATTCTCTTCTCTTTTCTCCTTTCAAAACCTGCAAACCCTTTATTGAAAGAAAACACACCACACAACTAAATGGAAAGGAAAGGAACTATACAAGCACATAAATATTTACAAAAGGCCAGAAGCCCCAAAAGTAAAATCAACTCTTACCTTTGTCAAAAACAAAATTTTCTTCTCCTTGCTTAAGAAACAAGCTAACAATACCACTTTCATCAGTCTGATTTGACCTACTGTCATGTTGCATTAGCTCATCACATAAGAAACTATCAACATCTTCATCATTTGAACATATATGAAAACTAGGTAGACTATGAGAATGTAAATTGTGTGGCATATGCATGTTACATTCATTAGATAAAAATAAACTAGGATAAATTCAATATTTATCATCTTCAATCCTTAGGCCACATCTGGGAAAATCACTATCCAACTGAAAATAAAAGCACTTAAATTATTCCATATTGCTGGAGTTAACATTATTGGATCCATCCACATCAATATTTTTCACATCAAAGGAGAATCTAGCATACATAACCTCGTGCAAACATTGAGGACATTCATCACTTGGGACATGATCTAGCCCATTCTTCAAAGGATAGGGAACAACAATCTGAGAAACATCAAAGTTAGGCTCATCATAAACATCAGGGATCTCATGCAAATGATTTTGACCTTTTGTAAGAGGAGATAAATAAGAAATAGAAAAAGAACAAGATTCAACATCATCATTATCAAAACATGGAAACTCCATGTCATGATCCATATTATGATTTTCAAAAGGATTATCATCCTATATCTTTTCAGTGGTTTGTATATCCATATCAGAAATCTCTAAAGAATTCTCTTGCAAATTATCATTTTTATACAAACCACTATTGTGTTCATTTGAGGGAGGATACATATCAACACACTCATCAGGAAATTGCATATGTTGAGTAACTAAAGTTCATCATGAAATAATTCAATTAAATATTTAGAATCAGAAAAAGATTCATTATCAACAAAATTATCCCAGTTAATACTCAACATCATATATGGAGTCTCTTCATCCTTTAAATCAGCACAAATACTGATACTCTCATTATCTACAAGGTCATATTCAGTCTTGTTGTAGCCTAGTGATACGTGAGTACAAGGAAAATAAAAAATATAAGTATCAAAACTCTGAACATCTGATATACATTCCTTGTCAAACTCAATGTGTCTGGGGTGTAGTGATTCAAATATATCCTTCCCTGAACATCTAAGATATTCATAAGATAAAAACCCTAAAATTTGTTCACTATGAAGTGAACCACTATCATCATTTATGCTCATCTCTGATACACACTCACAATCAGCATCTTCATTGATCAAATTAGTATAATCCTGTTGACTACACACATATTCTATTTCATATTGAGAAGAATCATTACTTTCATGACTAGAAGATATAACATCCATATTAGACACATGTGTAACAATTTTCTTTTCATCATTCTCAATACCATCACTACTAGGTACAACCTCATGTGAAACCGTAAATTTAGGATCTTCAATATCAGAAACTTGGTTTGAAATTTCAAGATTGATGTCACTGTCATTAAAATAATTATCACAGCAACTTGCCTCTTCATCGTCTTGCTTCTCATAGACTTCATCGTCAGCATTATAATCAACACTTTTAGCATAAGTAGACTCAGCATCATCTACATAACTAGATTGATATTCAGTATCCTCAACATTTTCAGATTCAATATCACTAGATTCAACCTCAGGTATAATTTTAGATGAAATATTTTCAACATGTTCCATCCATTTCATGGTATGCCAAATATATTCCACCCTCTAAGAGATTGAAAAATTAATTGATTCAGGAAAACAAAGTTTCACAAATAAATTAGCCCAAACAAACTCCTAGAGACAGAAAGAGATACTATACTCCTTAATCTAAGTAGAAAACCTTATGTAAAATTCAAATTGAGATTCACTCTCTTCTCTTCTCATACTTCCTTGTAATGTCAAAATAGCCCTTTCTTGAAGCTTTTGTCTTAACTCTTTTGTTTCTGCACGAACAAGTTTAAGTTCTAATAAAGGGTCTCTAGATTTGGACATGTCATGATAACCCCTGTGCTCCATGTCCCCCATTTTTAGTTAGTACATACTTCCCCTTGACTTTGCAAAAATACAACTATAACCTTGAAGTATGCAAACCTCTTACCACACCTTGTTCCTTCTCTGAGTGCTTAGATCACTTAATAAGGAAAAGGTTTTATAACTGATTTTCATGGAACAAAAGAATTTATCCAATGAAAATAAAAATACTTGGAATATGATGAGCTACTGCAAACTATTTGATTTGAAGTCACCTCCAAATCACCTTCAAAACTTGGTAGAGCCGCCACCTCTTTGCAGAGGAAAATATTTTATATTATTTGAGATCTCTTTTCCAACTCTGACCTTCTTCAAATCAGCAACTTACATACATCTCCAATATAGGGTCTCTTAATGATTCCTCTCTTGACTATGTTACAAGTCACATGAGTCCTATTATTTGTTTCCTCTTCACTACAAGTCCACCTCTTCTTTGTAGTCTTTCTTCAAACGTGCACACTAGTGCAAATCAGAGAACTCAGAGTCACCACTAAACACATGTAAGATTGTATAGGTATTTCTTCAAGAAATTGGAATTTTAGACACTTTGCAATGACAGAAAAAAAAATACTTGACTCTTTTTACAAAAGTTTGAGGAATATGTCTTTGCAAACAATGACTCTATAACTAGACTCTGGGATGATTCAACAAGGAAAGGAAATGATCATCTTAAACTTGTCCTATTACTTCCCCAGTAGAGTCGCTGATTTGTTAGAGCTTTTTCTTGAAGAATAAAAATAGATCAATAACTAACCAACTCTATAACTCCCAACTTCTTATTCTAACAAGACAAAGTCTAATTGATGAGGATTTGATCCTCCTTCTACTTCAAGCTTTGCAAACTCAGGCGGGTGTACCTCTTATAGATTACTACTTCTTAGTAACTTTATTAGTAGATTAAGGGCTATAATGATTTACTAATTTCTTTTGTTGCAACTGATGCAGAGCTTCAAAATCCAATCCAGGATTTGAACAAAAGTAAATAAAACTGGAGAAAAATGGCCAAAGTGATAAGGATATTCATCCTTCTTCTCTTCAAGTTCAAAACTCAAGCACGCTAACCTAAAGGATCTAGTTCTTTAATGAATCAATAACAATGTCTATATTATTCAATACAGCTCCTAAACATCCATGCTCTTAAATAGGAAATGGAATATATTCATATTTTAAATGATTGATGATGAAAACTACTGGACAAGCAAAGACCAGTGTCTTATCTATTGGGAAACAAAGTCAAATAAACATACATCAACATAAAACCATCTAATTCCAACATACATAAACCAAATGAAGTGCCTTACCACTCACTCTTTTACTCTAACACCTAGACATAAAATTCACGTGCAAACCCTGAACTCTTAGAATTTGTCTCTAAGATTTACTCCCTCCTTCAAAGAAACTCAAAAACACAACTCATAGTTACCTTATAACCAATGTATTAAAATTCCTTATAGATTAACACACAAGACTTCAAGACAAGACATAAAGACATCAACATATATTGAACATGGATTCCATTTTTTTCATTAGATTGTTATTTTGCATCAGCATATTTACAAAACAAAGAGCTCAGAGAAGACCCAAAAAACAAGAAACTACCTAGCAGTAAAATTTCAACATCCTTGTACCATAGAGAAGAAGAAAACCCTAACCCAGCCACTAACACCTTTTGTTTCCAAGCCTTCTTTTCTCCAAAATAAATCTGATCTCCTCTTGCAATCAATCTCTTCAACAAATATGATTCTATCTATCTTTTCAAAATCTAAAAAATCTCCAAGTATGTCTTTTCAATCTGATCGCATTCTGCCCCTTTCCAAAATATGATTCTACTTGTCTCTTCAGAATCTGATTTCACTTGTCTTATTCCAAGATCTGACTTCATTCTGTGAGAAGATATCCTTCAAACTTGATCACTCTCTACAAATATCTGATTTCATTTGTTTGTTGAAAAATCTAATTTTATCCTCCTATGAAAATATCCTCTATGAAAGCTCTATCAAGATATAAAATACTTCAGAAAACTATAGAAAAAGACTATGCAGTTTTAAATTTCAATCTTGCATATTATTTTAATCTTTTACATTTTATATGCTTTTATGCAAATCTGATTTATTTTCCTCTTTAATACTTTTGCAGACTATAGTCTCTTAAATCATTTTATCTTTTAAATCCTGTGCATATTCCTATCTTTGAATTTCTCTTTTATGCATTTTTTGCACAGATCTCACCAGATTGCGTCACTTGGCATGCACTAGTTGGCTTCCCTTTAACTAGCTCTTAAAATCATCCTCTAACCCTATTCTTCTTGGAGATTTGGAGATAACTGGGTCTCTAAGTCTCTGAACAATTTCTTTAACCATAGTTAATTGTAGAGACTTGGAGACAAGCCTCAGTCTCTAATTCTCTTAATAGACTTAACTCAACCATGCCTTGACCATGGTTGACCCTATATAGTGTATCTCTAAGTCTCTGAACAATTTTCCTAACCCTGGTTTACTTCAAGACTAAACACGAGCCCTTGATCTGGATCTCCATCTGATGGCTCGGGCTAAATCTCAAAATGTTTGGCACTTAACAGTTTGCATTTAGAGACTTGGCGCAATGGTTTACTAACCTCCAGTCATATGATCTCAGAATCTCTAGCGGTTAACTGCTAACATCTCATGACTTGGCACACGGTTAGTCTGGCGGTTAGTTGCATAATCTCTGAAAGTTTTTTTCCTCTAACCGCTAGCATTAGCGACCCCGCGCACCATTAGTTGACCACCAGTCGTTAAATCTCGCATGGTTTTCTTTGACCATGGTTACATCTTGAGACTTCACATGTTGTCACCACGTGTCCGTCACATCACTAACCATCTGTCACTTGGCTGAATGAATCTATAAAATATAGTGAGTATGCATGCAAAAGGGTTGTGCTGGATTTTACTCCATGTGCAAGCGATAGCTGATCAAATTTGTCAATTCTGAAAACTTGTGTAGATGCAGATGTAAAAATAGCATAAACTTCATTTGGATTGGTCTTTGCAAAAATAGAAAACCATGTCTTGAGGCACGACCCCTGATCCAGGTAGAAAAATTTCATATATAAAGTATAGGGAAACCAATTTCATCTTAAAAAAATCATCTGGAAACAAGTTACCATCCTTTGAAAATGACTATCATGTAAATGCAATTCTGTTTAACACTGCCATTTTGCATAAACTGTCTTTGATCCTGATTTGAAAAACTTATCGAAAGAGAGTCTTAAAGTCTGATACCTGGAACATAGATTTAATTTCACACAAGGAACATGAATCTTCAATCAGCTTGCACTGATAATGAACTAATCAACTGACACTAATCTGCAAAGTAAGCATCTCACAACTTTCTAAACTTAAACTTATTAAAAATGCAAAAATCTGATTTAGAATCAACTGGGAAAAGTGGTCAAATGGATTGACCAAAGTTTGAAACTCTTTAGAGTAGTACACTTTCATGTTTATAATGTGAGGAATAATTCAATTCTTCAATATCTTAAACAGGGCACAAATGGTGGGACCTCAAAGTAAGGTACTTAAAAATTTGCATTTTCACACTCAGGGAAAATGAATAAAATGCAAACAGAATAGCTTGGGTAAAGTTATCAAATAAGCTCACGGGGGTATAAAAATGGGGCTTAAGACTCATTTCCATTCCTACAAAACAATTCCAAAACCCTTATGTCTTGACTAACAACTAGGCATTAAATACAAGCCTCCAAAGTGGGTTACTTGGGAAATTCTGAAAACATGCAAAGTGTAGACTTGGGAAAACACCTCCAAATGACTACCTCCAAAACATGTCAAAAATAAAAAAAAATAGCTAAAAACCATTATATTTTCTAAATGAAAGGTGTTGAACCCACTCTCCAAGCGGTATCTCATGAAAAACATCAGGTCACTTGCTACTTGCATCCAAACTCGGCTTCTCACAAAATATTTTTAGGGTAGAAACTTACATTTACAGAAATCTTCAGTATAGTAACTCCAAAATGTACCCAAAATTTTTAAGTTCAACACTTTCAATTCTTTCTTGATACCTTTTTGAGCATATTATCCCTTGAATGAATTTGAGGTATACTCGCCTCCATTATGCAACCAATTTTGTCTCAATCTTCCTCCCTATTTTGTTCTTCACAAGAGCCTTAAAGTCTTGATCTGTGGGATCACTTGCAAAATAGTCACATCAAATTTGTCTAAAATTTTGGCAAGATTGACCCTAAAATCATTGTCTTATACTCATTTTATCTTGTATATTTTCATACCCCTATGGGATTGCCACCTAAAACTCTCGTGGGAATGCTTGAAATCTCCTACAGGATCTCCTATGTAGACATTAGAATCATTCCTTTTAAACTTCTATGAGATCTTCATTGAAGTCCAACACGATTGAGCCTGCAAAATCATACTCCTTTTTTCATCCCTAGTCATGACACATCTATTTGATAAATTTCCAAAATAGACAAAGAAAAGAAAGCTTGTACCCAAATATAGGAGGAAGAAAGAAGAAAGTTGAATCGACAAGGATTTTAAGTGTATAGTGAAAGATGAGAAATACAATGTCGATAGGTTGGAACAAACTCCTTTTATGAGGTATCATAATATTGTTATATTTTATTGCGTAAAATAAAATTTTGACATTCATTTTGATACCATTTATTAAGAGGATTTCTAGCTAAGGCTTTTTATTACTAATAAGGGTCCGCATTTTACCAACATATCATCACTTGATCCAAAGTACATTTTCTTGCAAACACGCCTTGTCATCCCCATACCTAGGACTTGCATTAATTTCACATTTTCATTACCACACCCATCTTCATTAACATGCATATAAATTGTAGTCTCATTTTCCACATTATCCAAATTGAAACCCAATCCAAAAAATAAAAACAATTTAAAATCAAAAATCAAAACTAACGCTTGATCTTACATCCTTGAGTTGTCTACCTACATCTTAATCAAACCATCATTTTTATAGCTTACCCTTTGACCAAGGATTGTTTAGGATAGCTTATCTTGTCATTGTTACTACATCACCTCGATCAAGAGGTTTATTTACTTGGACTATCTTATCATCTAGGAACATCAGTCTTTCCTATGTTGACCATCACATCCATCAATATCAACACTAGGTGTTTTAAACTCACGTCTGAGTATCAAGAAAAATCCTTAATTCTTAGGTTATTATCACATATTGCATTTCATTCACATATCCTTAAAGTTACATTTCATTCCTAGACTCATAGCATCCCCCATATCTCATACATATTAGGTCATACATTACATGCCCCAACAAACATGTTCACAAAAGAGGAAGAAAATGGATCCACATTTTGATGTTGGTCCCTCATCTAGCATTGTGCCTAATACTACTAGCACTCTTGTCACCTTTGACCCCAAAAATTAAGTCCAACCTGAGGAGGTCATGGTCCACCAAGAAAAAATCCCTTCCAAGAGCACCATAGAGGATTTTATGAATCAACCTAGGGATTCCTCCATGATTAGTCACATTATAAGAAGAAATCATGAAATCATCATTGTCAACTTCATACAAGAAGGTGATTCTATCCCGTGAGAGCTCATTCCTCCTAGAGTCACCAATCTGACATCACCCCTTCATATCCCATTTGAGACATGAAATGGTGTCATACAACAAGTCCCCGATCCTGGTGCCTTGTCTACTCAACTTTTTATATCCCTATCCCAATCCACCCAACCTATTGGCACACAACCTACGATACATACTTGTATATCATGAAATGGTGATCAAGGGTAGACCACTATGTCATGCATGTACATTGAAAAGGAATCCTAAAATTTGACCCCTTTGGACTAAATCTGATTAGCACAACCCAAGTAGATTAAGGGATGCTAATGCATGATCTAGGCTTAAAAGGAATGTGTAATTTTAGGACCTCTTTTTATTTATGTAGATATAATATGATAGAAATAAAATATGTGCAAGTAAAATTTAAAAAACAAATACTCATGCAATGATAAATAGAAAGATATCATATCTAGTGTACCAAAGTAAGTGCTAAAAATGGATGGGGATGATGAATAAATCACCTTGAAGGCTAGTATAGAATGCAACTTCAGATCTATATAGAAACTAGAAATAGATGGAGAACTGAGAACATGCAAGCTGGAACTCTCTATTGTGAAAATCTGAGTGTTTTAGGAATAGGTCAAACATGGTTTGACCTATGCCAGTATAGTTTGAGGGTGTTTCAACCTATACCTTTGAGGGATGAATTGGAAGTTCTTGGGATTGTGACTGATACTGCTCTTCCATATCTCCAATTCTAAGTCTAGAACTCCATGAATTCTGCACTTGCACATAAGAGAAAGGGAAATTGTTGGGGGAAAGGGGCTTTCATTATTCAAACCTTGTATAGGAATTAACCTTGAAATGAAATAAGTAAAGCATGTAAAGAAAAACAAAAGTAAGTATTCACCTTGCTTGTCAAACCCTTTTGTATGGATTCAGATCTACTATACCCACAAATATGTATACTTTCTTGATTAAGTTTTGATAGAATTGAGGATGTCTTCACCAATTTAATAGATCTACACTTGCCAAGTCATAGATCATACATGTATGTATGCTTGATATTATTGAATGGAGAAGGATAGGAATTAAGAATAGATATGGATCATCTTTCTCAATTGGGAATTCCTCCACTAATACACCATGGGAGAGAAATTCACACAAATCAATAGAAGAATGCCTTGGAATGGATGGATGAAAGATAGCCTTCAAATCTTGAAACCAAATCCTTACTTTCTTTCTTGAAATCACCAAAAATATCTTCAATGCATCTTGGACTTGATTGATTGCATGTATGGGGATATGTCTAGATTATGGATATAAAAGATGGAAAAATGAAGGGAAGAGGTCTCCTTTTATAGATATTCTGGGATCCAAATTCATGAAGCCCAACCTTACTGAGTGGGAAAGTGAAAATACTTAGCATTAGGCCTGAAACCCATCAAATTTAAACCCCCAAGGTATAGGTTGAAAGTGGTTCAACCTATACCTAAAGGGGTAAATTTTGAGGCAGACTTTGTGGGGTTGATAAGTATTAAGAGGCTCAGGGGAAATGGAGAGAAAAGAGGGAAAATAAAGCATAAATGCATCCAAAATTGAGATCACTAAAATGGGGCCTGATAGATCCTAGAGATTCTAAATTAATGGTTGCTAACTTTTTAGGACTATACAATATAATGTCACAAAAACCTCATTTCACCCTTTTTGGGTCTCCATCCATCAACCTATTACTAAATTATGCATCATAACAACCACAACAACCAAGTGTGCAACCTTTGCAATAATTTATCACCCAACATCTACAATAGTGACCCCCATAATACACCATTGGGATTCCACTCATAGGGCCAAAAAATCATCTTATACTACCACCACCTCCCACAACTACCATAGTACCATCATCTGTCTTACAACCCTTGATAGCACAAGGCACATTCACATCCCAACCACAACCCTTGCAATCACAACAAGTCACATCCACTACCCAAACATTGTCACTCCAACAATCCACCCATACCTCATAGGCTCCTCATACCACACAAGTAGAAACATCATCTTCTTGGCATTTTTTCCAAGCTGCAATGTAAGCTCAAGGAATTAAAACCCAATCGTACATCACTAATCCCCCATATTTCACATCTCAAGTTGCCATACAATTTACAGTGCAACTCACTCAACCTCAACAACTAGATTCATTTGCTCCCACATATGTTAATTAATTGGCTATGCCCACATCTACCTTTGCACAAACTTTAGCGCCCCCACACCAAAATAATTCACATACTAAACTTGCATCCACACATGTGAATTATCTTTCTCCACCTTATATTTCCATTCATACCCAAAGCACTTACGTAACTCTTGGTAGTGTCGCTATTTACTAGCCCTATGCAGGACAACCATATGCATCCTCCACTTACTAACCATGTCAACAAAAACAACAAACTTCATTTTAATAACAAACCTCACAACCATCGTACCAAAACATACATCCATAACCTTCATACCAACCCCAAAAACAACTGCAACAACACCCATAGTATCAAGCCTATTAATTCCCTCAAAATCAACCACATTATCCATTGCAACACCAACCACAACTCACATATGAAACAACATATACTATTTACCAGGAATCATAGCCTACTTACCATATTTTGCAATCTGCATACCAATCATCCTCACAAACATACCAAATCCCTACATATCCACCATCACAATCTAACTCATATACTATACCAGGATCCAATGTGATTGGTGTGCCCACTCCACAACTTATCAACCCTAAGTGGGAGGTAATAAAAACACTCTAAAGGAGCTATGCATAGGAATTAATATCAAGACCTTTTAGTTTAGGGAGGTCTAATCTTATTCATTAGTCAAATTTATCACACCAATCCTTTTCCCAGGTTTGATAATTATAGAGGAAAAGGTAATCCAATTGACCATGTTAATTAAGAATTTTACATGGCTTGTCAAGAGGTGGCTTATAAAAATAATTATAGTATGTGTCTCTTTCCTAAGAGTCTAGGAGGTTTGGCCCTAGAATGGTTCTATAAGATCCCATATTCCAAAAAAAGGGGGGTTGAAATCCTCCTTAACTACCTCCAAATGTGGTAATGCCTATGAACTCATTTGCCATATAAACCCCCAGAAAAGCATCTGGTAAAAATCTTCATTGGTAATATGCATCCCAAGATGGTACATCATAAAAAAACAAATTTCATTCATACCCACAAGGAAATATATGAGAAGGGATCTCACATTGAGAGAGACCTCTTTGATGAGGGAATCATCAAACACTATAACAAATTTCATAGTGAATAACCCAGTAATGATCATCCTTGATATTAGAACAAGAACAAGAATGTTGTAGGTGATGGAGCTATTGATACTAAGTATGTAGAAACTTTCATTGATTCTCTTAATCTATCTTCACCCAATTTCTAATAAGTGACACTGATGTAAGTGTTCCAAATGTCTTGCTTGCACAATCTACTAAAAAGATCTTCTTTATCTTCTTCAACAATCCTAATCTCCTCTAGGGTCCTTATTAGGCTTAGATAATTAACTAATTCTGAATCCTACTCTCCTCTAAGAGTCTCCAATTTGTGCTTCACCTTTGAAAGACTAACACCCTATAGTCACTTCACTTCTCCACTTCTCCTACTTACACTTAGAAAGGTTTAAGTGCCAATTTTCTCTCTAACATTCTTGAATCACTTGTAGGGGTGTCCATCACCATGTACACATTGCATATGATCACATTTTAATCCATCTTGATGGTTCTCATAGCTATTTTCAATCGAATCCAAGTTCTTGTCTCTAGAAGGCCTAATTGAGCTTACTTCCTTGTAGCCCATGAGAGTGTGTTTTTCTCACTTCTTTCAAAACTTTTCAAAATAAGTTCAAATTATAAGACCTTATCCAGATACACTGTATCATTTTACAAAGTATTTTTTAAGTCTTAAACCCCTAAGCCATCCATACATGGGGTTCCTACAAACTAGGACCAATAGGGCTAATAGGCCTAAATTCTAGGATAGTCTACAACACTTTGCAAAACTTGCTTAAACCTTGACTTCACATATTTGTATGGACTTCACCCTCCTATAATTTCAAGGTAACAGTAAACCCTAATTGGAAATGTACTTGGACCGTATAGTTCTTTCTTCCCCTGCACATGAATGCTCACCGTTTCACCTCCAAACCACTAACCGGACAGTGCATGCTCGCCTAGGGCTTGGATCTAAAAATATCAAATTGACTCTCTAAGACTCTTACCTCTACACATATGTACACCACTAACTCCCCTAACATTTCCATCTACCCTTAGGTGTTTCCCATGGTTAGATATAATGGGGGAGCCATGACTTGACTGTCTGGTCAGGACAGGACCAGTGAACTCTAGAGTTACAAAAAAATTTAGCTACGACTGTATACTACCTCTAATCAACTAACTCACTAAATTAAAAGTGTCTCTAACTATCCTATGCATGCAAAAAAACCATTAGATTCAAGCTCTCAATCCATAAAATGTGACTGTTACAAAGAAATGCTCGGGATTCACTGAAAACCAGAATTACAGAGCTCTATTCAACTTCACACTTGTTACAATGAATGAATAACTATTTGATTCAAGTCTCTCCATACATTAGATTCCTTCTTCCTACATTCTAAGCCTTTTTGGTCGATTCCCCACTCCTAGTTTCAAGGAGAATCCAATGTAACCACTCTTGCACACAACATTTGCAATTATTGCAAATGTTGTCATGACAACAATTTAGCAACTTTTGGCATCTTCTTTATTATACCTTCTCCCTACATTTTAGGACCTCTAACCTATTTAATTAGAGGATCCAAGATCATTAAAGACCCTAAGGCATCTCTATGTCCACATTTAAGTGATTGGACACATTCATGACTCCAATCCCACATTTAGAACCTAATCCTAAGAATTTGAAAAACTACTAACAATGGCTATTATTGTGACCTTAGTCCTAATGATTAACTCACTTATCCTACAAAGAAATGACCTTCTAAGGTCCAAAAACAAACTATCCTATCTTGACTTTGCTAATGTCAATTACAAGCCAAAATTATTACAACTTGGAGGTTAGCCTAGGTGTGCTCCTGCACCATCCTCCCCAAAACAAAAAGATCAATCCACCCTTGGATTGAGGATTCTTGGATAAATCCCCATCTTCTTGAACTCTAATTCTTTGACCCATACTGCATCAGCATTGGTTTGATCATGCATTTTGATCAAGTGCTCCTTGTACTCTTTTGTTCTAGTCTTCTTGTATACTCTTGTATCTAGTATGTTGTCAGCTCCTTTGACTGTAGCAGAGGGTAATTGAAAAATCTTCCACATCTCTAATGACTTCTTGGAGACTCTGATCCATGTCTTGTTGTAGTCCTTTGTAATAGTCTAAGTCTGCAATTTTGAAAATAGGTGGCAGTCCACTATCTTCTGGGAGCTCAACTTTGAATGCATTTTCACCATACTTAGCCAAGATAGGATAGGGGTCTATCCTTCTCATCTATAACTTGTGAGGGACTCCCATCTGAAGTATGGATTTGTTAAGATGCACCATGACCATGTCACCCACATTGAACTGAACTGTTCTTCTACTTTCATCAATCTTTGCCTTATGTTTCAAGGTGTTCTCTGTCAAGGTTTTCTGGACTTTATCATGTATTTCTTGCATTGCACAAGAAAATTCATCTGCATATCCACTTACTTTCACTCCATCCTTCAAGTCTCTCAACTCATAGACACCTCTCGGGTGTAATCCATACACTATCTCAAAGGGGCTCTTCCCTATTGACCTATTGATGGTGTCAATGTAGGCATACTCAGCCTGTCCAATCAATTGATCCCAGTGTTGTCCATACTCCTTTGTCAAGCACCTTAGTATATTTCCAAGGATTCTATTCACCACTTCTATGTGACCATCATTTTTTGGATGGTAGGTAGACCCAAAGGATAAATTAGTGCCTAATCTTTGCAAAAGAGTCTTCCAAAAATGACCCATAAATTTGGTGTCTCTATTAGACATAATGCTCTTAGGTAGCCCATGGATTCTTACTATCTCTTTGAAGAAGAGAGAGACTATTTGGCTAGCATCATTACTGGTCTTTCATGGCACAAAGTGATCCATTTTACTAAACCTATCCACAACTACATAAACACTATCCATGCCTTGTCTTGTTTTGGGTAACCCAACTACAAAATCCATGCTCAAACAATCCCAAGGCCTAGTGGGAATAGGTAGTGGTTGATAAAGACTAGCAATTGAAGAATTTCCCTTGGCTCTCTGACATACAATGTAATTCTCCACATACCTCTTAACATCAAGGTTCATTCTTGGCCAATAGTAGAACCTTTGAACTAGTTCTTGTGTCTTAGTGATCCCAAAGTGACCACTCAATGCACCATTGTGTTTTTCTTGTATCAAATTCTCCCTAATAGAGCCTCTAAGGACACATATATAATTTCCCTTAAACAAAAGGTTACTTTGCAAAGTATATTCAGCATACGCACTATGGAAATGGTTCTTGTATTCAACACATACCTTGTAAATGTCTGCAAAATCCTCATCTTTAGCATATAGATCCTTGAAGTGATCTATTCCCATGATCTTCAGTTGAATCTCTTGGATGGTAAGAGCTCTTCTTGACAATGCATCTACAACTTTATTGAGGACACCTTTCTTGTGTTTGATGTTAAAGGTGTAAGCTTGTAGGTACTCAACCCACTTCATGTGCTTGTGGCTCAACTTCTCTTGAGAATTCAGAAAACTTAAGGCTTGATTACCTGAATAAACAATGAACTCCTTGGGAAACAAATAGTGCCTCCACTTTCTCAAAGCTTGAACTAATTCATACAACTCAAGGTCATAAAAATAATACTTCTTCTTTTCTTCACTCAACTTCTCTTAATGGAATGTTACTGGTCTACCCTCTTGACTTAGGACAACTCCAATAGCTATGTTGTTGGCATCACATTCAATTGTGAAAATATTTTCAAAGCTTGGCAAGACTAACACTGGTTGGGTAGCAATATTTTCATTCAATAACTCAAAGCTCTTAGTGGCTTGTTCATTCCATATGAACTTGGTCTTCATTCCTCCTTTGATTGTGTCCAACATAGGAGCACAAATAGCACTAAATTTCCTTATGAACTTCTTATAATACTGAGCAAGTCCATGAAAAATTCTTACCTCTATTGTCATCCTTGGAGTAGGCCAATTCATGATGGCTTCCACTTTACTCTTGTCCATTTTCAGATTACCATGAGATAGAACAAATCCTAGGTACACTAGCTCTGTTTTGATGAACTCACACTTCTCCAAGTTAATCATTAACTTCTATTCATGTAGCCTCTTGAGTACTAATTCCACATGCTTGAGGTGTTTCTCTCTTGTCTTACTAAAGATGAGTATATCATCAGGGTATACCACTACAAACTTGCCAATGTGATCCTTGATTACTTCATTCATCAACCTCATAAAAGTTGATGGAGCATTTGATAGACCAAATGGCATGACTAGCCATTTATACAGCCCTTCAATAGTCTTGAAGGTTTTATTCCATTCATCTCCTTCATTCACCCTTATCTGATGATAGCCACTTTTTAAATCTATTTGGATGAAGTACCTTGAACCTCCTAGACAATCCATCAAGTCTTCTATCCTAGGGATAGGGAACCTATATCTGATTGTGATCCTATTTATGGCTCTAGAGTAAATACATAATCTCCAAGTACCTCCTTTCTTAGGGGCTAGGACTGTGGGTACAGCATAAGGACTAATACTCTTCCTTATAAGACCTTGTTATGGTAACTCTTGAATTTTCCTAGCTATTTCCTCATTCTGTTGAGGGGTCATCTTTTAGGCTGCCTTATTGGGTAGGGTAGCTCCAGGAATAAGGTCAATCTTATGGCTTATGGATCTTATATGGGTTAATTTTGATGTTTTTCCATCACTTACAATACCTTCATACTTCTGCAACATTTCTTGTATCTCTTGTGGTAGCTCTGTCCTCTTCACCATTTTGTCTTCCACTTCCTTGGGATTCAACATTAGTGCAAAGCCAACTCCTTCTCCTTCCTCTATGGCTTCCAAGAACTCTTTCTCACTCACCATTAGGACATTAGGACCTTCTATCTTCACCTCTATATCTTCTAACAATGACTCTATTTTGAAAGTCATGTTATCCTTCTTTAAAGTATAGGAGTTCTTCACTCCATCATGGATAGCTTGGTAGTAAAATTGCCATGGCCTACCTAGGAGAAAGTGACATGCATCCATGGGTAGTACATGACATAGTATCTTGTCCTTATGTCTCCCTATAGAGAACTCCACCCATGCTTTCTCATTCACTAAAAATGTTGTCCCTTATTGAGCCATGTGACCTTGTAAGGATGGGTATGAGGTACCCTTGTCATGCCTAACTTGCTGACTACTTCCTCTAACACAATGTTGTCAGTAGAACCTGAGTCTACAATGACTCTACATACTTTTCCCATCACCTTACACTTGATCCTAAACAAGGACCTCCTTTGGCTTGGTTCCTCCTTAATTGGCTCCTTGATCAATGTTCTCCTCATCCTGAGGTTCTCACCTTCCTCTGAATTTAATGGCACCTCAAGGTGTTTATCAGCTGCATTTGTGTCTTCTTGGACCAGATTAGTCCTCTTGTTACCTCCTTGAGAAGTACTACCTTTCTCTGGACACCTTAAGAAAGGGTGTCCCATTTGGTTACAATGGTAACATTTCATATTGGCAAAGTAATTGCCTCTTCCTTGTCCATGACTTCTTCCTCTAAAATTGGATTTCCTTCCTCTACCACCTCTACTAGAAATTGATTCTTTTTTCTCATTGTATTTGACTTCTCCTTGTGTCCTTGATTCTAAACTCCTCCCACCATAGCCACCTCTTTTTCCTCTATTATCTCTTCCTCTACCTCTTCCCTTAGAAATTTGTTCTTGTTTCCTTTTGCCTTTCTCCTCTATCTTCAAGGCCATTTGATAGCATTGGAGGATGGTCTTGAAGTTCACAAGACTCATGTCTTCCTGAATATACCATTTGAGTCCATTCAAATACCTAGCTAGCTTGATGCTTTCATCTTCAACCACTTGCGATCTTAAGCACAATTTTTGGAACTCTTCGGTGTAGTCTTGGACATCCAAGTCTTTTTGTCTGAGATTATGTCTCCTCCTATGTATCTGCACTTCATAATCATTGGGTAAATAGGTCTGCTTCATCTTAGTCACCATGCCCTTCCATGTGGCTATAGGACTCTTTCCTTCTTTCTCTCTTTTAGTTTGAACAAACTTCCACCATGTGAGAGCTGAACCTCTCAATCTTGACTTGGCCACATTTACTTTTTGGGCCTTTGTGATACTATCACATTCAAAATGGTTCTCTATATTTTCTATCCAATCCACTACTGAATATGGATCCATTTGTCCACTAAATAGTGGCACACCCTCCAAAGCTTTACCACTTAAAGCCTTCAATGCCTTTAAGAAGGGTTCTTGGTCACTAACAGGGTCAGGGGTTGGAGCTTCCTCTTCTAGTTCCACTCCTTTCTCCCTTGCTTCTTCTTCTTCTCTCTGTCTATCTTATCCTTCATCTTCTCATATTTGTCTTGGACTTCTCCCAAGAGCTGCTCCATTTGAGACAACCTTTCTCTTAACAACTTGTTTCCTTCTTCTTGATCTTCTACCTTTTTGGCTAACTCAGCATTAGTCACCATGGTTTTGTAAGGAAACTCAAGTGTGGAAACAACTTCCTACACTAATCTCTAAAGGAAAGTATTGTGCAAATTTTTTTAAATCCTTACAATTTTAGATTCGTTAACTACTTTAACAAAGATATTGCAACCATATACCATGTATATAGAAAATAGAGAATGACACAATGATTTACCCTAGGGAAAACCTTTCGGTAAAAAACCCCAGCACTCCAAAACCTGGACAATGTATTATCTTCAACACAACGGTTACAACATGCTTGCAATGCAATTTATTTTAGGAGACAATCGACACACACAGACAAATCCAGTAGTACTAGATTATACCAATAATACACTCTTTTTCTCTATCCATCTGCAACCCTAAAAAATGCTTATATCATGCACTTTCCTTTTTAGGGCAACTTCCAAAGATATTCATATTAGGGTTTTACAAATATGAACCCTAAATTTTTTTTCACAGTTGGGAGATCAAGGATTGGAAGAGTGTACAGTACTCAACTTTATCAGTTGCCACATGTCTTGCATGTCTTCACCTGTCATTGAAATCTCCTAGAAATAGCTCTTACATGTCATAGGAATCCATCATAACCATTTTAGCCATGATCTCCTTACACACAATTCAAGATGCCAACACATCAAGTGGAGTGACACATCAACATGCCAACTAGACATGTACACTCACACTTAATTAAATTATTTGCAAGAAAATACATTTTACAAAACAAATAATAAGAATAGGAATTATCCAAGGTTGAGACACCTTATTCCTAATAGGTTTTACCTTTCTCTAAAATTCTAGGCATATTCTCTCCCATTGATTCAGTAGGCTGAAACATCCACCACAAGCCTGATCTTTAATCAAGCTCTAATACCAATATGATGTAAGTGCTCCAAATGGCTTGCTTGCACAATCTACTAAGAAGATCTTATTTATCTTCTTCAAGGATCCTAATCTCCTCTAGGGTCCTTATTAGGCTTAGATCATTACATAAGTCCTAATCCTACTCTCCTCTAAGAGTCTCCAATTTTTTATTCACCTTTGAAATACTAACACCCTATAGTCACTTCACTTCTCCACTTCTCCTACTTACACTTAGAAAGGTCTAAGTGCCAATTGTTTCTCTAAAATTCTTGAATCACTTGCAGGGATGTCCATCACCATGTAGACATTGTGTATGATCACATTTTAATCCATCTTGATGGTTCTCATATCCATTTTCAATTCAATCCAAGTTCTTGTCTCTAGGAGGCCTAATTGAGCTTACTTCCTTGTAGCCCTTGACAGTGTGTTTTTCTCACTTCTTTCCAAAATTTTCCAAATAATTTCAAATTCTAAGACCTTATCCAGATACCCTTTATCCTTTTACAAAGGATTTTTGAATTCTTAAACCCCTAAGTCATCCATACATGGGGTTCCTACAAACTAGGACCAATAGGGCTAATAGGCCTGAATTCTAGGACAGTCTGCAATACTATGCAAAACTTGCTCAAAAATTGACTTCACATATTGGTATGGACTCAACCCTCCTATAATTTTAAGGTAACACTAAACCATAACTGGAAATGTACTCGGACCGTACATTTCTTTCTTCCCTTGCACATGAATGCTCACTATTTCACCTCCAAACCACTAACCAGACAGTGCATGCTTGCCTAGGGCTTGGATATAAAAATAGAAACTCAACTCTCTAAGAATCCTACCTCTACACATATGTACACCACTGACTCCCCTAACATTTCCATCTACCCTTAGGCATTTCCCATGGTTAGATTTCATGGGGGAGCCATGACTTGACTGTCTGGTCAGGACAGGACCAGTAAACTCTCTAGTTACAAAACAATTTAGCTACGACTGTATACTACCTCTAATCAACTAAATAAATGAATGAAAAGTGTCTCTAACTATCTAATGCATGCAAAAAAACCATTATATTCAAGCTCTCAATCCATAAAATGTGACTTTTACAAAGAAATACTCGAGATTCACTGAAAACCAGAATTGCAGAGCTCTATTCAACTTCACACTTGTTACAATGAATGAATAACTATTTGATTCAAGTCTCTCCATACATTATATTCCTTCTTCCTACATTCTAGGCCTTGTTGGTCGATTCCCCACTCCTAGTTTCAAGGAGAATCCAATGTAACCACTGTTGCATGCAACATTTGCAATTATTGCAAATGTTGTCATGACAACAATTTAGTAACTTTTGGCATCTTCTCTATTATACCTTCTCCCTGCATTGTAGGACCTCTAACCTCTTTAATTTGAGGATCCAAGATCATTAAAGACCCTAAGGCATCTCTATGTCCACATTTAAGTGATTTGGACACATTCATGACTCCAATCCCACATTTAGCAACTAATCCTAAGAATTTGAAAAACTAGTGACAATGGCTATTATTGTGGCCTTAGTCCTAATGACTAACTCACTTATCCTAAAAAGAAATGACCTTCTAAGGTCCAAAAAAAAACTATCCTATCTTGACTTGGCTAATGTCAAGTACAAGCCAAAATGATTACAACTTGGAGGTTAGCCTAGGTCTCCTCCTGCACCAGACACACCATATAAATTCATCTCAGTCCCTTAAGGAAAAATAAAGCCTCAAGTCCATAATATGCAAAACTGCACATTCATCCCATTGGGTGAACCATTAGACATGATCTTCTATATAATGGATAAGGCTAATATTATTGTTTAACCATAGACTCAACCTTTTTATGAGTATACTCCTAAACCCGCATGGTACAAGGAGAATGAGTATTGCGACTACCATCGTAGAAAGGGACATGCTATTTTCAAGTGTTGAAATTGAAGCATTACATCAAAGATATTATCAATCATAAGGATATCATTGTTGATCCTCCTACACATGCTACACTAATACAAATCTCCAAGTATATCAAGATGTGTTTCCTAAACACAATACCAATGTGGGCCCATCCCATACTAATCAAGGTCTCCAAGTTCAAGGTAATAAGAATTTGAGTAATCTCAATAATAGAAAAAACTATACCACTACCCATAATGATTATGGTAACACTATTTGTTGCATTACACAAGTTGATAATTCTATATGAATTATTTGTGTCAAAGGACAAGATACTCAATGTGCAGTTACTACCACATCCCCCTTTGGTGTGCAATACAATCTCTTGGAACATCTTGGAAATACCCCTTCCCAAATATTCATTTTAGATATCCTTTGCATTTCACCCATCCATCAAGAGATCCTAATTAAATTTTTGCAATACTCATGTGTCCCAAATGATATCGATCCCACATAGTTCCAAGCTCTTGTGGGCCACTTAGTGTTATCTTATATCTTTTCATTCAATTCATTTGACATACCTTCCATTTCACCAGATCATATATCCCATTCACAATGTTGTCATACTCAATCACTTCACCATAAAGCAAGTAATGAAGATGATAGTCTGGCCCTAAATTTGTGTACAGTGAAATTTATAACTCAAGTGGGTACACTAAATTTGACATCACAAAGAAAGTAATCAT
The DNA here is from genome assembly GCA_018584345.1 of Thuja plicata. Lineage (NCBI taxonomy): Eukaryota > Viridiplantae > Streptophyta > Pinopsida > Cupressales > Cupressaceae > Thuja > Thuja plicata. The sequence goes on along the minus strand of MU224972.1, from coordinate 3,933,487 downwards.
TTTAAAGTTATATGAAAATTTATAATGTACCTATGAGGGTACAATCACATTTCCCATTCAAGTGGGATCAATGGTATATGACATAATATGTCATGTCGTTAATCTTGACCTCCCCTAAAACATTATCCTTGGTCGTCCATGGATTCATGTTATGAAATTCATCTCCTCTGCATTTTATTAGTGCATCAAGTTCCCTCATAATGGTACTGAAGTTGCCATCTATACAGATCTCCAACATTTTTCATATTGTCATGTACTTAAGGTTTCACTCCCTCATTCTGATCATTTCCCTAGAATTGACAATTGTACCTCTATTACCAGTTCTTCCAGGTCCCATGTGGATCCTGAAACCATACTTGCATCCACCTTATCCCATGTTAAGATCAACAACAAATGATATAGGGAATACAACCTCATTAATGCTTTTGCAGTAAGGGCATTGCCCCTTGAACCTCACACCCATGGACGTCCTTTTCACCAAAAAAAGAAAAAGGAACCACTCTTCAAAAAAATTGGTTCCAAAACATTCCAAACACATGGGAATCTTGATGATGAAGAGATAGAAGCATACATAATAAAATGGTTGTATCAAGATCTCCTAGTAACAGATAACAAGTTCCTTGATTATTTCAAATAGAAATATCCCACATCCCATAAAATAGCTACTGAAGAATGGTATTATCAAGTTGGTGGCCTAGGATAAAAATAAAAAGGTATGCAAGCTCCCTTGAGCCTTATATTAACCCCAAGAATCAAGTTCTTAGATTTGGCCAAGCCTTGAGTGATGGAACCAATGGAACTAAATGGACTCTTCTCAATGTGGAAGGTGAACTCATAACAATTAAAGACATTCCTAGAGAGGAATTCAAGAGAGTCTACAAAGATATCCTTAGTGATGAATCCTTTTTAGGTGACTCCATCCTTTTCCAAGTTTCTTTTAATTTCATTGACCGCCTACTTACACATCTTGAACTCATAGATTGGCACCAACCAACTAGTGCTTATATCAATGTTTTTCAGAGTTATGACATGCTCCTAGAATAATTGGGAGCTATAGAATTATCATAGGACCATGGGAATAATTCTATATGTGTCTATAAGATAGATCCCTAATCATATTTTGTAGAAGAGGAAGTCCTTATTTGAAAAAATAAAATAAAGAGAAAAATCAAGGATCTCCTAGTGAGAACCCCTATAGGGAACTTCTAGATCCCAAAAAAAGTAAAAACAAAAGGGTGTATCTTCTAGTGAAAACCTCTCAGAGGTACTAGAATATTAGGATTCTCTTCTTCCCCTCATCAATACATATTAGTCATAGTGGTCACCTATTTTTATTTAAGAGACTCAACCAATCCATTTGGTAACTGAAGAATGTTTGTGTATCACATACCTAATAGCTTCACTAGCAGAGGTAGAACATAGATTTTCAATCCCTTCTCAATGAGGCATCCACTAAATTCATGTGGTCTTACATTATCATGACTAGGATAGACACCAATCTATTGATTCATCATCTTCTCATTGATCCTAAAGTAAAACCAGTAAAACAAAAGTTGAGGAAAATGCATCCTAAGGTGGCCCTATTGGTCAAAGCAGAACTAAAAAATATACTTGAAGAAAATTTCATACACCCCATTGACTACTTAGACTAGATATCCAATATAGTCCTTATTTAAAAACATATAGGACATATTAGAATATGCGCGTATTTTAGAGACCTAAACTAAGAATGTCCAAACTATGATTTTCCATTTCCTAACATCAACATGCTAGTTGACCTTAAATTGGGACATGAGATGTTGTCACTCATGGAAAAATTCTCTGGTTATAACTAAATCCATATTTTAGAAGAAGATCAACATAACACAACCTTCACAATCCCATAGGGTACCTTCTACTATAATATGATGTCTTTCATTTTGAAGAATGCAAGGGAAACATATCAAAGATCAATGACCATCATATTCCATGACATGATCCATAAAATATTAGAAGAATATGTAGATGATCTCCTGGGAAAATTAAAACTTGGATTGATCATCTTAAAGTCCTAAAATGCATCTTTGATTTCCTACAGAAATATTGATTAAGGATAAATCCATAAAAGTGTCTTCAGAGTTACATTAGGAAAGCTCATTGGATTCATTGTATCCAGGAGAGGCATCAAGGTAGACCCTAATAAGGTAAAAAAAAAAAAAAAGAAATGCCTCCCCCAAGAACCCTCAAATAGCTATGCATTCTACAAGGAAAACTTTAATCTATCCGTATATTTATTGTGTAGCTATTAGAAAAGTACCTTGACCTTTTACACATCTACTCCAAAAACAAATTACATTCAAATGGGATAATCACTATCAAAGGGGATTTGAAAAAATCAATAAATCTTGGTAAATCCACCCATTGTGATGTCTCCAATTCTTGGGAATCCCCTAATATAATAAATCTCATCCATTACAACAGCAGTGGGGGTACTCCCTACTTAGTAGGATGACAAAAAAAAAGAATAAACTATTGATCATATCAAATGAACACTTGTGGGCTATGAGCTCAATTATTACCCTATGGAAAAAGAATGGCGTGCGGTGGTATTTTCCACTCAAATACTTAGGCACTACATGCTAAGTTACAATGTAAATATCATATCAAAAGTAGAGCCACTCAATTACTTTCTCTCTCGTAATACTCTCATAGGTCGTATGGTTAAATGGGTCATATTATTGAGTAAATTTGATATTCAATATATGGAGAGGAAAGAAATAAAAGGTAAAATCACTGCAAATTAGTTATCTGATGATCTGTTAGTTGATGTGTACCCATTGATCATTGAATTTCCTAATGAGAAACTTTGCATGGTTGAGGAGCAACTGATATGGAATTTATGATTTGATGGCTCTTTCACATCTTGCAGATAGGGGGACATATTTTATTTGTCACTTCTTAGGGTGATTACATTCCTAAGGAATTTAAACTATGTTTCTCTTGTACCAACAATACAGAAGAGTACAAGGCTCTTACCTCAAGGCTCAAAATAGTATTCTAATGGAACATCAAAAAATTACAAATATTAGGGGATTCATAGCTCATAATTAAGTAAGTCACAAATGAATTCCAAACAAAAGATGATAATCTCCTACCATATAATAAAATGGTGGAAAATCTTAAACAATATTTCTAGATCCTACAATTCACCCCAGTTCCCTGATTATAGAATAAAGAAACAGATGATATGGCCACCATTGGCTCTCTTCTAGGGGTTACACATGATACTGCAGAGTATGAATTCCTAGTTGAGCAACTACATGCACCTATTTGTAATAAGTGAGAGGGGGGGTGAATCATTGCCCTCAAAAATATTCCAATTAATCATCCCAAAAAACTTAGTACCACAATATTAAGCCTCTAGTTATCTTCATTCCTATAAGATGAATGCCTTCAAATATACTTATTAAATAACTACTGCTCAGAGTGCTCTGCTGAACCTTATTCTTAATGTTTACCAAATAGATGTCTTTTAATTTACCAAAAAATAGTAAATTACTTAGAGTATACCGATCAATCCAGATAAGCTATATGTGATGCAAAACTCTAAAGTAATGACTCATAAACACATTGACATGTGGATTTTTAATGTGGAAACCCTGTTGAGGGAAAAACCACTTGGCACCGGTAACCCAAAATTTTCACTCTTTTGAAGTGACCTTGGTGAAGAGCCAACCCTATTAAAGGTTACAAACACATTGTTAGGTGTGACCTTATTAGAGGATTTAAAATATTAGTTTGTCACTTCATATTGGGCATCTCTATGCTACCTTCTATGACCAAACCCTGGTTTGTCAAATGGTATCTGGCATCTGATGCTATCTTCATGATCAAATTTTTTGATACTCCTTGGGATGTATCTCAATATAAAAAGGATCTTTAAATCCTGCTCGATAAGAAACTTTCTAAATAAATGGTTAAATTGAAATAGTATGATTGTTCACATATAAAACTTATACTTGCATATTTTCAGATCTATTGTAAGCTCATTAAAGCATTCTGATCAATATATCTTTTCAATACCTTTTCTCCACATTTGTTTCTTCTCAGTGATGCTATTCTCTATTGCTTGGTGTCCGTAGAAATCTTTAGCTCTTTCCTCAACTTGATTGATAAGGACTGTATGAAGTTGTTCTTCACCAGTTTCTCTCCAGCATCTTTTTTTCATTCACTCACCTTAATTCATAATGAATTAAGTTGTCTCTTTATAGACATGATATCACCATTTCTAGGTTCTTGATTTTCTTGCTCTTGGTGTGATCCATGATATTAGCCAATTCTAATTTAAATCATAACTCCTATTTTATCTTGAAGAAATCTTCTTGCCAATTGGACAAAATAGCTTTAAATCCTTTACTTATGTTTGGCTTTATCTTGTCAATGAAAAAAATGATAACAACCAGTTAAGTTTATATTTACCTCTACTAGCTAGATATTTTATGTTTTTGAACTCTATTTAACCTCGGTGTTTTAATTCTTTGATAGCTTTGGTCAACACTCAAGTTCTCCTTGAGCTTCTCTGTCGGGGTTTTTTGTTTGTACGGGTTATCTATCCTTCGGGCTTCACTGCAAAGTTATGCTCATCGATTAACTCTATAATTCTAGTCTTCGGTAATGCTTGTGATTCTTCTCTTCAATAATGCTCATTGGTTTCTGTAACCACCTAATTTTGGTCTGTCGCAACTATGGACCCTATTTTCCTTAAGTGTGATCATGCCCTCGAGTTATGTCCAAACGACCCTGTTACTGTTTGGCATAATTCTTTTAATCAATTTAATGTCCTAGGTGATTTTTATCACTGATTTATATTTATCTACTATAGCCATACAATTCAAATCAATATCGACCAATCAGACAAATCTAAATCAAACATGGCTATAGTATTTAATTATAATGGAATTAAATAAATCTCTAAATCAAAGTATCACTTGAAATCCAACCCATTCCCCTAGCCTATTAATTTAATTAAAATGGCTATAGTCCCTTAATTATTAAAAAGCAATTTATTTGTTTTAATAATTAATTCCTATATTTCTAAATGAATTAAATAAGTTTATTTCATTTATTAATATTCCCTTAAACCCTAACCTAACCCTTATCAACCACCTTTACCCTGGGTTCAAACCCTAACCTAACCCATCTCACCCACTTCTACCCTGGGTTCTAACCCTTCTCAACCCATTCACCCATGCTAATCTAATCTTAATCCTAAATTCTCTCTAAAC
>MU224972.1:3820228-3836285 GCA_018584345.1 Thuja plicata | reverse complement strand
CATAGTTCCTTGTTTCTTGGTTTTTCCTTCTAATGGCTTCCACAGGTCCTTTTGATACAAATAATCTTCCATCTGCATTTTCCACAACTGAAAATTCTGGCCATTGAATTTTTCAATCTTGAATTTCTAATCCTTCATTGCTCCCACTCAAATCTAAAAGTCCTGTCAATCTACAGCAACAAACCTTGCTCTGATACCAATTGTTAGGGTTTGACAGAACTGGAACAATATAAGAATAAACAGTTATATGCAAAAATAATAGAAGAAAGAAACTAAACGCAGATAACACATAGATTTAATGTGGTTCACCCAAAACCTGGGCTACGTCCACCTACACAGCCATCCAACCTTTCTTATTATCCAGCAAAAACATACACCACTCTACAATGAATTATACATCTCAAACGCTTATAACATGCATTTTAGGGCAACCTCTAAAATCGACCATTTTAGGGTTTTACAATGTTGGTCTTCTTTTTCCTGAAAAAGCAAATCTCTTTCCCGAAAAAGCACCAAAAATTTTGGCCCTTCGGGTCGGCCTCCGGTTCAGGGCTACCGCCCCTCACCTCTGACAACTACCAGACATGGGGCCACAATATCAACACCTACTACATGATCAGTCACCAAAATATCAACACTCTCATGCTTGCACCTAGAGTAAATTCATGAATCTCACACTCCACCAAATATGTTTCCTACCATGATAAAAAAAATCAAATGAAGATAACTTTAGCTATATTTCTCGTTATGAAGGCTCATTTAATAATCAATCCAGAGACATATTACTTGAACTGGTTATGCACATTATATGCACTAAGTGCCTAATCAATCCATGTTATCTCTGAAGCTACAAGAACAAAGAGCTAAAAGAAAACCTAATATATGGTTTTAGGAAGAAAATACTTAGAAAGTAACTAAACTGAAACATTAATGTTGAGTAAAAAAGATAATGCTAAATTCACAATGCTTTACCTATTATGTTTGCTTTGGCTGCAGGAATAGAAAAATGTTGGAATTAAAACTATGAGCTATAGGAAATGAAACTAATGCTACCAAGGATTACTCACCAAGTGCCCCCCACTTGGGTGAGTATACAAAATTCAATTACAAGAAATGATTCTTAAAAACTTAATTATTGCATTTATGTGAAAGTAAGTATGATTATATTCATAAAGATGAAAAATATAACAGAATACACTATTTTGGAATTAACTGTATCAGAATTAACTATTGCCCTCCCTCTCATGTAGAAGAGTAGTGCTTATTTATAAAGAAGTAAAATTAACTACTAATTGATCACACTAAGACAATAGGTGGATACATTATTACAACTAAGAATTAGGATTTAAAACATCCATAAAGGTAGGAACAAGAGCTTATTCAATGAGAAAAAAGAATAGATCCAACTCCCACTACTTCCTAGATTTCCTCAGAATTAAGATCATCTTCTTGACTCAATATTCTCCTAGTTTTCGCCAACTTTATTCTCGAACTGGTTTCAACATTGTTCCTTTAGCTACATGACTAGGTCTTCATGAGTAACCATATGGATGCTTGATCGGTCATGCTTCCTTCAATGTGTTAGGATTAGGATTGCAGAGGGGGGGGGTGAATCAGTGATCTATCTATTAATACTTTTTCTTATTATCTTGAATCTTAACTTTAATGCTTAAGTACTGAACTGAATATCAGTGCAAGTAAGATAAACATAAACAACTCATAACACCAAATATGACTACGGGGAAACCCAATGCAGGTGAAAACCCCGATGGGAATTAGTACCCACAAATATTATGTACTAGTGTCTTATGATCCTTGTTAGAAGATCCTTAACCCTGTTAGGAGTTGTCTTTACAATACATGAAGTACAGTGACCTTGTTAAGGGTCAGACCCTATTAGGTTTCTTTTACAATAACCCTATTAGGGGTGATGGACTCACTATCCAAGGACTCACTTTCCAAGAGCACACTGCTCAAATGGTGATGGCTACAACTTTCTATATCTTCGATACACACTATATCTGCAAGGTGAACTACTGCTGTGACACTGCTTGTCTGATCAGTTCCTTTTGTGTGCTGATGCTTTAACCTCTTTTAAATCACTATAAAAATCTTAACTACACTATGAAAGCTTCTACTTCAATATCTATATCATCAACATATGACAGATATAGCTTTGTTGCTTTAACACTCTGCTCTTCTTTTCTTATCTCTGGCTTTCGCAACTTTTCTGATCACATATGACCTTCTATAAGTACTTCCTCAAAGGAAATTAACATGTAAACTTTAGGAAACCTTTTACCATCTATCTTGATCAATTAACTAAGCACACAACCCTTCATTAATTTGGTGCAACATCAGTTACAATAGCTTTACTCAAACCAGATGTGTCTCTTCACACTATCCACTCCGCCAAATTATCTCTAACTTCTTTCTCCAAATGAATCAAGTCATGTGCCTTTAACCAAACATGATTAGATCACTAAAAATCACTAATATAAAGACACAATTATTGAGGATATGTGCAACTTCTATACCAAAACAATCTCTATCAGCTCTTTCCATGATCTCTATCCTGTTATGGCATCACTGGTTGTACCTCTTTAACTGGTTGTATCTTCTTCATACTTGTAGATTTGATCATTCTCTCTTATAATTAGCATTTACAAATACTCATAAGATTATCTTCAAAGGAACATGCCCTAATTTGGTCATATGCACATGCACTAATGCTCTGTTCTTCTGGTACTCTGCTAACTGTCCTGTCTTCTGTACTTAGCAAATTTCTGATCTTCTGATAATGTGTGCTGACTCCAAAACTTCATATGACTTTGTTTCCATAATGAAAACACTTAAATATAGTCATATACACCAATATAGTCAAATTTCCAACAATCTCCCCCTTTTTCATTAATGGAAACAAAGGAATATGGCGAAGTTACTATCTGTACTCTTATACAAAAACTCTCTATCTTATATCTCTCTCTTATCATATATCAGAATCCATATTCTTCATACTCTACTCCCCCTTTGACATTAATGACAAAGTTTCTCAAAAAAACTTCTATGTACTTACTCAGCATACACATCTGGATATGTAATCTACAACTTCTAGATCTCTTTCTCCCAAAATGCAATAATTTGTAGATGGGCATAATGCATATTATAGATTCTCCATCTTCTCCAAGTCTATGCTAAGACCTTGATCATATGATATACTCCATATTCTATACATTATTTTACTCCCCCTTTGATATTGTCTTCTCTGCCTTTTGCTACAAACTCTTTCAAGGATGCTTGACCAACCTTAGTGAGCTAAGATCAAGTGTAAAGTTGCTAACCAATTCACTGAGTCTCTTCTTCATATAATTCTCTTCTGCAATATCTGATCTATTTTTCATGACTCCTTTAGATTATATACTCCCCCTTACTTATTTAATCCTCATGAGTCTAATTTTGTTATAGGTGTCAAACTTGACAACAATGATGATGAACTATCCATCAATTCAGTCTTCTCTTTTTCTGCTTCCTTTTCTATGATATCTTAAATCAATATATCTTCTTTCTGATATAAAGACTCTCAGCCTCTTGAGTACTCACAAGTGTTTCTTCAAGCTTTTCTAGATCAATATCCATTTCTTCCATTGATACTTCAATATTATCAACCACGAATGTATCCTCCATGTCCTTGGCCAAGGGCACAGAATCCTGTGGACCTATCATAATAGTTTTATCTTCTTCTTCACATGATATTCCAAATTGTATCTTCAATCAATTCTTCTCTTATGTGAACACTCTTTTTTTGTATTCACTCTCAGATGATCAATAATAAGTATGCGCTTCCAAGGATAACATTAGGTCGAGTCCAAAAAAAATATCTCTAACGGCTATACTGATACTCTCACATAGAACACTGCTCAACAAGATTTTAACGCACTCTGCTTCATGAAATTCATGCACTGAAGCATATTGATAAATGACTTTCGAGATGTTTCAAATATTTTCTTGATATCAATCTCTGTTGAAGAATGTAATTGTGATTCTTTTCTACTCAACTGCAAGTGCTCCTTTGATTATCCAACCACTTACTCGATTTCTAAGTAAGTTTTCAACTGATTTCTGAAACGATGTGTCCGTGCTTGGGCTTCATTTCAAACTTGAATGAATTTTATTAACAAATAAAGATTATCAATCTCCTTTATTTTCTATTGAGAATAATTTTAATGCATTAACAATACAATTGCTAGGGATTCCATGATCTCCAATTGCTTATTCTGACCGCAAGTGAGGACTTGGTGATTTTAAAGTAGATTTCCACCATTAATACTTTCCGTATAGACATAGAAAGCAATTGTAACTTCCATTCTTGTTCCTGATAACAATTTAGACCATGTTCTCTTTCATACTACATCACAATGTCACCAAAAAATTATAATCCAAGGTGCATACTTAGATGGTGAGTATACCAGCCATGTAGGGGTTCAGAGCTAGAATAGCTCCCCCCAAGACCATGAGGGTCAGCTATTCAGCAGTAGAAGGTGCATCCACTAAGGATAAATCTACTACCTTGTTCTCTTCATTATCCTTCTTTACTTCAACCTAGATCTTGCTCGTATCTTCTATAGCTTTCACAAATTTGATTTCTCCTGCCTCATCCCATAATGAATCTTCTAAATTTTTAGGGCTTTCCTGTCTCTACGCTCTAGATCTACAATGCTTAGAGATGTGTCTAGATTTTTCACATGAGTGACAAATGATAGGAGATCTGATGTTATTATTCATCATGCTTCACTACTTAGTTGTATGTCCATTGTAATTACATATCTAACATGTAATGTTCTGAGGTTTTCTAACATTTTGCTAAGGATAAATTCTTTATTTTTGCTGATTCTGATTTATTTGATTATTTTGATTCTTGTTCTTCTGACTTGTTTTACAATTCATAGCTCTATGACCAAATTTATTGCATGAATAATAGTAACCATTGAAAGGTCTTACCTCTTTACACTTCCTTGCAATATGTCCATGCTTGTTATAGGCATAACAAGTATGATCAACTAGCTTGCATTCATCCTTAGGTGGTTCAACATTGTCTTTAGTCTGATTTCCAATCTCCTTAGTATCTGTGATGTCCTTTGGTGCTTTCATTCTTTCTTGCATTGCATCAATCTGAATTTGTGCTTCATTGTATCCTATATCGCTGGTATCTCCTTTAACCTTTTGAGCATACAACTGCGATTCTATCATATCCTTTCTTGTGTGTAACTTTTCAATATGATTATTCGTTGCAATCAATTCAGATTCCATATTCTCTTTGTTGTTTCTTAGCTCCAATATTTCCATGTTTGCTTGTCTCAGTTCTTCATGTAACTGCTTGTTTACTTTGACTTGATCATCATAGGCATCTTTAATGTTACTTAGATTTTCATCTAATTCTTCAATCTGATCCTTCAAAGATGAATTTTCTTCATTCAATTTTTTGAATAATTCTCCCAAATCATTTGAAGAACAATTCCTTAATTCTTTTCTCAGTTTCTTGATAAGTATTTGCATGCCATTAACTTTTAGTTTAAGATCTTCATTTTCTTTTTCAGATGTGTCAAGTTCTTCAAGGGCTACTTCAAGATTCTTTTTTAGGTGTTTCATTTCTACCTTGTCCATGATCTACTCAAGTGGTTAAACTTATTTGCTAAGGACCAAAGCTCTGATACCAATTGTTAGGATTAGGATCACTGAGAGGGGGGTGGTGAATCAGTGATCTGTCTATTATTAATTTTTCTTATTATCTTGATTCTTAACTTTAATGCTTAATTACTAAACTAAATATCAATGCAAGTAACATAAACATACACAAATAATAACACCAAATATGATTATAGGGAAACCCAATGTAGGTGAAAACCCTGGTGTGAATTAGTACCCACAAATATTCTGTACTAGTGTCTTATGATCCGTGACAAATCCTCATCCTATCATTTTCCCCCTACTAAGTCTAGTGCCAGTCCTCTGGCACTAAGAAGTTGCTAATTTTAGCATTCATTCTGAAATCTCCAACATTTTTCTCTCCACTATTGCTACTTCTTATGTTCCAGTAGGATCCTCTGTTGCATTCCAACTTGCTCCGCCTTATTCTTTCCAATTTCTCATTAAGTTAATTTTCATTAAAACTATAGAGAGGCCACATAAGAACATAATCTTGAAAGGTTAAAGGAAACTAGTGCTTAGGCCTTTCTTGCCTTCCTAGTTATAGGTATCTAGGTACGTGTTGCATTATCGGCCTAAAATTGATCAAGTTGTGAGGTTCATCTTGGTGGAACCCAAATTTATAGATCAAATTTGCATGTCCAAATAGCTTAGGGAAGTATTCTTTTACCTATGTCAATAAATTATTCTATTTTATGCTCTTGTTTTACCTTAGTTTTATTTTCAAATTTATAAATATAGTCGTTTCATGTTTTTAGCGGGTTTTCCTAAATTTACTATTTTATCATTTTATCCTCACGTAGACCCATGCTATATTTTTGTAGGTTTTATCCCAATGATTATGTTGCATCTCCCATAGAAGTTATCATTTTCATCACCATGGTTGCTATGTTTAGTGATTTATTAAATGATATGCTCAGAATCTTTATCCCACATTGATCCAAGAGTTGAATTATCAAGTTTATTATATTGGTCCTTCTGGAGGATGTGGTTCATGGTTAAATCTTAGAAAAGATCTACAGTTGGCGCTATACCTTAAATAGGATATGCACACCATTTAAACTTGAAGGGAATGTGCCTAGCTAACATGTGTCCTCTGAGATCTTGGTTGGGTGAGGTGAAAGCCATTTAATACATCAAGCAAGACAAACTTCATTCAACAGTTGGTGTGATCCTACAAATAGAAGCTAAATTATCTTCACTCTTCAAGTCATTGCAGAATGATGACACGTGTTCGGTCCCATAAGTTCTTAGCAGTGAATGAAGGAAGATCTATGGTTAAACTTCAATGAAGATCTATGAAAGGCGTGATTCCTCAAATCAAAGATGCATGACCTTTCATATTCAAGGGATCATGCATTAATGCCACATGTCTCAGACCTATAAACTCTAAGTAACATGATCATCTTTTAAAACACAGAAAGAATCAATGGTCAGTGTGATTCTGCAAACAAAAGATGCATGACCTTTATCCATCATGGGATTATGATTGATCTCCACATGTCCTAGACCCACTAAGGTTATGAGAAATGACATGGAAGATCAATGGTTAAATTTTAGTGATGATCTATGGTGGCACCGATCCCTCAAAGAGAATTTTCATTTTTCTTACTCATTGTGAGATCACAACTGATCATCACGTTTACCAAGCCCACTAGTGGTTTAAGAAAAGACATGTTGATCGATAGTTAAAGCATGATAGAGATCTACGGTGGGCATGATCCTATGATTAGAATCTAAATGATTTTTACCCATTATGACATTGCGAGATGATGACACATGTCCCCAATGGTCAAAAAGATAGAATGCTTGGGTGGAATTGTCAAAAAGGAATTTTCTTTGTCATCTTATAATATTTTAATTATATATTTTTGTTGGCTAGGGTTTTGTCTACTATTTGATACGTCCTTGTTTACCATGCAAGGTTTCAATTCTGACAAACACCATGGATATATATGATGATGAGACATTGTGACCTTCACAAAATGGAAAGAATGATCACATCCAAATGTTCTAAAAGGAATCTTCATTAGGATAGAGGATGCCATATTATGGTTGACAATGTTGATGACTATATTCTTAATGTTGAAGATATCCATTATCATGTAGAGTTCATATAGGTGCTTATGGATGAGCATGAAGTTGAAGTATCATGATGATCATAATATAGAATCATTATTTAATTATTTGAGATGAATTACAAAATATTTTCTAAGGAAATTATTAATATGAATCCTTATGGTCGGCAACTATTTTTAAACAAGGATGATTAATCATTCCTTTATTGTAACTATTATTGTTTAGTTATTGATCTTAGGGTTAGGTTTTTGTTGTCAAGAGATACATTGGTCTGAATCTTGTACGCATCACTTGGATTTCATATAAATAGGGATTCCAAGACCATGTGAAGAGATATTCACTATTATCATTATACGTGTTCCTAGTTTAGAACTTGATCACAATTGCAACACGGACTCGAATCTACTATTATTTCAAAATTAATATAGATAAGTGCTTTCTATTTCACTTGTGGTAAGAAATTTAAATTCATTTCAATTAGTCCCTTGCAATTATTGAAGGTAGATTCAACTGTTATTCTTGCAATGCTTGTGTAGAGATTTTACGTGTCTCATATCCTTGTTTGATCATTAAGGAGTTTGTGAAAAGTTAGTGTTTCCAGCTTCTTGTTCAATTGGTCTCCCAACCATAGGCGTTAAATTAATTTGAACTAACAAGGATATAAATAGACTTAATTTATCTACATCTATAGCATTTGAATAGTTGATGGTGTTGGAATATATATTGTCTTGCAGGGTTGTACATAGGATTGAAATTGGATTAACTCTATTACCCAAGTTGAAACAGGCACTGGTCTTATCAATTATTGGATATAGTCATTTATTTCATTATTTAATGTTGTTGAGATATTATATCTAGTGTTCATTCAATTTATATATATTTTCTAAGCATTCTTACAATTTAAAAAAGCATTATTATCCTTACAGTTTATGTTGTGATTGATCATAATTAGATTTCTTTCAAGTATATGTTTTCCACACTTAAAAGAGAGGTTTGAGATGCTATCAGATATACTATAAAAATCCTTAAAGCTTAAGGTATAGGTCTACTAGCCATGGTCCTGCATATCCAGAATTGCAGAAGTTCCAACCTTATTTTTGGTTGAAATTTTTAAATGGCCAAATAACTTGGGTTTCCCAACATTGGATTGGCAAGTCCATAGGAAATCTATGTTAGGATTAAGTAATACTAAGAGGGGGTGAATTAGTATTACAGAACTTGAAATAAAATATGAGCCAATTCAACATAAACCATAAGCATACTAGAATCAAAAGAACACAAACAAATAACATAGTACTCATAACACCATTATTTGTTGTCAAGGAAACCCTGGCCTAGGGAAAACCCTAGTGGGGATGGTACCCAAAAGCATGCACTAAAGTATAATGTCCCTATTAGGAGACCTAGCCCTATTAGGAGCTGAATATTACATAGTACAATTCCTTTTTAGAGGAATACAACCCTTTTAAAGGTATACAACACCATGTTAGGGGCCAACTAAGCTTACAACTCGTACAATATACTTTTATTACAAAGTGTTCACGGTAATGAACAAAACAAGCATCTTCAATGCTTAGATAGTTCCAGTAATAGCTATTCAATGATCTTTGTCAACCCTCTTCTCTTCCATTCATATCTCTCATATCTCACATACCACATTCATACTTTGCTCAATAAAAGTTTTCATATATATATCTTTATCTTTACCAAGTTGGCTCTCTTAATCAAATATTACATAGTCGACTCTCAATACAAAATACAAATAATAATGAAAATATAAAATGCATATTCAAAACTCTTACATAATCAAAATATATATTATCAAAAATAATAATCTATCTTAGCTTGTCAGGAGTCCACGTCATACTCACCAAATCGTCACTTCAGTTCAACTACTCTGTATCATTGTTATGTTGTTGTCGACTATCTTCATTTCACTATAACTCTATGTAGACTTAACCAAAATAAAATTAATCTTAGATGTGGGTATTACATACCCCATATTATCTCCCTCTAAGCTCACTTGTCTTAACTCTTCGATCTTGATCTTCAATACTCAAAATACCTCTGTATTTTTTCTTTTTACTTAGCCGATTCCATAATAGAATCACCAAAACTTAACTCTAGATCAGTTGATCAATATGACATATGTGTTTCCATAAATGACAACCAAAAAGTGATTCATATCACACAAAATTTTATCACTTTCCAACAATCTCTCCCTTTTGCATTGATGGCCACACTTAACAAAAATTGACTAAGTGCTCCAACAAAAAAAAAAATTGTCTCCTTTATATTTATTCTTCTTCTCCCTTATTCATTTTACTTCTTATCTCTTCTCTTCTAATCATTTTTTTTCTCATATACTATTTTTTTGTTCTTCTTTTCTCTAATTTTTCTTCTCTTCTCTTCTCCCCCTTTGACAATAATGACAAAGGTGCATACAAGGTAATAGGACTAGTGCTTGCTCACCATTTTCAGAATATCTTGAAAAGAGTCTTCCAAGATCTTCACTTCTGCACTCCATGACTTAATCAATAGGTGACTAACATGAATTAGTCCATTCAGTGAAAATGATTTTGTCTAAGCTACTTTCAACTCTGTGGGCATAGGTTTTAGCAGTGCTTCTATAGTCTTCTCCATGTCAGATAAGTGGGTTTCAAGAATTTATATCTTAAGAGTGATTAAACTCTTCAATAAAACAAAAATTTTCATGAATCTCCCTTTCTCAATATCCAACACATTTAGCTTATTCAAAATTCTTTTTACTTTGCTTCCCATTTCCATCACAGATTATGAGGAAGTCTCACAATTGTCCATCATATTGTTCAAGGTTATCCTGTCCTTAGAAATAATGTCCTCAATGTTCTGAACATGTCTAATTGGGTTCATGCAATAACTGAATAGCTTCCTTCTATGTGCAACACAAATCTTAGGATTTGTTGTAACAATTATCAAAATTCCCAAGTCCCATGAAATAGACTGGCAAAATTCAATCAGTTTCTTCTCTAAGTAGCTCTTCTCTGTTTTATCTTCTGCAATCTTCACTAAGTTCTCATAGTGACCATCAAATTCATCAAGTGTCATCTTTAAGTTTTCTATATCATCTCTGCACTAGAAAACAATAGGTACTGGAAGCATTTTATTCATAGTATCAATTTCCCTAGATATTACCTTAGTCTTCTTTTCACTCTTCTACTCTGATATCTCTTTTGATTTAGTAAGTGTGGTGAAAGATAATCTCACCAACTCATTCTCATCCATGTGATCAACATCAACATCTAAAGGTTTTTCTTTTCTTTCCAAAAATAGGATAGAAGATGCGTTTACCTCAATTTTGACTTCATCTTTTGTTTCTTCTTCCTGCTTCATTTCTTTCTGTACTTCCTCTTCCTCTTTCAGTTCTTCATTTCTCTATTCTTCCTATTTTAGTTCTTCCTCTTTCTGTTCTTCCTCTTTAGCCATAGTACTATCAATTTTTCCTTTAAAAGGGTCCTTCTCATCATGAGAAATGTCAAGTGTTACAGCAACACCAGAAACATAGAAATCTAGTTGCATGTCATCTTTGTTTCTCTTAGTACTTACCTCAGCTACTTTTGAACTCTCTCCCATTCCTAAGGGTGTAGGAATTGTAGTCTTAGGAGGTGTAGAATTCTCAGGAATAGTAGACATAATTATTTGATCTAGTGCTTTCTCAGTCTCTTCAGTAATATCTTCATAATTTCTCACCATGATTTGCACTAGCCTTGCCTTAGTCCTCAATAAAGGTTTTAGTTCTTTGAATATTCTATCTCTTTCTTGCATAGATATCACAGGTAACATTTTATCAATCACTTGATCTCTGATAGTCTCATCTTCAATATGTGCTAACTGTTTCCTTATTTCCAATCTTCCATATAAATCTTCAGGTACACTACCCTCAATCTCCAATAGTTTTTTCTTGAAAACAAGTAAATGATTTACTACAATATCTTAAATCTTAATTTTGTCAGATTCCTCATACCTATCATAGTATTTTTCTATTGTAACCAGCTTTCCCTTCTCAATAGCTCTCTTCTCAATCATTTTCAAGTCAGGCTTCCATATTTGTCTATCACTTTCAACTTTCTTCTCTTCTCTCTCAGTCCTCTGTTCTTTAGGTGGGGATTTTTATTTGGTGGATTTAGTGCTCACTCTAGGAACCAATTTTAATGCCTATGAGGTCTTCAAAGATGATGAAGGGGTGTCTACATAAATTACTATAGTAGGTGCAGTAGTTGTCATCACAACTTTAGGATGTGGAAGGGTTGAAGTACTAGCACTTGCCAATCCAGAAGATCATTCTTCCAATTTCCTCTTTACTACCTTCAAATCTTCTTCAGTAAATCCTACCTTAACTCCACATTCATGAATGATGTTCTCCAATTTTATTTTCCTCAAGCCTCTAGTCTATTCTTCTCTCACTTCAGCTGATTTTTCTTCATAAGTATCCCATCTCTTCTCAGATGTATCTATCTCAGATGCTAGAACATGTTTGATCTGCATAGTTAGTATTTCTAAACTCACTTCATATCCCATAGGATAATACCATTTATTTCTAGGAGCTACTTTCTCAAAGCATACACAATCAGTTTCAACCATGAAACATATTATATCTTTGTACTTTTCAACTAAGTCTTCAGGGATCCTGTATCTTTCTTTCATAAGCCTCTGAAGAATCTTAATCATTCTGAACATTTCTCCATTAACTCATGTGTTGTTCTATCTGTGATATCTATGTGAAGTCTGAATACTAGTAGGTATCCCTATTCTCCAACCACTAGGGTGCATTCCTAGAAATTTGTGCTCAATGTGTATGTACATGTACATAAGAAGTGAACCAAATCTAAAGGTTTTGGATTTGTCTTTCTTTATCAACTTCACATTCTCCAAAAATTGTTGTGCCAACACTTTGCATAGGTTATACTTTGTGTTTTCATTCACCATTCTTTAGGCCATAATAATAACTCCACCGGATACAGAATTAGGTCTACTACTATAATAGAGTTTGTAACCAAGTAACATAGTAATCAATCTCACATCATGCTAAAAGATTTCATTCATTGTCATAGATCACCTATCACATTTTGAGTGTGTTAGGGTTTCAATGTGCTTCTTAACATGTTTCTCTACCACAGGAATGATTCTAATATTTTCCAATCCAGTAATCTCATGTATCAATTCACTACATATCTTCACAGGTTGTTCACCTATCCAAATAAACTGATCATGTACTCTTCTCAACAATATCTTAAGCCATTCTTCTTCATTGAATTCATGTAAATCCAAAATTTTCATAATGTTTACCTCATTAAAATGTTTGAATTCATCTTTTATTTTTCCATTATCATTCATGTATTCCATTTCAGTAGAAATGTCATCAATACCTAGTATGTCATACTTGCAATGAATATATGCCAAAATGTCTTCAACATGCAAGATACCATGACGTGTTTGGGAAAACTCTCCTTTAGGGTCTTCTTTGCAGGATTTGAAAGGATGTTTCTTGAATTTATATCTAGGTTTATCCACAAAATCAAATATCAAAGGTGCATCCATTGTTTTTGTATAAGTAGATGATGTAAATACATTTCACACATTGAATTCCAAGTATTTGCTTTGATTGATCATGCAAGGTAATTGCTAGATAGTCTGAATCTCTTTTCTCTCTGATCTCCTTAGGTCCTTTCTTGTCAAATGGTAAGGAAATAAATAATCATTCTATGCTTTATACAATGTTAAGTTATAAAAGCTCACATTACTCAATGTTGTCCAGTCAGTCATAAATCTTGCAATCAAAATAAATACATTGTCTGATGTTGCAATCTTAAATATAAGTTCCATGATATCAGCCACGATCATACCTAATCTCGCTAGAGCTCACTCTTCAAAATAAGGGGTGGGATATATTCTGATATCTTTATCCAATGTTCCCCCTAAGGCCATGATCAGCCAATTAGGTTGATTTTTCTTTGTTATCATCAGCCAAAGATCCAATAGCATCTAGTGTCTCTCCCTAAACCAATATCTCACTTGTCTCTTTAATCTTCCATATCTTTCCACTGTTGTTATCCTCTTCTTTCTTGAAAAAATGTCAAAATCACTCTTCAATTCTACAACACTCTTACCAGTATCATTGTTATTCTTCTGTGTATTCCTAGGAGGTGGTACTCTTCTATATTTTACTCCATTATACCTACAAAACTTCTCTATATGGCATGGATTGTTGCATTTGTAACATATAGGAGGTCTTCTATCTTTATTTACTTGTAGCTTACTGATGCAGGAGCATCCTGGGTGTAAGGGCAATCTTGCATCACCCAAAAATATTTATGTTTTCTTTTCAATAAGGGCTACCTTGTGCAGAGCTTCTATTTATGGAAACTTTCTATTTTTAGTAAGTTGGTCATATGATCTCAGAATGTTCTGATTTTGCATGTGGAGGTTCATCTCAGTCATATTAGCCTGCCAGTAAAGTTTCATGGCTAGATCAAGTCTAGTTTTGAAGATATTAAAAAATTTCGGTATTGAAAATAGGGTACAGAAACTTCGAGCTCAGTTTTGAAGGCTTTAGAGGCCTTGGATGAGGTCGAAACTTGGGCTGAATGAAGCTTGCTAAATCTAAGTTTTGTAGAGTGCTTTGTGGCATTTCCAAAATGGGGTTATAATAGTCAATCGGGTCAACTGGTGATGACTTATGGTCTGTGGAAGTTGGGCCACCTGAAATAGTAGAAAATAATATTCCTTCAAAATTTTGTTCGGGTTTCAAAAGTTATTTTGAGCCGACTTTGATGTACTAAATTGAAAAATAAAATAATTCTAAGTTTGGTTGGCCCTAAGGGCTAAATTTCTAGAACCTTCTCAAGCGGTGGAAATTGCCTATATAAACAAGGCCCGTAGTGTTGTCTTAGGCAGTTCGGGACAGTTCAGGGTAGTAGATCTGCGTAACAATTTGAGGCTTTGTCCTACAAAATATTGTAAAGGGAATGCCCATGTGGCTTTGCATATTGTAATTCTGAAAGTTTGGAATTCCACATTTGTGGAGATAATAAGAAGCCAATTTTCTATTCTTGCAAATTGTTGTTGTTTCTCTATTTCTGTTATGTGTTTGTGGTATTAAGGGGAGCACCCTTCATCAAGTGGTATCAGAGAAAGAGTTCCTGAGTGTGTAAATAGATCACCGATTGTGAGGCATTTTGCACCAGGACCATGGTTAGGGTTTCAGTGCGCATAGCAAAAATTCCTCCACAAAGGGAACGTGGCAGAAGAGCTGGTGTTGTAACACCTGAGGCTAGAGAGCTCTAGAGACAAGTGCGAGCATTGCAAGAAGAGATTCATAGAGGAATGAATCTTAATGTTAGAAATGAAAGTGAGGATGAAGCCGAAGAAGGAAATGATGATCAAGAAGAAGTTGAAGTTTTGAATCCAGAAGAAGAAAGGCTTTTCTGAGCCATTTTCAAGATTGGGAAAAGACCTAAGATTGAGGCTCGTACATTTTTAGGGAATCTTAACCTAGAGGAGTTAATTGACTGGATCAATGAATGTGAAGAATATTTTGAGTATGAAGATATTGAGGATCCTGATCGGGTCAAGTTTGCGAAGGCCAGACTGAAGGGTCATGCGAAGATCTGGTGGCAGGAGATCCAATTAGAGAGAAATCAAAGAGGAAAGGATAAAATCACAAAATGGGATCAGATGGTGGATAAGTTGAAGTGATAGTTCATTCCTGTTCATTATGAGCTTGACCTACTGAAGAAAATGCAAAGTTTGAAGCAAGCAGGAAGATCTGTTCAGGAGTATACAGAGGAGTTCTATCGAATCCTCATCAAAACAGGCCATGCAAAAGCTGATAAGGAGAAAGTTTCCTGTTACCTTAATGGGTTGAGGCCAAGAATTTAGGAGGAGTTGAATCTAGTTTGAATGAATAGCATTGAGGAGGCATACCAGTTTGCCCTGAAAGTAGAGGAAAAGTTGAACAAGAAGTTTGAGAGCAGACAAAATGGAAGAGGTCGTGGTGGAAGATCTGGTGGACGATCATATGGTGGCCAAAATGAAGATCCAAAAAAGAAGGATGAGGCCAGTAGCAGTCAGAATCAGCGAGGAAATAATTCCAATAATTTACAAGATTAGAATAATAGAGACCAGAGAGGAAGAGGAAGAGGACAAGGATCTGGAAGAGGAGGCTTCCGTGGAACATGTTTTCACTGTGGAGAAGAAGGTCATAGGGAATTTGAATGTCCTCAGCACCAAGGAAGAA
>MU224972.1:3785685-3816981 GCA_018584345.1 Thuja plicata | reverse complement strand
GTAGAAGCACAAGGAACAGGACATATGAAGAATATATGGTCAAGTGGAAAGGATGACCTGTTGAAGATTCATCATGGATGACAAGGGAGGAGGTTAACCATCTTGGTTTTCCTCTGCACACCTGAGTTGTGATAGGGTCACTTCTCAAATTACCGCGAGTGTCTGATGTAGGAGCATCCTGGGTGTAAGGGCAATCTTGCATCACCCAAAAATATTTATGTTTGCTTTTCAATAAGGGCTACCTTGTGAAAATCTACTATTTATGAAAACTTGCTATTTTTAGTAAGTTGGTCATATGATCTCAAAATGTTCTGACTTTACATGTGGAGGTTCATCTTAGTCATATCAGCCTGCCAGTAAAGTTTCATGGCTAGATCAGGTCTAGTTTTGAAGATATTGAAAATTTTCGGTATTGAAAACAGGGTAAAGAAATTTTGAGCTCAATTTTGAAGGCTTTAGAGGCCCTGGATGAGGTCAAAACTTGGGCTGAATGAATTTAACTCATGCATTGTAGAGCGCTTCATGGCGTTTCCAAAATGGGGTTATAATAGTCAATCGATTCAACTGGTGATGACTTATGGTCTCTGGAAGTTGGGCCACTTGAAATAGCAGAAAATAATTTTCCTTCAAAAAATTTTTTGGGTTTCAAAATTTATTTTGAGCTGACTTTGATGTACTAAATTGAAAAATAAAATAATTCTAAGTTTGGTCGGCCCTAAGGGCTAAATTTCTGGAACCTTCTCGGGTGGTGGAAATTGCCTATATAAAGAAGGCCCGTAGTGTTGTCTTAGGCAGTTCAAGACATTTCAGGGTAGTAGATATGGCTAAAAATTTGAGGCTTTTTCCTACAAAATATTGTAAAGGGAATGCCCATGTGGCTTTGCATATTGTAATTCTGAAATTTTTGAATTCCACATTTGTAGAGATAATAAGAAGCCAATTTTCTGTTCTTGCAAATTGTTGTTGTTTCTCTGTTTCTATTATGTGTTTGCGGTATTAAGGGGAGCACCCTTCATCACTTACAAAACTTTGCAATGTGTCCAATGTTATTACATCTGTAACATGTATTTTTTACTATATGTTCTCCTCTAGTGTCTTGTCTATATCCAAATTGATTGAGTTTCATGCATTCTTCTTTCTTGTGCCCATATGCATTACATTTAAAATAATAACTAGAAAAATTCTTAAAAGGGGCATTACCTCTGCTGTCTCTTTTCATGTGTCCAAACTTGTTACAACCAAAGCATCTACCTATGAAAGGTCTAATATGTTCTTTAGGTTCTTCAAGAGTAGGTTTTTCTGCATCAATCTTCACATATGGTATCTCTTCTTGATTCTTGGAACATTCAGCTTCATTGAATCCAATACCATTCATATCTCCTTTAGGTTTCTATATGTCTCTTTGTTCATCAATCAATTCACTACTCATGTTTAGTTTCTCAATGTGTTTCTTTGTCTCAACAAGTTCACCTTTTATGATCTGATTGCATTTCTCTAATTCTAGATACTTGTTCTTGTAATGGTCAGCCTCATTCTTCATTTGGTCCATCAAAGCATTTGCATTTTTCAAAGCTTCTTCAATATTTTTATTAGCATATATTTCCAATTGAATTTCTTTAGAAATGGCTTCATTCTCAAGCTTCAAGGTGTCATTCTCTTCTTCAAGTTGCTTCATCTAATATGAATTATCATTATCTGAATCTTCTTTTATCTGAACCACAAGGTCTTGTCTCTAAATTTTGGAAAGTTCAAGTTGTTCTTTTAGTTTCTTTATGAATCCATATTTTCTCCTTAATTTGAGTCTCAAGTCATCATTTTCTACTTTTTCCTTATCAAGGTCTTCAAGTGCAGCTTCAAAATTCTCCTACAAACTATTTGAATCCATTCAGATCTCCCTTAAGATGTTAAGCTTTCTCTCCAAGGGCCAAAATATATGATACCAATTGTTAGGATTAAGTAATACTAAGAGGGGGGTGAATCAATATTAAAGCACTTGAAATAAACTTTAAACCAATTCAACATAAACCATAAGCATATTGAAATCAAAAGAACACAAACAAATAACACAGTACTCATAACACCATTATTTGTTATCGAGGAAACCCTGGCCAAGGGAAAACCCCAGTGGGGATGGTACCCACAAGCATGCATTTAAGTGTAATGTCCTTGTTAGGAGCTAAATATTACATATTACAATTCCTTGTTAGAGGAATACAACCCTGTTAAAGGTATACAACACCTTGTTAGGGGCCAACTAAGCTTACAACTCTTACAATATACTTATGTTACAAAGTGTTCACAATAATGAACAAAACAAGCATATGCAATGCTTAGATAGTTCCAGTCATAGCTCTTTAATGATCTTTGTCAACCATCTACTCTTCCATTTGCATCTCACATACCACATGCATATTTCGTTCAACAAAAGTCTTCATATATATATCTTTATCTTTACCAAGTCGGCTCTCTTAATCAAAAATTACATAGTCAGCTCTCAATACAAAATACAAATAATAATGAAAATATCAAATGCATAGTTGTCACTCTTACCTAATAAAAATATAGAATGAAAAATTATAATCTATCATAGCTTTCTAGGATTCCACATCATACTCCCCAAATAATCGCTTCAGTTCAACTGCTCTGTATCATTGTTCTATTGTTATCGCTTGCCTTCATTTCACTGTAACTCTCTGTAGACTAAACCAAAATCAAATAGATCTTAGATATAGGTCGTACATACCCCATAGTATCTCCCTCTAAGATCACTCATCTTAACTCATCAGTCTCAATCTTTGATACCCAAAATACCTCTATATTTTTACTCTGTACTTAACCAATTCCAAAAAAGAATCACCAAAAATTAACTCCAGATCAGTAAATCAATATGTCATATGTGTTTCCATAAATTACAACCAAAAAGTGATTCATATCACACAAAATTTTATCACTTTCCAACAATCCAATCTATTTATTTGAGCACCAACAGATTGGCGACTCTACTAGGGAGCTGTCTATGAAAGATAGCGTTGAAGTTTACCTAGAAGCTCCGGTGATGTAATTAAGAATCTAGTGAGAGAAAGAACTTAGAAGATAGAAATAATTTTCCTTAAGGAAATAATGTGGCAACTCTATTTAACAAAGTGTTTTAGTCAGTGACTCTACTGAGGGAGAAGACTCAGAAGGAGATGGTGGATAGTTTTTCCAAATGTCTCAACCATTTCAGAGAAAAAAAATTATTCCATATGGCATCAGGCCATTGGACTTCATAAATTTTGATTATAAACCTAGAAATTTATCCCCAAAAATTTCACAACTTGTACCAAAGTTCCATGGAGAATGGGATGAATCGGCACTACAACACTTGGATGCATTTTACATATTTATAGAAGATTATGAGATTTGTGTAGAAGATCAAGTGATGAAGTTATTTGTCAGGACTTTACAGGATTATGCACAAAAATCATATGAAGCACTACCTACATAGACTATCTCATCATGGAGATAGTTTGAGAAATGGTTTCTTGATATGTTTCATGATGCCAGTGGTGAAGAAGACAACATGTGTTATTAATGTTATGAAGACCAAAGTTGGAGCATGGAAAAGGAACCTTATATATCTCCGGTGGATGCATTTTTCAATTTGGAAAGATATGAAGGTGAGTCTGTAGAATTTTTTTTTATAAGAATGAGGAAAAAAATAGGAAATACCTTCAAACATCATGCCTCCATGCAATAAATTCTTAAAGAAAATTCATGAATTAAAACTCTAAGGTGACCCTAATTTAAATCTTTTGTTCAACATAATGAATGAAGAATACCTAGATGGGGATGTTTTATGACAATTTGACTCTGACAATCTAGAATCATACCATTTTTATGAATTACATAGTGACGAAGATGAGTGCACTAGTCATACAGAAGATAAAGAAGCATCCATTCTTGAGAACCATGATAATACTTGTGATGACATGGATGAAGAAAATTTGGATCAGGTTGAAGAAGAATCTGTATATGGTGAGATTTGTTCGGAAATAGGTATCAATGACCATGATGATGAGGAATAAAACCTTCTTAGTACAGAAGAAATTTCAGCTTTGTTAGACATGGAATATCAAAAACATGTTGAGAAGAGTGGTCAAAAAAAATTCTCAATTCACCATGAAAAGCAAGTTGATGGATCAGTATATAGTTATGGAGTACTAGATGAAGGAGTTGATAACTTCCAAGAATCAAATAGAGGAGATGAGGTAGAAAAACATGTTTTATATGAGAAACAATAAGTTTTTGAAAATAATTTCAATGAACATATTAGTCTTATTGATCCAGATGAAAACTCTCATGAGGGTATGCCTAAATTATCCATGTTCTTAAATCCATTGTTTGAAGAATATTTTCTATGAAATCAAGTCTATCAGAATCATGATGAAGGTAGTAGGCCTAATGATGATTTTGAAGTTAATAAAACTCAAAATATGCATTCAGAAGGTGAAACATCTTTCATTTCATCCTTTGAGCAAGAGCCGTATCAGACTTGTGAAGATGAGATTGAATCAGCCAAGCATAGTGATGAGAATATGTTAAAGGAAAGTTCTGAAAACTATCCAGGTATCTCACCTTATCATATTTTTGATATAAAAGAAGTAATAGTTCCTGAATATGAGCTATTTTCAAAACCTTTATGTGAGGAGAAACAATATTTGGAAAATGGAAATGGGGCATATTATATGAAAGGAAACATCGAAGAAGAAGAACTCCATTTAAGTACTTGTATGATTGATCAAATGCATAAGGATCCTCCATCTAGCAAAGAACATATTGCACCTGATGATTTCTCAAAGGAAAAACATAAGTCATAAACCAAAGACTGTATTATAGAAGAATTGTGTATGGTCCATAAAGAAGAAACATTTAATACAGCAAGGGATCAAATTTTGGGGCTAAATGATTATAAGATTTGTTTCTTTTCAAAATTTCTTGTTGATAAAGAAAGGGGAAAATATGATCCTAAGCAATTAATTAAGGGAAAGCATATTATGATCAAAAGGAAGGAGTACTTACATGAATAGAATCGGGTGTTCGTTAGAGGAAAGAATCAAGGTTCTCTTTGGGGGGCCTGGGGCCACCCAATTTCACTTTGCATTAGGTAAAGAGTAGATACTTGGCCTAATTCTCTAGAGAAAACTGAGATCTTGTTGTGTCCAAGTATGAACAAACATCCCCAGAAAGAGCCACTAGGGAACCCAAATTTACAGATCAAATTTGCATGTCTAGATAGCTCAAGGAAGTATTATTTTACCTATGTCAATAAATTCTTATGTTTTATGATCTTATTTTACCTTAGTTTCCTTTTCAAATTTATAAATATAGTCATTGCACATTTTTAGTGGGTTTTCCTAGCTTTACAATTTTATCATTTTATCCTTGCATAGACCCGTGTTGTGTTTTTGCAGGTTGTATCCCCATGATTATGTTGTATCTCCTACAGAAGTTATCATTTGCATCACCATGGTTATAGAGATGGTTGATTTATTAAACGATATGCTTAGAATCTTTATCCCACATTGATCCAAGAGTTGAAGTATCAAGTTTATTATATCGGGTCTTTTGGAGGACGTCGATCACAGTTAAATCTTAGAAAAGATCTACGGCTGGTGCTATCCCTTAAATAGGAGATGTGTGCCATTTAACCTTTAAGGGAATGTGCCTAGATGACACATGTCCTCTAAGATCTTGGTTGGGTGAGGTTGAAGCTAGTTAACACATCGAGCAACTCAAACTTCCTCCAATGGTTGGCGTGATCCTGCAAATAAAATCTAAATGATTTTACTCTTTAAGGCATTACATGATGATGATAGGTGTCCTGGGCCCATAGGTTCTGAGTAGTGAATGAAGGAAGATCTATGGTTAAAATTCAAAGAACATCTACGGAAAAAATGATGCCTCAAAGAAAAGATGCATGACCTTTAGTATTCAAGGGATAACATATTAACACCACATGTCCCAGACCCACAGACTCTAAGTAACGTGATCATCTATTAAAACATGGAAGGAATAAATGGTTGGTGTGATTCCACAAATAGAAAATTCAAAACCTTTATCCATCGTAGGATTATGACTGATTGCCACATGTCCCAGCCCCACTAAGGTTATGAGCAGTGACATGGAAGATCAACAATTAAATTTCAATGATGATATATGGTGGGTGCAATCCCTCAAAGAGAAGTTGCACAGTTCTTACCCATTGCGGGATCATGATTGGTCACCACCTATCCCATGCCCACTAGTGGTTTAAGCGAAGAAAAGTTAATCAACACTTAAAGCATGACAGAGATCTATGGTGGGTGTGATCCCATTGTTAGAATTTGAACAATTTTTACCCATTGTGGGATCGCAAGATGATGACACGTATCCCCGATGGTCAAAAAGATATAATGCTTGGGTGCTAGTGTCGATATGGAATTTTCTTTGTCATCTTATAATATTTTAATTATATATTTCTGTTGTCTAGGGTTTTTTCTACTATTTGTTGTTAGAATACTTCAGGGATAATTGAGAGGGGGGGGTGAATCAGTTATCAGTAACTTGAAATATTTTAAAATTATTAATCTAGATTGATATAAATTAAATGCACATTCAAATAACACATTACACAACACATCAATTTGGTTATGGGGAAACCAAATGGTAAAAACCCCGATGGGAATTAGTACCCACAAAGAACTATACTATTTATAGTAATCCCTGTTAAAAGATTCTTCAACCCTGTTAGGAGTTGTTCAATACAATGCAGTAGTATAGTTGACCTGGTTAAGGTTTGGACCCTGTTAGGAGTCTTTTATAATAACCCTGTTAGGGGTGATGGACTCACTATCCAAGGACTCACTGCCCAAATAATATGAAGGCTATAACCCTCTGAATGTTGATATGCACTATATCAAAAATGAACTATTGTAGTGACACTGTTGTCTGATCAATTTCGTGTATGCGTGGATGCTCTTACTCTTTCAAAGAGCTATATCATCTTCTAACTTCATTATACTATCCCTCTATAACTTCTTCTTACACAATAATTGACACTTGTAACATTACATTACATTACATACTTATATCTTCAAATCCGAATAGGCACGACCCAAAACAAATCATTAGTCAGCCCTAAAAAAAAAACATAACACTTCCAAACAAGTTGGCCCAAGCGTGTTTACTATAACATTAATTACATTATTAAAATATTATAACTAAATTCGCTTATCCATTACATTATAAAATCATACACGCTGATCAAAATTGTAGTCGGCTTCTATGCTTTATTTCCTAGACTGCAGGTCTACTAATCTGCCTATAACTTTTTCGTAATGATGTTCCATACTCTACGCATTTGGATCTAGCATGTGTACACACCATAGAGTATATACCTAAGCACCCATGTTCTAGTGTGATCTCTAACATGTGCGCTGATGTGTTGATCTCTCTATCTCTCTGTCTGTCTTGTTTTCTGTACTTAGTCATTTTATCTTCTAAGTTATCTTTGATAGAAACTTAGTATGACTTTGTTGCCATGATTGAAAACAAAAAATAATTCATGCTTCCTCAGGAATTCAACTTGCCAACAATCTCCCCCTTTGTCATTTATGGCAACAAAGGAATGTGGCTAAATTATTCAAAATGTCTTCATACAAAAAATGACTGTATATCATAATACTTAATGATATATATATATATATATATATATATATACACTTTTCCATATATCCACATTCTATAATACTCCCCCTTTGACATTAATGACAAAGGTGTGCAAAAATTGTAAGTCTTCAACATACTTACTCCATGTAGACGTCTGGGTACACAACTTGAAGAGATTGAATCTCTTTCTGCCGAAAGACTTTCATTGTATCAACTATCTGAAGATGCGCGCACAATGCATAAGTTAGCTTCTCCATTTTTATTAGATCCATGCAAGGACCTTGATCATATGTCACAATAGTGTTATCAATCTATTTTATATTCTCATTGAGGACTACTAGAGATGGCACAAGTGCATTTCTCAACTGTGTTTGCCTTACCCTTATCTTGTTGATTTCTAACTTAGCTTTCTCAATTTTGTCTAACTGACCTTGATAGACATTATTGCATATGCTCATATCTTGCGTGGAATTTTCAACTAATTTTCTTATGTTGTCCACCATTTCTTCAGCTTCTGCTATCTTTTTGGTGTGCTCAGACGTGAGCGTTACTCTGTCCATGCAATTTGCAGTAACCTTCTTTCCTTTTTCTGCCAACTCTTTAAGTATAGATTGCCCAATATTTAAGGAGTTTATATCTAAGGTAAAGTTCCTTACCAAGTCATTTAATCTCTCCTTCTTGTATTCATCTTCTACAATTTTAGTAGCAGATTCTACTAGGCTTGTGAAATGTGTTTTGAAGTTTTCTAGTATGCTATCCACATGTTCAACTGTTTGAACTTTAGCAACTTTCTTATCAGCAGGAACTAGTTCATTCAGAATGTTTATTGACTCCACAAAGCGAGGATTCTTCATAACATGTTTCTCTTTTTCCTTTTCCATGGCAAGGACACTAACCTTGATGAGGTCATCTTCTTCCCATGCATCAAAACTTGTTGAGTTAGGAGTTAATCTTGACAAAAATGAGGTGGATGGTTGAGTGGATGGTGAGAAGATGGTATTCTGACTTGTGTCAACATATTCACTTTTGACATGAATCTCCTTCATTGGTGTCTCATTACCTTGAGTATCTTTCTCTTCATTCTGTTGTAGAGATGTGTCATCTGTGTTCATTGCTTCATCAACCTTATTCATATCATTATCAGAGGCTGTCATAGATATCTTGACATTGTCAACTATTAGTATCTTATGTATCTTTGGCTGTCTCAGAATTTATTGTCACTATGGGTATTGAATCCTGTGGACCTATCATAGGCGCAATCTAAATTTCTAGAGTTGTAACCTGTTTAGGAGGAGTTGGAGTAACTTTTTCTATAGGCATCATTGGTGGATACATGTGTCTATCCATAAAGACTTGTGCAAATGCCTTTCCAGTCTCCTTTCCAACCTGTTCATATTCCTTGTTCATTATCTATAGAGTCCTTGTCTTACTACAGAGATGAGGCTTTACTAGATCTAGTAGAATAGCCTTCTCATCATGTGAACAAATAGGAAGAAGATTATCCAAAGTTTCTTCTCTAATCTTCAAGTCCTCTTCTATAGCTTGTCTTTTCATGATCTCCAATAAGTTCCATAATTGATCTGGTATCACTGTCTTAAGTTCAAGAACTAATTTCTTAAACTTGATCATATGAGATATGACCATAGAATGTATCTAAGTCTTATCAATTTCTTGATATTTTTAATAGACTTTGGAAAGTGTATCCAATCTTCCTTCATTTATAATCCTATTCTTCAAGATATTTAGACTGGGTCTAAAACTTACCTCAGAAGGAGCTTGAACATTCTTAGCTTTGCTTTGAGTAGATCTTGAGGATGGGAGATTTGTAGGTGCTTTCTTCCTTCCTCTAGGATTCTTTCTAGGTACAGAAGGTGGTGATGTATCTAGATCAATTGTGGTAGTAGGCATAGTGGTACTCTCCTCATGCTTCTTCCTCTGAGTTTCAATAGTTTTCTCAATTTTAACTTTAGCAATTTTGGCTTCTTTTGCCTTATCCAAATCTTCTCGAGTGACTCCATGCTTTCTCAGAATGTTGGATGTAGTTTTGGATGCTTTCCTTTTGTTGACAGCAAGTTGTAGTTCAATATCCACTTCGTCGGTCTTTTCTCTATAGGTGCCCCATCTAGGTTCTTTAGGGATAACTGAGAGGGGGGGTGAATCAGTTATCAGTAACTTTAAATCTTTTGAACTTATTAATCCAGATTGATATAACTTAAATGCACAATCAGATAACACATTACACAACACATCAATTTGGTTATGGGGAAACCAAATGGTAAAAACCCTGGTGGGAATTAGTACCCACAAAGAACTATACTATTTATAGTAATCCCTATTAAAATATTCTTCAACCGTGTTAGGAGTTGTTTAATACAATGCTGTAGTACAGTTGACCTGGTTAAGGGTCAGACCCTGTTAGGAGTCTTTTACAATAACCCTGTTAGGGGTGATAGAATCATTGTCCAAGGACTCACTGCCCAAATAATATGAAGGCTACAACCCTCTAAATGTTGATATGCACTATATCAAAAATGAACTATTGTACTAACACTGTTGTCTGATCAATTTTGTGTATGCGTGGATGCTCTTACTCCTTCAAAGAGCTATATCATCTTCTGACTTCATTATACTATCCCTCTGTAACTTCTTCTTACACAATAATCGACACTTGTAACATTACATTGCATTACATACTTATATCTTCAAATCCAAATAGGCGCGACCCAAAATAAATCATTAGTCGATCCTAAAACAAAAATACATAACACTTCTGAACAAGTTGGCCCAAGCGTGTTTACTATAACATTAATTACATTATTACAATCTTATAACTAAAGGTGCTTAGCCATTACATTATAAAATCATACACGCTGATCAAAACTATAGTTGGCTTCTATGCTTTGTTTCCTGGACTGCAGGTCTACTAATCTGCCTGTAACTTTTCCGCACTGATGTTTTGTACTCTGCGCATTTGGATCTAGCATGTATATACACCATAGAGTATATACCTAAGCATGCATGTTCTGGTGTGATCTCTAACATGTGCGTTGATGTGTTGATCTTTGTATCTCTTTGTCTATCCTATTTTCTATACTTAGTCATTTTATCTTCTAAGTTATCTTTGACAAAAACTTAGTATGACTTT
Organism: Thuja plicata; assembly: GCA_018584345.1. Classification (NCBI taxonomy): domain Eukaryota; kingdom Viridiplantae; phylum Streptophyta; class Pinopsida; order Cupressales; family Cupressaceae; genus Thuja; species Thuja plicata. The sequence goes on along the minus strand of MU224972.1, from coordinate 3,806,147 downwards.
GTTGCCATGATTGAAAACACAAAATAAGTCATGCTTCCTCAAGAAGTCAACTTGCCAACATTTGATACGTCATCATTTTCCATGCAAGGTTTCAAGGATGGCAAACGCCATGGATATATTTAATGATGAGACATTGTGACCTTCATGAAATGGCAAGAATAATCAAATTTGAACATTCTCTGAGGAATCTTCATGAGGATAGAGGATTCCATATTATGGTCGATGACTCTATTCTTAATGCTGAAGATATTCATTATCATGCAGAGTTTATATGGGTGCTTATGGATGAGGATGTGTTCAAAGTAAAATGATAATCATAATGAAGAATAATTATTATTTATCTAAGATGAATTATAAAGGATTTGTTGAGGCAATTATTATTATGAATCCTTATGGTCGGCAACTATTTTTAAACAAGGATGATTAATCATTCCTTTATTGTAACTGTTATTTTTGAGTTTTTGATCTTAGGGTTAGGTTTTTATTATCAAGAAACACATTGTTCTAAATATTATATGCATCCCTTAGATTTTATATAAATAAGAATTCCAAGACCATGTGAAGAGATATTCATTATTATCATTATACTTGTTCCTAGTTTAGAACTTGATCACAACCGCAACACAAACTCAAATCTACTATTTCAAAATCAATAAAGATAATTGTTTTATGTTTCACTTGTGGTAAGAAATTTAAATTCATTTTAGTTAAACCCTTGAAATTATTGAAGGTAGATTCAATTTTTATTCTTGCAATGCTTGTGTGGAGATTTTACAAATCCCATATCCTTGTTTGATCATCAAGGAGTTTGTGAAAATTTAGTGTTTCTGGCTTCTTGTTCAACTGGTCTCCCAACCATAGGAGTTAAATTCATTTGAAATAACAAGGATATAAATAAACTTAATTTCTCTACATCTATAGCATTTGAATAGTTGATGGTGTTTTAATATATACTATCTTGCAGGGTTGTACATAGGATTGAAATTGGATTGACTCTATTTCCCAAGTTGAAACAGGCATTGATCTTATCAATTATTCACTATAGTCATTTAATTAATTATTTAATGTTATTGAGATATTCTATTTAGTGTTCATTCAATTTATATATATTTTCTAAGCATTCTTACAATTTACAAAAGCATTCTTAGTCTTGAAATTTATGTTTTGATTGATCACAATTAGATTTCTTTCAAGTATATGTTTGCCACACTTAAAAGAGAGGTTTGAGATGCTATCAGATCTGCTATAAAAATCCTTAAAGCTTAAGGTATAGGTCTACCATCCTTGGTCCTGCAGAGCCAAAATTGCAGAAGTTCCAACCTTGTTTTTGTTGGAAGCTACAATTGAAACAATTGTTATACTGTCATTGATTTCAAACCTTAACTGGTAAGATAGTTGCTATCTAGTAAAGTTCCATATCAATTGATTGATGAAAAATATTTGAAAAGAGGAGATAACAAGAAGACCTAGTGAAATGGTTGAGTTATGAGAAACTACAATGGGTACTTGATAAGTTGGCACATTGGAAATATAATGTGTTGTTTATATTTAACACCAAGTGAGGTATAGAAGACTAAAATTCTTAGTCTTGACTAAGAAAAAGAACATAATATTAAGGAACTTAAGTTTAAGAAGTTTATGTCAAGTGATCTGAGTGTCAACCGAGTGCTAGTACATGCAGAGTTATACAGTGTTGATTGAGCATCAGTATTTATTGAGTTATCTAGTGATGATAGAGCGGAAGAACACAGTGATGACAGAGTGTTAGTATTTTATAGTTTATAAAATATTTGAGATCCCAGCCAACACAATTGAATTCTTTGGATATGTAAAGTTTTTTGGAGATATGGATGAATGTCGTGGTACATTTAATGAGAATTTAATATATGTTTAACCATTTATATGTATGGATTCAAGAAGGAGTTTTGAGAGGTATCTACAAAGTAGAAGGAGAACAAAATTTTGGAAGGATTCATTGGATTTGACCAAACCCTAGGATCTACGATGATGATTAAGAAGAAAATATCAAGCTACCTAATCAGAGAGGTATAAAATTAACCTAATTTTTGATTATGTGTAGAGGCTGATTCAATTGATTGGAAAATCTAAGTAGAAGGCAGAGAAGCTTGAGAAGAACAGTAGAGAACTGTGAAGTGGTGATTGCTTGATGAATTTCCAAGAAGATCAGAGAGATAGAGATGATAATGGAGGCCAATCAGTGAATTAGCATTTGAGTGAAAGTAGATCTATATTTGTAAAGTGAGTTGTATGTTTCAAATCAAAACTATTGTTACTTTCTAACCATTGTATTATCCAAATCCTTTAATCAAGGTTGACCTAACAGTAATTTGTAAATCCTTTAATCAGGGTGACATTCTAATGGAATAGCCTAAGTCCTCTAACAAGGCTCACTTTTAATAGGGTGATTAAATCCTTTAACAGGGTCACACCTAACATTGTGTATTGTAACCTTTAACAGCGTTGGCTCCTCATAGAGCTCACTTTAGAAGAGTGAAATATTGGTAGCATGTTACTGGTGGTTTTTTCCCATATTGGGTTTCCACATTAAATCCTGGTGTCATATTTGTGTGAATGATATTTGATGTTTTGTACTATTAAGAGTTTTATATTCTACAATTTTATTACTGTAGGACACTAGACTACAAGTTTATGTTACTAATCATATGCTATAGAGACTGAGTGGGTTATTGAGTAGATATAAGTTGGTTAAAGTGTTTAAAAGTTCAATTGGTACATCTGGACCTGAGGATAAATAATTCACCCCCCCCCCCTCTTCATTATTCTAAATCATTCTAAAAATTAATATCAAAGCTTTGTGGTGCTTGTAAGGAAAATTTTGAAGGTACTTGAAGCTAAAGATCAAGATGTATAAAAAGGAGGTGCCAAGACTAAACAAGGAGAACTTTCCTGCATGGAAAATTTTGATGAAGCTACACCTAGATGGAATTGGAGAAGGAGAAAAATACTATGTGGAACATGACTACATAATTGTGCCTACACCTTTGACATCTCGGTAGATTAAGGAAAAGCAAGAACACAATCAAGCAATGCTAGAAATTGCATCAGACGTAAGTTATCCTGAATTTGAAGAAATAAAAGATTGTACTACTACAAAAGAAATGTGGGACACACTAGCATCTATATATGGTGGAGACACAAATGTACTCAGAGCCAAATCTGAAAGCTTTATAGGTAAGTTTGATGAAATGAGAATGTTATAAGGTGAAACTATTGTTCAATATTATAGCTAAGTTAAGGAGGTTGTGAATGCTATTAGAGGAGCTAATAGAACTATTAATGATAATATTGTCATTAGCAAGGTATTGAGAACCATACTTCCTATTTATCCTATTATATTTTTTGTTATACAAGAACTAAGATGTACTCCTGGTAAAAAATTAACTCTGGAAGGTTTAGTTGGTAGACTTGTTGCTTTTGAGTTATCAAATTTTGATAATTTCACCCCTCACAATGTTTATTATGCATTAAAATCACAATTGACTCTTCATAAGACTAACAAAGGAAAAGATAGATGTGTGAATAGTGACAGTGACACTTCTAATTATGATCTTGATGAGCTTGAGGCATTAATGGATAGAAGACTACCGAGAGGAAAAGGAAAATTCAAAGGTAAACTTCCTATAATCTAGTTTTCATGTAACAAAGTTGGCCATATTGCAGCAAGATGCCCTGATAAGAATGACAAGGATGGAGAAGAGAAAGAAAGTAAAAAGACAAAAGGGATGACAAACATTAAAAAAGGTACAATGACTATAAGGAAAAATGTAAGAAATCTTTCTATATTGTTGAAGAAGAAAATAATAGTGAATCTGATAAACCTAATGACCATAATATAGAAGTTGTTTATGTTGCTATGAAAGATGATTTTGATGAAGATAAGAAAACTTCACTTATTTCATATATGAGTAAAGGTGATATATGGATAATTGATAGTGGTTTCTTACATCATATGATTGGTGATAAAAGTAAGTTTGAAACCTTAAACCATTGCAAAGGTGGTAGTGTTAAGTTTGGTAATGATACACCATGTTTTTTAAAAGGAAAAGGATCAATTAAATTGACTGATAAGATCAGATGTGACAATGCTTATTAGGTCAAAGGAATTAAATATAACTTGTTAAGTGTTACACACTTGACCACTTCTGGATACCAAGTTTAATTCCATCAAAAAAAGGCTAAAATATTTGATGCTACTGGTGAGATAATTGGAAGTGGAGAACAGACAAGGAATAATTTGTTATATCTAGATCTATCTGATGAGACATGTTTGTTTGCACAATATGATGATGTATGGTTATGGCATAAAAGGTTGTGTCATGTGAACTTTGATAATTTGGTAAATATTAGTATGAAAAGAGTAATAGGGTTACCAAGATTGAATAAATCTGATAATGTGATGTGTAAACAATGTCAAATGGGAAAAATGATAAAGTCTGGTTTCAAGAGCAAAACCTATACTTCTGATGATATTTTGTAATTGGTTCATACTAATCTTTGTGGACCTATTGGAGTGCAAAGAAAACATGGTGATAAATATTTCATTATGTTTGTTGATGATTACTCTAGAATGATGACTGTGATGTTTCTCAAAGAAAAATCTAATGCCTTTTAGTTGTTTAAGTGGTATTTGGAAAATTTTGAAAAAGAGACAGGCAAGAGCTTGAGATTTCAAAGATCTGACAGAGGAGGAGAGTTTATATCTAATGAGTTCAACTTATTCTGCAATGATGGAGGAATCCAAATATAGATGTCTGCTCCAAGGACTCCCCCATAGAATGGCATAGCTGAAAGAAGGAATAGATAAATCATGGATTGTGCTAGAGCATGAATGATAGAGAAAAATGTTGTGCAAAACTATTGGAGAGAAGTTGTAACTACATTGGTCTATACCTTGAACCAAGTACAAGTCAAGAAAGGTACAGATGTTACACCTTATGAGTTATGGTATGGTTATGCACCTAATGTAAAATACTTTAAAGTTTTTGGAAGCAAATGTTATATACTAAAGGACAATAGGAATGGAAAACTTGATGCTAAAAGTGATGAAGGCATATTCCTAGGTTATTCCACTAAGAGAAAAGCATATAAGTGTTTGAATTCTAATACTAAAAAAGTTGTGGAAAGTGAAAATGATAGAATTAATGAATATGCAAAAAAGAATGAAGTTTAATGCAAGCAAGAACCTGAAGATTACAGATATTTTGTATACATGAATGAAGGAGAGCCTAGAAGTTTACCTAAACTAGAGAAAGAAGCTACCGAGCAACAGAATGATGTTGCCAAGCAACAGCGATAATCTGTCGAGTCATAGCAAGAAGTTGTTGAGAAAAAGGAGGTAATTGTCAAGCAATCAGAAGAGGAAGAAAAAATGCAAAATGAACCTGAAGAGAGCTTGCAAGATGAATTTGAAGAACAACAACAAGAAGAAAGGAGACCAGAGCCTGCATTAGCAAAATATGTAAGAAGACATCATAGACCTGATCAAATCATTGGAGAAAAAAAATTTGAGGTCATGACTAGAAGAAAATTGAAAAATTTGACATTATTATTATGTTAATTTGAGCCCAAATCAATGAAATATTCTTTGGATAATGAAGATTAGATACAGGCCATGAATGACGAAATTGAGAAAATAAAGAAAAACAAAACCTGGACACTGGTACCTAGACCAAAGAACAAGAAATTTATTGGAACAAAGTGGGTATTTAGAAATAATCTGAATGAGCATGGAGAATTCATAAGAAACAAGGCTAGACTAGTATGCAAATGATATGCGCGAGAAGAAGGCATTGACTATGGTGAGACATTTTCCCCAGTTGCTATATTGGAAGGAGTTAGAACTCTACTTGCATATGCAACTTACAAAAGATTCAAAGTGTATCAGATGGATGTTAAATCAACATTTCTGAATGGAATACTAAAAGAAGAGGTATACATTGAACAAGATGAAGGATTTTTTATTCAAGCAAGAAGAATATGGTCTACAATGTACACAAAGTGTTGTATGGATTGAAGCAAGCCCCTGGAGAATGGTATGAAAGATTACATAATTACTTAGTCAAAATTGGTTTTACAAGGACAAATGACAACAACAATTTATACTTTAAAATTGAAAAATGTACATGGATATTTTTTGCTGAAATATTTGTTGATGATATCATATTTGGAGGTCAAGATGCTTTATGCCAAACATTTTCAAATGAAATGTAAATTGAATTTGAGATTTCTATGTTTGGAGAGATCAAATTTTTGGTTGGTTTGCAAGTTTATCAGATGAATAAAGGTATACACATTACTCAATCCAAGTATATCAAGGAGATATCAAAAACCTTTCACATGGAGGACTCCAGACCAATAAGTACACCCATGGATACTAGATAGAAACTATCATAGACTGATGATAAAGAAGAAGTAAATCAAACCTTGTATAGGTTAATAATTGGGAAGCTACAATATGTTGTCCACTGTAAACCAAAAATTGCATTAGAAGTTAGGATTGTTGCAATATTTTTTGTAAATTCTAAATATAGTCACATGATGGTAGTGAAAATGATATTGAGATATCTAAAAAGAAAGGAGGATTATGGATTGTATTATAAGAACAATTAGAAGTTTGAACTGAAAGGTTATACTGATGCAGATTGGGCAGACAATGTTGATGATAGAAAGAGTACAAGTGGTGGTGCATTATTTCTAGGAAAGAGATTAGTATCTTGGATAGGCAAGAAATAGAACTAGATTTCTCAATCTATAGCAGAAGTTGAATATATTGCAGCAATAGTTAATTGTTCAAACATAGTGTGGATCAAGAAATTGTTGAAAGGTATGAAGGAAGCGATCATTGAGCCAATTTTTTTTTCTGTAATAACACAAGTGCTATAAATATACCAAAGAATCATGTGATGCACACTAATACCAAGCATGTTACTATCAAGTATCATTAGTTGAGAGAGCTAGTTCAAGACAAAGAAGTAAGATTGGAATATGTGAATACAAAGGAACAATTAGCAGATATATTTACTAAGCATTACCTAAGGATGCACATGAGTATCTGAGAGGTAAATTAGGGGTTATTCCCCTAGCTAAGGATAACTAGGATCAAATGGAGTGATTTTATCAAATATATTACATAGAATATCTGACAAATTGATGTAAAGGAGGTCACACTTTAGGAGTTTCCTAAAATTGTGAAGAGTAACGCACAAGATTCAGTCATAAGAAAGATGACAAAGGGAGAATATAGTTCAAAAACATGACAAAGAGATAGCTACATGGTGAAGATGAATGACTTTGGAATTTTTGTCAAAGAGGGAGAGAATACAAAGAGGGAGATATTAAGTTACAAAGAGAAGACAATGAGGGAGATAAGACTATAAGACTATGAAAGAGATAAGCTAAAGAGAGAAATATATCCAAGAGGGAGCTGATATTTGTATTGGAAGAGAATTAGAATGAACCTAAGGATATTCATTAAAATTTATTAACAGAACATACTTTTTGGATTGTTTGGTAACTATGCATGTGGTTTTTGCCATCAATGCCAAAGAGGGAGATTGTTGGAAGCTACAATTGAAAAAATTGTTATATTTTCATTGATATCAAACCTTAACTAGTAAGATAGTTTCTATCTAGTAAAGTGCCATATCAATTGATTGATGAAGAAGATTTGAAAAGAGGAGATAACAAGAAGAGCTAATGAAATGGTTGATTTATGAAACTACAATGGGTACTTGATTAGTTGGCACATTGGCAATATAATGTGTTGTTTATATGTAACACCAAGTCAAGTATGGAAGACTAAAAGCTTAGTCTTGACCAAGAAAAAGAGAAGAATATTAAGGAGCTTAAGTTTAAGTAGTTTATGCCAAGTGATGTGAGTGTCGACCAAGTGCCAGTACATGTCAAGTTATACAGTGTCAATCGAGCATCAGTATTTACCAAGTTATCTAGTGATGACCTAGTGGAAGAACATAGTGATGATCTGTGTCAGTATTTTACAGTTATGAAAGATTTGAGATTCCAGCTGATACACTCGAATTCTTGGGATATGTAAATTTTTTTGGAGATTAGGATGAACATCATGGAGCATTTAATGATCATTTAATATATGTTTAACCATTTCTATGTATGGATTCAAGAAGGGGTTTTTAGAAGTATCTACAAACTAGAAGGTTAACAAAATTTTGGAAGGATTCGTTGAATCTAACCAAACCCTAAGATCTATGGTGATGATTAAGTGGAAAAAGATAGAGATACCTAATAAGAGAGGTATAAGATTAACCTAATTGTTGGTTATATGTAGAGGTTGATTCAGTTGATTGGAAAATCTAAGTAGAAGGTAGAGAAGGCTGAGAAGAGCAGTAAAGAACTGTGAAGTGGTGATTTCTTGATGGATTTCCAAGTAGATCACAAATATAGAGATGATAATGGAGGCCAGTCAGTGAATTAGCATTTGAGTGAAAGTGGATCTATATTTGCAAAGTGAGTTGTATGTTTCACATCAATACTGTTACTTTCTAACCATTGTATCAGTTAAAATCCTTTAATCAAGGTTGACCTAACAGTCATTTTTAAATCCTTTAATCAAGGTGACATTATAGTGGAATGATCTAAGTCTTCTCATAATGATCATTTTTAATAGGGTGATTAAATCCTTTAATAGGGTCACACCTAACAGTGTGTATTGTAACCTTTAACAGGGTTGGATCCTCACAGAGCTCACTTCAGAAGAGTAAAAGATTGGTAGCATGTTACTAGTGGTTTTTCCCATATTGGTTTTCCATGTTAAATCCTAGTGTCATACTTGTGTGAATGATATTTTATGTGTTGTATTGTTAATATTTTTATATTCTACAAGTTGATTACTTTAGGATAGTGGATAGCAAGTTTATATTACTAATCATATGCTATAGAGACCGAGTGGATTATTGAGTAGATCTAAGTTGGTTAAAGTGTTTAAAATTTCAATTGGTACATCTTGACCTAAGGATAACTAATTCACCCACCCCCCCCCCCCCCCTCTCAGTTATTCTGAATATTCTAAAATTATTTTGTTGAAATTGTTAGTTGGCCAAATCACTTGGGTTTCCCAGCATTGGATTGGCAAGTCCATAGGAAATCTAATTTGTTGATTTGAGCACCAACATATCTTTCCTTAGTGAAATAGGGAGTCTCTCCATCATTTCATTATTCCTCTAGAAACCCTATGTCCTTCATGATAATTTATTCTCTTAAACTCCTTATAAAATTGTTCCCTTATGTCAAATATTTTGACCCTGAGCTTTCGATGGTTGAAACCATAGGTAATGTGTAACCAATCAAAGTACATGGTTTCATGTTTATTGTTTTTTAGTCGCAAAGGCAAAGCTATTGTCTTTTCCTTCTCTCTATACCTCCTCAATTGGTCACCAAAGTTAATCATGTTTCTGGCCCAAGACATTAATGCTTTCAAATGTATATCACCAATAAACAATAAATAATTCCATTCAGGATCTGATGGAGCAGCATAGTTATGGAGATAAAATTCACACAGAAGATTTTTCATCCATTCAGGGGATTTCTTGAAAAGGTCATAGAATTCTTGGGGAGTAGAAACACTAGGTTCAAGGTCCCTAAGAGTTATCATTAATTTAAACAAATGTATTGTTCCTCTAAACATAATGTATAAACCCTAAGGGGTGGTCTACACTCCATCAATTGAGGAATCAATTCAGTAACTGCATCTAGTTTATTTTTTCGGTGCTCTGCCTCTTGTTTCTACTTGTGAATTTCTTTTTGCATCTTAACCTTTTTCCAATTCCCACATACTGCATTCATAATATACATGATTAGATGAATTACAAGATTCCTCTGCATTTCTCACCCCAAAATTTAACCTCTTCCACTGTCTTGATAGGAGGCAGATTCCAAATCAATAATTTCCATGAACTACTCTAGGTTTCTTCAGGTGTTGCCAATTTAATTTTTGTAGTGGCCAATTAATTTAACCCTTGAAACCCCCCCTATCTGGGCATGGAATTGTTTCTTCTTTTCTTTGTCCACACATCTCCTCAAAATGTGTTTCATCAGGAACTTCATCCCCCACATCGTAGTAATCCTTTAAGGGACTACCAATATCCTCTTTTTCTAAAGAATGGAGTTCATTTTAGTTTTATCATCTTCAGAGATATTGACTATATGAATTTCTTCTTAGGGTGAACTAGGGTTATCAATAGATTGCACTATTTCTTTTTCTTGGATTCGCACATTTCTCCTTCTTGAGTTTTTGCACACTTGTCATTACTAAAGTTTCTTCCCATTCCGTGGGTGATACATCTCTCAAAGACCTTTAAACTAATAGTTTGATTAACCCATGTTGTGCTACAACATTTTTTTTCCCTTTCTAACCTCCTCAAAACTCAAATATAACAACTTATATAGGAAATTAGGAACAATCATTTGATGACCGTGTCTCAAATGACTCAATAATTTAAAATGCATTGCATGAAAATATGAAAAATTCCCTTCAAAGGTGAAATAATTGATAAAATAGGTGGCTATTTGGGGGTATGGTAGAGGCAGAGACAACCATCTAGTGCCTTTCTTGTCTACCTCAAGCTGATGGTCACCTCTTACTATGAATTCTGCTATGGCTAACCTGGGTTCATTGACCATGCAGGTATGGATTGCCTACAGCTGGTAGGCCATATATTTCTTATATCCTTTATCCCAAAGTAACAACTCTTATCCCTCTCACTGAAGCTTCTCCTCCATTAAACGTATTTAAAAATTTGAAGGAAATTTAATCATCAAAGTTGTTTAACCTGAAAAATAGCTTAACCACCCCACATTGTTGAAAGTCTGAAAACTTCCTTGATCTTGCAGTACGACCGAATGGCTCACTGGCTCATGGTGGATTGGTGAGCCACCCATTGTGATCATTTTCATTTGTCAACAATTACCAAAAGACACAAACCCTTCTTCTATGAATACTCTTCACTTAAAGCTTCTGAAACCAAATTTAGAACTTTGGAGAGCGAAATTCTAGGTGCAACAATTGATATCAAAAAGCAATATGAATGACACACTTGGCTATGAGTATGTAAAATCATAAGGTTGGTAATAGGAATTTTTAAGGTTTTGAATTCTCACTCAGTATCAATCAAATCACTATGTACTAAGGTTGCAAACTAATTATGACAATGACAACTTTTGGTAAATTAAGACAATTATGTGAACTTTAACACTTTAGGCAACATGAAAAGGTGATGAAAGACATTCAATAACCTTGCCCCTACTAAAAGGTTGTCATGTATCTGCACATGTTGAATCTTTTATGGTGAATGTTTAATAAATGCAATATGAAAATATATAATATCGACATCATGTAGTAATAAATAATTAAAGTTGTAAATAAATACATGTGCGTACCTGAAGGATCAGCGCCAACTATATGCATCAAGTCATAAATATGTTGCTGACATGTGCTGAGAGAATGAGTGATTAAGAGGGTGAAGTGGAATTTTGATTGGAATGAAAGACATGTGGCATGAGATGGAATGGAGGAATTTATTATGGGGAAAAAAGTTCCCTAAAGAAAAGGAAATGTTTATTATGATCTGCATGTGATGTCAGCATTAAAGACAAGAAATTAGATGAAGGATTTTTCTTTCGAATCCAAGAAGTGATGGTTTTTGCAAAGAGGTTAATTACTACAAGAAATCATACTTAGTGGTTGGTTTATGGTATAGATAAATTCTATGTCTATTGACCAGAAATTTGAAGTGGACTGGATCAATTGTTGTCAATTGCATAGTACCATCATTAAATACATTCTCAATTTCATAGGACTCTAACTAGCAGGTACTCAACTTACCTTGATTTTTGTAGAAGTGAGAGTAAAATAACAGGGCATAATCACCAGGAACAAACTTCTTTGATTTGATGTGAGAGTTGTTCCACTTATTCCATTGCAATTGAACTACCTTAGTGTTCTGTAGGGTAGCTTTCCTCATCTCATCGAGTACATTAAGCTGCAAGATTGTGTCCTATTATGCTATAGGAAGATCATATTAAGCTCCAAGGTTGTACAAAGAGTTTTATGCTCAATTTCAATAGGCATCATGGATGACTTTCCATAAAACAACTCAAAGGGGGTGAATCTTGTTGTAGTTTCCCAAGTATTTCTGTAAGCCCAGACAGCTTCAAGGAGTCTTCTAATCAAGTCATTCTTGTGCAGCTAGAATTTTTTAGTGAGTATAAAATCAATATCCCTATTAGTTGTCTTAACCTTTCCATTTTCCTTAGGGTGATGTGCACTACACTTACAATGCCTGATATTATACTCATTCATCAAGGTGGTAATCAAAGTAGATGTAAATTTTGTTCCTTGGTTTGTTACCAATTCTTGGGGAACTCCATACCTAGTGAATATTTCTTAATATGATAATTTGGCGACCTGGTTATCTCAAGCATGCTTCATGGTATGTACCTCCACCCATTTTGTAATATAGTTCATGCACACCAAAATGTAAGAATTATCATTTGATGGGGGATAAATTGGCCCCACAAAATCCAACCCCCATTTATCAAAAGGTATGACTACCACCTATGGGCACAAAGGAATTTCATCTAATTTCATAGGTCTACCCATTCTTTGACACGTGTCACATTTTATGGTATAGCTTATTGCATCCTTGTGTAATTTAGGCTAGTAGTACTCGGTTGTCAGCACTTTCATGGATGTTCACTTTGCTGAAAAATGACCTCCACATGGTTCATCATGGAATGCATGGAGAATATCATGTGTTTCATCCTGCCACACACATCTTCTCATAACCTAATCAGGGCTAGTGTTAAATAGGAAATTTTTAATCCAAGAAAAGTTGAAAGTTTTCATGACTAGGAGCCTCTTTTCCTTTGATGAAAAATAAGGAGGTATATTGTTAGAGGCTAAATAGTTTGTAATACTGCATACCATGGCATTATAGCTGAGATAGAGAAAAAATGATCATCAGGAAATCTATTATCGATGATTGTGGAATCATCAGTATTTTGTAGTCTAGACAAGAAATCGGTGACCACATTAGCCTTGCCTGGTTTATCTATGATGGTAAAGTGAGAGATTGTGAGGAAATTGTATGCAGGTTCTGAAAGCTTGGGTGTTGTAACGAAGCATATTTTTGCTTGGAAATATCAATAAAGTGGTTCCAGCATTGAGAAGTAGACCCAAAGACGTATTCCTAGTTGGACAAACTCCGTTATTGACCTGTGTTTGATCCTTCTATATTCTATCTCTTGTCTCACATTCTCCTTAATTTCTTTCTACTATTTCATTTTACTTTAAATTCTTATTCTAAGTACTTTATTATAGTAATTAGTTAAGTTCATTAAATTTTGTAAAAGTGTCCTTAATTGTAATTTCAACGAATGAAAAGAATAATCATGCAGTTCTACATGGATTGGCAAAAAATTGTAATTTGAATTAATTTACAAGTTTTGTTGTAAACACTAAGTACAGATCAAGTGGTATTAGAGCCCATTTTGTAGGAAATTATAGGTGGTGAATGTTAACCAGGTTGAGATTGAAACAAGGAGAAGGTTCTCTTGAAGAGTTCAATCCAAAAATTAGGAAAAAAGGACATTTCCTCAGTTAGAGATGACACATGAACAAAATATTGTTGAGTTTGATACATAAGCCTTCCAAGGAGATTTTCTAGAAATGAAGACATTGGTGGACATTTTTATCCAAGAGAGGCATGAACACCATAAGAGAAAGGCAGATAATGCTAGGAAGAAGGAGGAATCTAAATCCTCATCAAAATATGACAAAGGTCAAGGAGTAGGAGGTGGTGGTGACCCTCCTTAACCTCCATCCCCATCTTCTTCATCTAAATCTTCTAAAAAGAAACATGTGCAAACTAACACACCTTTGTTAAAAATGGATGTTAAATTTGAGTTGCTTATATATAATGATGAATTGGATGCAGAGAAATTGGATATCTAGCTTAAACAAATTGAAGTGTATTTAGGGTTCAATAGATCTTGGATGATTCTTCCAAAATTCAGCTAGCTACTCTTCGAATGGGAAGCACTGCATTGATTTGGTGGGAGAGTAAGATTCAAGATGATCTTGCTACACATGGTAAAATCATTTTATCTTGGTATGAATTTTCCTCTTCTTTAAAGAAATAGTTTTATCCTTTGGGTTATATGCAACAAGTTGTTATGGACTAGAAAAATTTAAGATAGGGTAAAGGATAGTTTGTGCAAGAGTATACACAGTTGTTTAAGAAGAAAGCACTTACTCTTGGTATCCCACTTTATACACAAGAAAATTTATTAAAGTATGTAGGTGGATTGCATTCCCATTTGAAACATACAATATTGATGTTTAGTCCATCTAACTTTGATGAAGTGTGTGTACAAGCAACCCATATTGAAGGAGGTGGAGGAAACACAAGTTTCATTGCAAAGAGGGAATTTGTTCCTCCTGAAGGCAACAAGAAGGGTAAGAAGGAAGCTACTGTGAATAAAGAGGAAGGTGAAAAGCCTAATTGTTCACAATGTCAAAAGAAAGGGCACAAAGATGCAAAGTGTTGGAAATTGCATCCAGACTTGAACCATAGTGGTTTAAGAAGGATCATAAAGGAAAGAAAAAGACCACAGCTATGGCTCAGGACCTTGGTTCAAAATTTGGTGATGAAACCAAGATAGAAATTGTTGGTTTGAAAGGTAAAGCTTTTGTTGATTCTATCACTAATGTTTCATGTTCTACTTCCAAAATTCATATTGTTCCTAAAGATAGTAAAAGATGTGAACTTATTCATATAAGGGTGATTTCAAAGAACACTAAAATCAACACAGATAGTGGGTCCCAAGTTAAATTAATTTCAAAGGAAGTTGTTAAACAGTTGGGATTGGAAACCAAGCCACATAAGAGACCTTATCCTTTGGGTTGGGTGTGCAATGATAATAGATTGTGAGTTACACATTAATGTAAGTTAAAATTTGCAATAACATCTAAGTACATAGATGAGGTTGAATTTGATGTGGTTCCACTTGATATTTGTGGGATTATGTTGGGTAGCCCTTTAATGTTCTGAGATCCTGACACACAGAATCAAAGCTCCTGACTCCTAGCAAGTAGAGATTGTAGGTCATAAGGTTGGCAGAAGGTTCATAGGGTGGCTGAAATGTGGTCGTACGGTGAAGGTTATTAGGTTGTATGATTACTGGCTGGAGGCTGTACAGTTTTGGCTAGAGGTCATACGATTCTAGCTGGACATCGTACGGTTGCTGGCTGGAGGTCAAATGGTTGCTGGCTGGAGGTTGTATGGGTTTTGGCTGAAGGTCGTATGGTTGCTGGATAGAGGTTGTGCGGTTTCCAGCTGGAGGCTCTACGGCTACTGGGTGGAGGTCATACAATGCTGGTTGGAGATCGTATAGTTGATGGGTGGGGGTGTACAATTGTTGGATGGAAGGGCATATGGTGATGGGAGACATCAAGGATGTCTAGAGGGAGGTTCCTGTGGGGTAAGGAGTGTGCCTTAAGGCCAAAATTAATTAAGGAACCAATATAAACCAATATAATCCACAATGACATATCAAATCAATACTTATGAGGAAAGATAATAATAATCAATTGATAGCATTTCAGATTTTCCATATCTGAATAGAGAACAGGAAGAGTAGGGTGCGGGTTGAATCCCACCAAAACTACAAATACCAACTAGGGAGGGTCTTTCACCTCTGAAATGGTAGATCACAGAATTCCAATAGGAATTCACAATTACAATAAAATATCAAAACTCAACATGAGAAATACATCCTACACATGGGTCATAAATACCCATCAAACAAACTCTCGAGGTGTACAAATAAAGCTGACACGGCAACACTAACACCTACGCTAAAATAAAAGATGGGTCTGAGATAAGCTAAATTGATCAGGGCCAAAATACAAGTTTATTTTATTTATTTAATAATGGGGACATTACAGTCCTCTCTTCCCAAAGATTTCTTGTCCTCAAGCAATTATAGATTTGGATGATTCAGAATTTTCTCTCCCTCCCAGGTAGCATCTTCCAACACGCCAGAAATTCTTTAACTATGTGAGTCCTCAACTTTTTCTCTCGGGTGGTAATGACTTCAACCGGCTCCAGAACTAACTTTCCTTCTCCGTTGAGGGGTGGTAAATCTTTAGACATAGTGACATGCTACCCCACCTTCTTCAGGAAAGATACATGAAATACATTGTGAATCTTTCTTCCCTCAAGTAGATCCACTTTGTAGGCAACCTCGCCAACCCATTTGGAGACATGGTAGGGCCCATAGAAACACGGTCTCAATTTCTCCTTCCCGGATGTCTTCAGGGATGACTGCTTGTATGGCTAAATTTGAAGGTATACCATGTCTCCCACTTCAAAAATCCTCTCAATGTGGTGCCTATCAGCATATATTTTCTATTGATTCTGAGCCCGTAGGAGATTCTCTCTTAGTGATCTTAGGATATCTATTGCTTCTTGTAGCCAATCTTTTTCCTTTGGTGTGTGACTATCTCCCAACGCCGTGTCCACAAATGAATTTGGTTCATACCCATACAAATATTTGAAGGGATTCATTCTGATGGACATGTGATAGGTGGTATTGTAATAGTGCTCCCCAAGATGTAGCCACCACACCCATGCTTTCTGTTGTGTGGACACATAGTTTCTGAGATATCCTTCCATCCACTTGTTCATGATCTCTGTCTATCTCTCTATCTATGGGTGGTAGCTTGTGCTGGGTGAAAACTTTGTTCTTTCTAGTTAAAATATTTCTTTTTAGAAAGTACTAAGAAAACAATTTTCTCTGTCGCTCACTATGTTCTAAGGGAGTCCGTGCAGGAAGAACACCTCTCAAAAGAAAAAATTTGCCACCTATGTTGCTTGGTATTCCCCTAGAATAGAAAAGAAGTGTGTGTACTTGGTCAATCTATCAACCACCACAAAGATGAAATCTCTTCCTTGTACCTTAGGCAGCCTTGTAATGAAATCCATTGAAATGCTAGTCCATTTTTGCTCAAGAATCGGCAGTGGCTGAAGTAGACCTACTGGCATAGTGTGTTCTAATTTGTTTTGCTAACAAGTAGGACATTCCCAGACATATTAGAGGACATCATTATTTAAACTCTTCCAAGAGAACCTTTCCCTGACCTTCTTGTAAGTCTTCAAATATCCCCGATGCCTGACCAGAGGTGAGTCATGTATCTCCTTCAGAATCTTCGCCTTCAATTTGGATTCGGGTACCAAGTATATTTTTCCTTTGTAGTATATAATATCATCAAACACCTTTTATTTTTCATCTTGTCCTTTCTCATCTAGCTGTTGACATGCAAAACTATTCTTGGAATACTCAACTAGCAGGTGTGCTCTCTAATCGGTTGAGATTTGATATAAAGAGAATATTGTTAGCCGTCTTGACAAGGCATCATCCACCACATTATTTTTTCCCTTTATATATTCAATGTCAAAATAAAAATCTTGTACTTTACTTACCCACTTTTGTTGCCATTTGTTGAGTTCCCGCTATTCTAGAAAGTGTTGAAGACTATTATGATCTATATGCACGGTGAACTTGGCTCGAACAGGGTACTGTCAAAATTTTTTCAAGGCATCTATGGTGGCGAGCATCTCCTTGTCATATATGGAATATAATTCCTCAGCTCCCAAAATCTTCTGACTCTCAAATGCAATCAGGTGATGTTCCTACATCAGCATGGCCCCAATACCCTCTTCGGAGGCATCACACTCCAAAATGAAGGGTCGAGTGAAATCTGAAAGTTCCAGCACCAAGAAAGATCTCATGACTTCTTTGATCCCTTAAAAAAAAATTATGCATGCTCACTCCATTAGAATGATCCTTTCTTTGTTAGGTCTGTCAATAGTGCACTAAGCTATGATAATCCCTTCATGAATCACCTATAATAACTGCACAACCCAAAGAATTTGCATAGGTCTAAGAGAGTCTTTGGCGGCGTCCAATCCAGAATGGCTTGAATATTTTCTTGATGTACTTGAACCCCTCACCCACTGACAATGTGCTTGAGGTACAATATCTTTGTTATCCCAAACTCACATTTTGACCTTTTGGAAAATAAGGATTGTGATTCCATAATCTCCAGTATTTCATCCAAATGCTTCAAATGTTCCTCCCATGTCTTACTATATATGATTATGTCATCAAAAAATACCAATAGAAACTTACGTAGTTGCTTGTTGAAGATATGATTCATACATGACTGGAATGTGGCAGGAGCATTGGTAAATCCAAATGGCATGACCAGAAAATCGTAATGCCCATAGTGGCAACGAAATGCTATTTTCTCCACATCTTTTCCTCTCATATGGATCTGATGATACCCAAATCAGAGATCTATTTTTAAAAAATAGACTGCACCATGCAGTTCATCCAACAGCTCGTCGATCTTGGGAATGGGGTACCTATTCTTGATGGTTTTCTTATTTAATGCACGGTAGTCCACACACATCCTCAAAGTTCTATCCTTCTTCTTGACTAGTACAAAGGATGATGCAAAAGGGATGGAATTGGGCCTAATCCATCCCTTTTCAAGAAGTTCATGTATTTTTGTTTCAATTTCATCTTTAGACCTTTTTGGATGGTGGTACGGTGTGGTAATGATAGGTTGGGCACCAGCCTCCATCTTGACAGTGTGTTCAAACCCACGGTTCAGTGGTATTCCTGATGGCATGTTAGCAAAAACTAATTTATGATTATCCAACACATTCTAGAGTTCCTCATCCTAATAGAAGGTGGGTTTTCCATATACTGATTTTGATGAGATAAAAGAGCGTGTGGCCCAGATCATATCGTCATGCCTAAAGATGGCTTCCATCTGTCAGGCAAAAATTTCCCTCGGTTCTCCATTCAACATTCCCCTCAAAACAAATTTCTTTCCATCCACCTTGAATTAAAATTCCATCCATTTGAAACTTTGTGTGTATTCATCCAATGTTTCCATCCACTAGATGTCTAGGATGAATTCCATGTCATCCAAATCAACTATGAAGAATTCATATGTCACCATGTGGTTTCCCATAGAAATTCTCAGTTGTGGGATCAGATGGGTGCAAGACAAAATGTTTCCTCCTATCACCTTGACGTCAAATCCTTGGTGTGCCTCTATTTTTAAACCCCTTTGTTTGACCAGTAAGGATTTGATGAAGTTGAGGGTAGCCCCGCTGTCTAGCATGACCACAACCTTTTGTCCCTGGAGAGTACCCTATACCGAAAAGATAGTGCATCTTAGGGTTCCAGGAAAAGTAGTAATGGATCCACCTCTTTTCAACAATGTGGCAATCCTTTCCGCATGGTTTAGGTTAACCTCTCGGTCGGCTGGTTGTTCATCTTCCTCAACTTCTAGTGCATATTCTTCTTCTTCATCATCTAGCATTACTTTAATATAGTGTATTTTTCCTTTGCCTAAGAAATAGTGTCTAGGCTCACATGGTTCCCTACAATTGAATCACATCTTCCTCCTTTGCACTCCCTTTGGGTAGCCTCATCCAGTAGAGGTCTCTTTGGCAGAGGTATGTTGTCCTTTTTGTTAGAGTAGTCGAGTATTACTAATAATTAAATCAGTTAATTGTTAGTTATCTACTCTTAGCTTAAGTTAGACTTAGAAACTTTCTATTTTTTGAGAGTTTCCTTTTTAGGGCTTCGGTATCCTTTATAAGGAATCACCGCTTAGTTTTCATCACAGAGATTGTAATTCATTTCATAGTTGAATATAGAAATCATTTTCTGTCGACATGTTTTTGCAGTCTTTGGCCTATCGGCCGCCATAGCTTCTATCTTCTGTCTTTTGCTTCTGTTTGTAATAGCTTAGCATGCAGGTGTTCTTGGGAAGATTATAGTTTTAGCAATCTTAACATGGTATCAAAGCTTGCATGCTCCTTCTGTTGCATCATTGTTCTGTAAACGCACTGAGATAAAGTTCCTACTTCTGCATTCTTGGATCTTGGACATCTTGTTCAGTTTTAGCACTCGCACTCTGTTATAAAGTGTCATGGGGGGATTCTGATGTATTTTCCGCTTTAGGCACATCCACTCTTGTCAAGTGAGTGTACCTTCCACGACATTAGCCCATGTAGTCTGTGTCTGTGACACCGCCCTTTATCCTATGTGTGTGCTTTTTTTGCACTGTTGGTGTTCCTGATTCTTCTTCTGCAGCTGTTTCTAGTACTGCATTTCAGTGTTCCTGTCACCTCTCCTAGTTCAGCATTATGGGGGGGTTCACCTGTTGGTTCTATTTCTTCCTGGTTTGATTGATCAACTCTTCAGACACTTGTCTTCTCTACCTGGTCATGCACTTCAGTGGGGGTTCCAGCAGTATCTTCTGACAGAGTTTTCAGACATGCTTCGGAGATGCTTCTTGCTCT
>MU224972.1:3761909-3774254 GCA_018584345.1 Thuja plicata | reverse complement strand
CTAGTATTAAACTAATAAGATTAATGCCTCACCCATGCTTGAGCACTAATTTAGGCTAAGATGGAGGATGAGTAGATGCTTGCCCCCTTTCGAGTTGTGGGTTCAGGCATCATTAGTGATCTTGTCTGTATGAAAGGTCATTGATGCCATGTATAGTCACTTGGGTGCCAGAATCCATTAAGGGATTGCTAGGGCTGAAATCAAGGATGAAACATACATGATGACACCTTCCTATATACATCTTGGTTTATCCTACGTGTGTCAGTACCTCTGGTGTTATTTAGTGTTCCTTGTTTTGGATTAGAGTGCTTTTAGGATCTTCCTATGCATGGTGTATGAGGTCATGTTTACCTTATTTATATTCTTGTTGTATAGCCCGTGTGTGTGGGCCTGTTATTATCTCCTCAGCATGGTGGGAGTGGACCTTTGATTCCACGCAGTCGTGTGGTAGTGATTCTTATTACCATTGGGATTCTGACGAATTCTTCTTTATGCTTGGTTGTTCCTTGTTGTAGTTTATCTTCCTAGTCTTTTGGAGACTTGATCAGTTACTTGAGATTTGTATTTTACCATATGTATTTATTGGTTATCATCCTTGGAGGATGCATTATATTGTCTATTATGTATTATTACATACCCTGCGACTTGTGCAGTGGATGTTGATTAGGTGGTATATCTTATGGTATCAGAGGTATATGTAATCTTTATTATTGAGATGTATGTTATTGGGTTCAGATTATATAACCTTTATGTCAGTTCTATATTATTGTAATCGTAGATTAGTTTGTTTAAGTAATTCTACGTCAAGGAACCCTCGATGAATGTTAATCATGTATGTGTTGTATTTCATGTATGTCATGTACTTCATTGTGTTGCTTCTGCATTGATATCATTATTATTTGTAAACATTTAAAAAAAAATTATTCTATGACCTTGGTGTCATGTTTAGGTTAATTTCTCCTGGGTTCCCTTGTGGGGCATTACAGGATAGCATTTTAGATTTTCCAGATCCAAATAGAGAACATGCAAAGTAGGGTAAGGTTTGAATCCCACCAAAACTGAAAATATCAACTAGGAAGGGTCTTTCACCTCTGAAATGGCAGACCATAGAATTCCAAGAGGAATTCCCAATTACAATAAAATATCAAAACTCAAGATGAAAAATACATCCTACATGTCAGTCATAAATACCCATCGGACAAAGTCCCAAGGTGTACAAATAAAGTCGACATGGAAACACTAACACCTACACTAAAATAAAAGATAGGTACGGGATAAGCTAAATCGATCAGGGCCCAAATACAAGTTTATTTTATTTATTTAATAACGGGGACTTTACAATACCATAATTATATGATAGGAAAGCTATCTTCTATAAAGAGCATAACAAGTATCACTTATTTAAAAATGGAATTGAATACATTGTAAAATCTCATCGCATCAAGAATGTTGGATCAATTGTAAATACATGGCATTTGAAAATGATTGTAAATGCAAGTAGTAAACTAAATCTCATGTTTGTCGCAGCTAGTCAGGATTAGGTGCAAGTAGAATCAAATCCTTGGGTAGTGATGGTAATAGAGGGTTTGAGTGATTCATTTTCTAATAATATTTCTTTACAGGAGATTTGAAGTGTTGATGCTTTTTCCTTTTCATCAATTTGTTTAGTGTTGTTTCTTTTGTTCCTATTAGTTGGTACTCTGTGGGTGATGGATGTAACAATGTACACTGGTGGATGTGTTGGAGATTATGTTAGTAATATTATTTCATTTCTCATTATGTTTGTGATGAGTCAGGTATTCATAATTCCAACAAGATGTACACATGATACTGGATAAGTGAGGCAATCATGCCATCACTTGAATTGTACATTAAAAAATGACCTTTTAGAGGTCCAAAAGCTTCTTAATGGGGAGGAATGATCCAAGTGGATCTAGAGAACCTGAAAATTTCACAATCTCAAATCTAAGGAAAAATGATGCCAAGTCGTAATGCTCGTCACACTAATTCTAGAACTATATTCAATTTTCAAAATGGAGTTCGTATGCAAAAGTTATGGCTGGTCAAAGTTGTCAAAAAAAGGGTTGACCAGATGACATCAACATGACATCAGAAGCTTAGTCAAAATCTTCATCCAATCCTGTAGAGACAAGTGGCAGTCAAACTGGTGATGTAGTAGTCAAAAAAATTGACACATGGCAGGTTTATAGTGACATGGTCTAAGTGGCATCAGATGTGGACGAATTAGCTTGTGCCACGTGGCACCTTGGTGGCAGATAATGCAATTGTTTCTTCCAAAATATCCTTATGGTTTTTGAATTCATAACCTCCAAGTTATTTCTTTCTTCCTCTACCATTACACCACTCACGCTTATGATAAAATAGTTGCAGTATTATTTTTTGTCCTTTGTATTAGTGCAGAAAAGATGGAAAATCAAATAAGACAAAAATGTCAACATCCCAATCACTGTAAATAGAACCTCCAACCACCTGCTTGAAAGTAACCTAGGAAACCACTACACCATTCTATGCTTATGGGTTAACTACTGGATGAGTTTTTACTTATCTAAACAAATCCAAACTCCTAACAAATTAATAACCAAAATAGAACATATATAATATATGGCAAAATTATATGGCCATTATTTAAATATTAGTAAATTTGATTCTTAAAATATTGTTAAGGATCTACATGGGAAATTTATAGAAGATTTATTTTTTATTTGGGGTAGAATGGTTATCCTGGTGGTTATTTGGTTTTAAGCCAAATTGGGTATATTTTATGTATAAAAGGAGTCATTTTCCTTTGTCAAGACAATTAACCTAGGAAGGGGTGATTGATCACAGTTGGGAGAGAATTTTCAGAAATTGGAGAATTATTTCTGGGAGGAAAATTTTGTGTGAGAAGAAAATTTGCAAGGTATTATTACACACCAAAAATTGTAAAGTGAGAGATTGTGAGGAAATTGTATGTAGGTTTTGAAAGCTTTGGTGTTGTAACAAAGCATATTTTTGCTTGGCGATATCAATAAAGAGATTTTAGCATTGAGAAGTAGACCTGAAGATGTAGTCCTAAATGGCTGAACTTTGTTATCAACCTATATTTGATCCTTCTATCTTCTATCTTATTATTCTTCTATCTCTTGTCTCACATTCTCCTTAATTTCTTTCCACTATTTCATTTGAGTTTAAATTCTTATTCTAATTACTTTATTTTAGTAATTAGTTAAGTTCATTAAATTTTGTAAAAGTGTCCTTAATTGTAAATTCAATGGCTGAAAAGAATAATCACACAATTCCGCATGGATTGAGAAAAAAATTGTAATTTGAATTAATTTACAAGTTTTATTGTAAACACTAATTACAGATCAAGTGGTATCAGAGCCCGTTTTGTAGCAAATTATAGGTGGTGAATGTTAACCAGGTTGAGATTGAAACAAGGAGAAGGTTCTCTTGAAGAGTTCAATCCATAGATTGGGAAAAAGGTAATTTTCCTCGGTCAGAGATGACACATGAACAAAATCTTGCTGAGTTTGATACAGAAGCCTTCTAGAGAGATTTTCTAGCAATGAAGACATTGGTGGACATTTTGATCCAAGAGAGGCATGAACGTCATAAGAGAAAGGCAGACAGGGCTAGGAAGAAGGAGGAATCTAAATCCTCATCAAAAGATGACAAAGGAAAAGGAGTAGGAGGTGGTGGTGACCAGCCTAAACCTCCATCCCCATCTTCTTCATTTAAATCTTCTAAAAAGAAACAACATGTAAAAACTAACACACATTTGTTAAAACTGGATGTTACATTTGAGTTTCCTATATATAACAGTGAATTGGATGTAGAGAAATTGGATAACTGGCTTAAACAGATTGAAGTGTATTCTAGGATTCAACATATCTTGGATGATTCTTCTAAAATCCAACTAGTTACTCTTTGAATGGGAAGCACTGCATTGATTTGGTGGGAGAGTAAGATTCAAGCTGATCTTGCTACACATGGTAAAATCATTTCATCTTGGTATGAATTTACCTCTTCTTTAAAGAAATTATTTTATCCTTTGGATTATATGCAACAAGCTGTTATGGACTGACAAAATTTAAGATAGGGTAAAGGATGGTCTATGCAAGAGTATACACAATTGTTTAGGAAGAAATCACTTACTCTTAGTATCCCACTTTATACACAAGAAACTTTATTAAAATATATAGGTGGATTGCATTCACATTTGAAACATACAATATTTATGTTTAGTCCATCTAAATTTGATGAAGTGTGTGTACAAGAAACCCATATTGAAGCAGGTGGAGGAAACACAAGTTTCAGTGCAAAGATGGAATTTGTTCCTCCTGAAGGCAACAAGAAGGGTAAGAAGACAACTACTATGAAGAAAGAGGAATGTGAAAATCCTACTTGTTCACATTGTCAAAAGAAAGGGCTCGAAGATGCAAAGTGTTGGAAATTGCATCCAGAATTGAAACCACAATGATTTAAGAAGGATCAGAAAGAAAAGCAAAAGACCGCAGCTATGGCTCAGGACCTTGGTTCAGAATCTGGTGATGAAACCAAGATAGCAATTTTTGGTTTGAAAGGTAAAGTTTTTTGTTGATTCTGCCACTAATGTTTCATGTTCTACTTCCAAAAGTCATATTGTTCCTGAAGATAGTAAAAGATGTGAACTTTTTCATATAAGGGTGATTTCAAAGAACACTAAAATCAACACATTGATAGATAGTGGGTCCCAAGTTAATTTAATTTTAGAGGAAGTTGTTAAACAGTTGGGATTGGAAACCAAGCCACATAAGAGACCTTTCCCTTTGGGTTGGGTGTGCAATGATAATAGATTGTGAGTTACACAGCAATGTAAGTTAAAATTTGCAATAACATCTAAGTACATAAATGAGGTTGAATTTGATGTGGTTCCACTTAATATCTATGGGATTGTGTTGGGTAGCCATATTTATATGATAGGAAAACTATCTTCTACAAGGATCATAACAAGTATCACTTAATTAAAAATATAATTGAATACGTTGTAAAATCTCATCGCATGAAGAATGTTGGATCAATTGTAAATATGGGGTATTTGAAAATGATTGTAAATGCAAGCAGTAAACTAACTCTCATGTCTGTCGCAACTAGTCAAGATCAGGTGCAAGTAGAATCAAGTCCTTGGCAGTGATGGTAATAGAGGGTTTGAGTGCTTTATTTTCTAATGATGTTTTTGTACAGGAGATACAAAGTGTTGATACTTTTTCCTTTTCATCAATTTGTTCAGTATTGTTTCTTTTGTTCCTATTAGTTGGTACTATGTGGGTGATGGATGTAACAATGTACACTGGTGGATGTGTTGGAGATTGTGTTACCACTATTATTTTATTTCTCATAATTTTTGTGATGATTCAGGTATTCATGATTCCAATAGGATGTACACATGATACTGGACAAGTGAGGCGAACATGCCATCACTTGAATTTTACATTTAAAAATGACCTTTTGGAGGTCCAAAAGCTTCTTAATGTGGAGGACTGATCTAGGTGGATCCAAACAACCTAAAAATTTCATAGTCTCAAATCAAAGGGAAAAAATATGCCAAGTCATAGTGCTCGTCGTGCTGATTTCAGAGCTATATCCGGTTTTGAAAATGGAGTTCATATGAAAAAGTTATGGTTGGTCAAAGTTTTCAGGAAAAGGGTTGACCAAATGAAATTAGCATGATGTCACTAGCTTAGTCAACATCTTCATCCAATCCTATAGAGACAAGTGGCAGTCAAACTGGTGATATAACAGTAAAAAAATTGACACATGGTAGGTTTATAGTGACAGGGTCTAAGTGGCATCGGATGTGGACAAATTAGCTTGTGCCACATGGCACCTTGGTGGTAGATAATGTGGTTGTTTCTTCCAAAATATCATTATGGGTTTCAAATTCATAATCTCCAAGTTATTTCTTGCTTCCTCCACCATTATGGCACTCACGCATGTGATAAAATAATTGGCGGTATGTTAGTGAACAAATTTGTCTTTCTAAAAAAATCCTTTTAAGTTTACTCTATCACCCTTAAAAGACAAACTATCTCTAACAGTTTTCTAAGTATCTCTTATGATCACTTCCCTCTAAATTTTATAACAGCTACAGCTCCCTAATAAGATATTCAATGAAATAGGATAACAATTCAATCAGTTAGCTTTTAACCAGAAAGCTTATAAAGGTTGCAATATCATTCTGTGATGATATGCTACTAAGAAAATATTAAGAGAATAAAACTGAATAATGAGTAGGAAGAAAACACAGTTACTTCCATAATTATATTTCACAAAATATAAACAACTTCTCAGCCAAAGATAACAGAGAGTAGATAAAATCCAGAATTCAGATATTATGAACCAACAAAAAAATATATAAAATAGAATAAACAATATGTCAACACAAGACACTTTGCTTTGGTTTTCAAACAACATAGATTTAATAACCTTACTGTAATATATTTCAGAAATCACTACATAGATAATCGTCTGAAATATGTTCTTTTCATAACATTCAACAATCCAAACTGTATCTATCAAAATCTATTATCTATCAACCATCAGTTTTTCAAACCCTTTAGAAGTTTTAGCAGTTAAAATAAATAGTAGCAGAGCACCAAGAGGCCTCCTTAAAAACATGGCCTCTTGAGAAAACAGTTAAGTAACTAAACCACCAGAAAGAGGACACACGTCCTATAAAGTTTTCATGTTAATTTAGTAAAACTAAATAACCAAATCAAGCTCCTTATCAACAGCACAATCCTTTCTCCCCGCTGGACTTCCTTCTTCATGAGTAATTGATTGAGCAGGCTTCCATTCTTTATACGCTTGAACCAGTTTTTTCACAAGTGACAGATGTGAGATCTTATAATTTACTATCCGAGCCATAGAGGCATCTTTGTTCCACCTTAATTTCTTCACCTTCTCAATGACATTGGATGACTGATCGACACATAGATATAGCATAGATTCAATCCTTGCTATCTGAGTTAAGTCAGAGGCTTTAGGATTGATCTTTTCTCTGATAGTCTTTATTGCCAAGTTGAAAGCATCTAGAGCACCCTTTAATTCTTTCTCACCAAAGATTGATGGGTAGGTATAAGTGAAATTAATCACTTTCAACTCGTTCAGGGCAGATTTTTGGATATGCTTAGCTTTAGTTTCATATTCTTTATTTTCTACAATAGTACCCCTTATGAGAGAAATGCACCAACTAATATTCTTTCTGAGGATGAAGAAAAGAGACTCTTCAACACCTTTTAGGGACTTTTCCACGTATAATTTATTAAAGTCATGTCTCTTTATCTCCATAAACTTTGTCATTGTTGACACCCATTTTTCCTCCTCTGTATTCCAGACCTGGCATTGGGCTTGCAATTCTCCCATTACTGCCTCAGTGTCATGAAGAAATGAATGTGAATCTTTAATGTATTTCCTGCCATTTTTGAGCACTTGGGACATCCACTCACCAACTGAAGAGACCAAAGTCTGACCCTTCTAAACTTGATTCAGCAACGTTTTACTTTTTGCAGAGTTGGGGTCGAACACCTAAGATGATTGAGACAGTGGGGTGACATCAAAGTTGTAGAATGTATTGATGAACTGAGAAATTGAGACAATGGTTTGCTTCAATTCTTTCTTCTCTTTTCTATCCTGCACTAATGTGATCAGCATCTGTTGGGTTGTTTCCTTGAAAAGGTGGTTCTTTCCTACTCTGTCCATAAACCCTAACTCAATTTTAGTTACTTCAAAATCTTCAACTGGCACATCCTATTTTTATTCCTTTGGTATGTAAGTATCTACCTCGGCTATCCACTTCCTAGTTTTAGTATCAGCAAACATCTATGTTGTACTCTTTACTTTCTTGGCCTTGGGATTCTTTTGAGCAAATTTACTGACTATATCCTGCACCCAAATAGATACAAGAATCAAAATCTATTTCCTATTAACTGAAGAAGTTAACCATTTGGGTGTATCATTTGTTGTTTTTGGTTGAGGGCCAGCTTTAGCAGGGGTGTCCATTAAATCTAGGGTTACATCATCAAGGTCAAAGAGATCTTTCCCGATTTGGTCGTTATCTCCAATTTGATAGTTTAAATCTCCAAATTTGTCATCCTCCAAATTAACTGTTTATGTCTGCTCCTGAGTCATCTTCCCTTTTCTTTGTGATTAGGATCTTGACCTGGTAATGCATTGAGGGGAGACCACAGGGGAAAGTTTTGCAACAGGCTTCTTCTTGAAATCCTTCTTCTACTGCTTATCAGAGGAACCTACATTACCAGATGGTTTAGGAGAATTAGAAATAGAGGGGGAAAATAAAATTGAAGTTTTAACCCCAATTGTTTTAGGACTAGATTGCTCTCTTTTCATCTACAGCCATATTTTAGTTAATTTGAGCACATTTTGTGTTCTGCATTTAATGTCATCTTCCTCCTCTTTTGACCAATCAATATTTATCTCTTTAGTGTTTGAGAGTCTTTTAAAATTGGGTTCAACCAAGTCAAAGTCATCATCTGTGACCCCCTTTATGCTGAACTGTATTCTCATGGATAGAATTTTGGATATGCAAAGTCTGCTATGGCCTCTCGTCATGACTTGGGACTCATTTTCACAGTCCTCCCAGAAATACTCTAGATGAGGAACTGGAAACATATGAGATCTAAGACCTAGTCTCTCACTAGCAAATTTTTTATTATCAAAGCCTGTTCGCTCTGTATAATACTTAAAATCAAAATGACCAAGATCACTTCCAATACTTATTGCATCTTCAATAGTCAAGCATGAAAACTTACCTAGCTTCAAAGAGAAGATTTTCTCCCCTCCTTCCCCAAGAAGAAAATGTTTAAGCACAATAGCAAGCTATCTACAAATTTCTGCAAGGATGAAACAATCAAAGGCATACCTAGGTAATTTTTTAGGGGCATCTTCAAAACCACCAATTCTAATATAAGAGAACCTAGGGAACTGAATATAAAAACTCCCAAATCTTGTCACAAATTGCTGAGCTTCTGAACTCATCCTCTTGGCTGAATCTCCAGACATCTTGAAATAAATATTACCCATAAAGGTATCATGAACCCTTCTGTAATTCTGAATCACATTGTCTTTGCAAAGAATAGGAAAATATTCAAAAACACACATTCCATCAATCCAAGGCTCATGAATCATACCATCCCATATCCTAATACATGCTAGATAGTACATCAGATAAGAAGACATAAAAAAGCTACATCCAGTAAGTTTGGAATTATTAAGTTGTTCTCTCATAGATTCTGCAATCAATTTGGCCCAATCCAACTTGTGTCTTCCCTCTAAAACAATTTCTACATAACAGAACAACCAATCTAAAAACAAGGAAGCCTCAGGTGACCCTCTGACTTAATGTAACATTACCATAATATCACTAATGTATGGATGCACATGACTTCTATTGAGATTTTTGGATAAGTGGGAACCTCCCCTTTGGGTGTTTAATAGCCAGTGCTTTGCTATTACGGTCAGTTTGCATCAGCATTTGGCTTGAACTTAACAAGAGATTGTGCAGGAGAGAAAGTAGAAAAAGTTTTCTCTTGGATTTGGAAAGCTAAAGTGACAATTCCTCTATTCATAGCCATTAATACCTCACCATTCCTTTTGAGAATTTATTTGGTTCACTGGTCATAGTGTCGGATACACTCATGGACAAGTTCAGCACATACCACTACAGGAGGAAAGCAAGCGGCTACACACAACCCACTAGTTAAAATTTCAACAAAAGGGACACTCTCTTCGATAGACACAGTAAGCCTATCAGCTATTCCTTCAACATCATATCCCTCTAAATCTATGTCTGTTAGAATAGGATTTTCACACACCAAACTAGACACACTTTCAAACAAATGGAATACAGACTTCATTCTTGCAAGAACAGACTAAGAATTGCTACAGAAACTCCCGTAAATTTCACAAGCTTTTAAATTTAAACACTGGAGGAATGACAGCCTGACTTACCTTAATCACTATGGAAAATTTTGCAATCAGAGCTCCAAAAACCCTTACCTCTTCTCTTCTTGCATATAGACAGCGACAGTATTTCAAAAAAAAATGAACGCTAAGAAGGGTTTTAATAAGAAACACCATGAATTTGGTAATTAATTGCCCATCATTAAGGCAATAAAATCTTAGAGAATGAAGTGACCATTCACACACGCAATCATTTACTGCCACTTGCACAAACTTTTATGTCCCACGAATTCCTCATTAATTCAATAGCTCGAACATACTTAACCACCGCCAATACCTTTCTTCATTAAAAGCCTTTTCTAGGAGGGGTCCACAACTGAAAAGATGGTGGTAATCCCTTACTTATGCCATGTGTCACTTTTTAAAATCATTGAACACTCTTGAACATGAATGAACCAAGTTCAAGGGTGTTCTTATGTGTTCATCATTGTTCAAATCTGTTCCTTTTATATCTCGTCTTCATCTTCAAACTAGAAATCCCATGCTTAACTATCGATTCCCATCTTTGATTAACCAAAAACTTTGAAGCTTGTGATCATGAAACACCCTTTTAGAAAAAATTCTATTCATCTGCTACCACTTCATAAAAACATGAACAAGCTTGAACACTCTTGAACTAAGTTCAAGGTTGTTCAAGGCTGTTCAAACATGTTCAAACCTGTTCAAGAAACATGTTAGCAAAAGATTTTCCTTTTTTTACAAACACAGGTGAACCACAGGGAGGATCCTTTTTCTAAGAATTTGAACATGAGGACTTGGGCAGCTTTGAGATTCACAAAAATAGCAAGGCGACTCTAAAATTTGAACATAAGGACAAAGATCAAGATTTTGACTAACACGGTATTATATTTTGTGCTTTGTATTAGTGTAGAAAAGACAAAAATCAAATAAGACAAAAATGGCAACATCCCAATCACTGTGACTAGAAACTCCAAACACCTTCTTGAAAGTATCTTAGCAAACCATTGTACCATGCTATGTTTATGGTTCAACTATTGGATGAGGTTTTACTTATCTGAACAAATTCAAACTCCTAACAAATAAATATCCAAAATAGAACATATCTAATATTTAGAATATATGGAAAAATTATATGGGCCATTATTTAAATATTAATCAATCTGATTCTTAAAATAATGTGAAGGATCTAAATGGGCTATTTATGGAAGATTTATTTGTTATTTAGGGGAGAATGGTTATCCTGGTGGTTATTTGTTTTTAAGCCAAATTGCGCATAATTTATGTATAAAATGTTGGAAAGTTTACTATACTAAAGTATATGACTCTATTTAGTGTTTTCATTATGGCAAAAAAGTCATATGAATTTTTGGAGTCAGCACACATTATCAGAAGATCAGAAATTGGCTAAATACAGAAAACAGGACAAAGCAAGGAACAGACT
Source organism: Thuja plicata (assembly GCA_018584345.1). Taxonomy (NCBI): domain Eukaryota; kingdom Viridiplantae; phylum Streptophyta; class Pinopsida; order Cupressales; family Cupressaceae; genus Thuja; species Thuja plicata. The sequence continues at coordinate 3,762,829 of MU224972.1, read as the reverse complement.
GTTATAGTTTTGATTAGCGTGTGTTCATATGTTATCCAAATGATATGTGCCTTTGAATATAAGATTATGAGTATGTTTACATGCTAATTCTAAGAGAGCATGATCAAATCTGCAAGTATGAAGAAGATACAGCTAGTTGAAGAGGTACAACCAGTAAATGCCAGAATAGGACAGAGATCATGGAAAGAGCCAACAGAGATTGTTTTGGCGTGGAAGTTTCACTCATCCTCAGGCCTTGTGCCTTTAGATTAGTCATTTTTAGTGACCTAAAAATCTATGGTTAAAATTGCATGACTTGATTCATCAAGGATAATTAGTGAGAGCTATTTTGGTGAAGTGGACTGTGTGAAAAGACGTGTTTGTTCGGTTTGAGTAAAATAGTTATAATTAATGTTAAGATGAATTAATGAAGGGTTGCATGGTTATTTAAGTGATCAATATATATGGTAAAAGGTTTTCTAAAGCTGACATTTTCATGTCCTTTGAGGAAGTACTTATAGAAGGTCATTTGTGATGGGAAAAGTTGTGGAAGCTAGAGATAAGAAAAGAAGAGCAGGGTGTAATAGCAGCAAAGCTATATCTGTCATATGTTGATGATATAGATATTGAAGTAAAAGAATTTAGAGTGAATAAAAGATTTTTTTAGATATCAACAAGAGGTTAAAGCATTAGCACACAAAAGGAATTGATCAGATAAGTAGTGTCACAGCAGCAGTTCACCTTGCAGATACAGTGTGTATCAAAGATCTAGAAGGTTGTAGCCTTCACCACTTGAGTAGTGTGCTCTTGGATAGTGATTCCTTTGACAGTGAGTCCACCACCCCTAACAAGGTTATTATAAAATAATCCTAACAAGGTCTGACCCTTAACAAGGTCACTGTACTTCATGTATTGTAAAGACAACTCCTAACAGGGTTAAG
>MU224972.1:3730463-3755946 GCA_018584345.1 Thuja plicata | reverse complement strand
CCTGAAAATTGAGCTCAAAGATTTTGCACCCTAAAATCTCAATAGTAAATCCTTAATAACTTCACCAATACAGATGATCTGGCAATGAAATTCAACTGGCATTCTTATATGACTAAGATGAACCTTCCCCTAGAAAATTAGAACATTCTGAGTTCAAACGACCAAATTACTAAAAATAGTAAGTTTCTAAAAATAGCAGCTTTGTACAAAATAGCCCTTATTGAATAGAAAAACATATATTTTTGGGTGATGCAAGATTGCCCTTACACCCAGGATGCTCCTGCATCAGGAGATCATGGAGAAGGAAGAAATGAAACACCAAAAAATGAATCTTGAAGCAGCCCTTGAAGAACTTGACACATATGAAAAAGAAAATGAAGATCTAAAACTAAAAGTTGAAGGCATGCAAATACTTATCAAGAAACTAAAAAAATAATTAAAGAATTGTTCCTCAAATGATTTGGGAGAAGTAGTCAAAAATTTGAATGAAGAAAATTCATCTCTGAAGGATTAGATTGAAGAATTAGATGAAAAGCTATGTAACAATCAAGATGCCTATGATGATCAAGTCAAAGAAAACAAGTAGTTAGATGAAGAACTAAGACAAGAAAACATGGAAATCTTGGAGCTAAGAAATAGCAAAGAAAATATAGAATCTGAATTGAGTGCAGCAAAGAATCATATTGACAAATTACACACAAGCAAGGATCTGATAGATTCATAGTTGTATGCCCGAAAGGTTAAAGGAGATACCAGTGGTATAGGATACAATAAAGCACAAAATCAGATTGATGACATACAAGCAAGAATGAAAGAACCAAAGGACATCATAGATACTAAGGAGATTGGAAATTAGACTAAAGACAATATTGAACCACCTAAGGATGAATGCAAGCTAGTTGACAGAACTTGTTATGCCTATAACAAGCATGGACATATTGCAAGGAATTGTAAAGAGGTAAGACCCTTCAATGATTACTGTTATTCATGCAATAAATTTGGTCATAGAGCTATGAATTGTAAAACAAGTCAGAAGAACAAGAATCAGAATAATCAAAGAAATCAGAATCAGCAAAGATAAAGAAGTTATCCTCAGCAAAATGTTAGAAGCCCTCAAACCATTACATGTCAGATATGTAATTATAATGGACACACAGCCAAGCAGTGTAGCATGATGAATAATAATATCAGACCTCTTATCATTTGTCACTCATGTGGAAAAGCTGGACACATCTCTAAATTTTGTAGATCTAGAGTGTAGAGACAAGAGAGCCCTAAAAAGTCAAAAGATTCATTATGGAATGAGGTAGGAGAAATCAAATCTGTGAAAGCTACAGAAGATGCAAGAAAAATTTGGGTCAAAGTAAAGAAGGATAATGAAGAGAACAAGGTAGTAGATGCATCCGTAATGGATGCACCTTCTACTTCTGGTTAGTTGACCCTCATGGTCTTAGGGGGAGCTATTCTAGCTCTAAACCCCTGCATGGCAGGTATACTCACCATCTGAGTATACACCTTGGATTACAATTGCTTGGTGAAATTGTGATGAAGTGTGCAAGATAACACTATCTAAATTGTTATCAGGAGCAAGAATGAAAGTTACAATTTCTTTCTATGTCTACGCGAGAAGTATTAATGGCAAAAATCTACTTTGCAATCACCAAGTCCTCACTTGCGGTCAGAATAAATGATTGGAGATCATAGAAGCCCTAGCAGTTGTATTATTAATGCATTACAGTTGTTCTCATCAGTGAAGGAAGGAGATTGATAATCACTATTTGTTAAGAAAAGTAATTCAAGTTTGAAATGAAGCCCAAGCGCAGACACGTCATTTCAAAAATTAGTTGAAAAATTACTTAACAATTGAGTAAGCGGTTGGATAATCAAAGGAGAACTTGCAGTCAAGTAGAAAAGCATCACAATTACATTCTTCAGTAGAGATTGATATCAAGAAAATATTTGAAACATCTCGGAAGTGATTTATCAGTATGCTTCAGCATGTGAATTTCATGAAATGGAATGGGTCAAAATCTTGTTGAGCAGTGTTCTATGTGAGAGTATCAGTATAGCTGTTGGAGATTGTTGGAGATTTGATTATGAGTAGTTGATTGTTTGTATGTTTGTCATTGATGACAACATATAATACACAATATTAATTATGTATAAACTTATTTGAATGATGACATGAAGACTTGAGTAGACAGATACATGTTGTTGACATGTTCATGATGTTATGTTCATACACATAGACCTAGATATGATGTTTCAGTAAAGTTATGTAATTCTGTTATTGGCAGTTACAGTTTTGGAAGTGTAACGGTTTGGGGCTGACATATATTTCATGTTTCTTGAATTGCACCTATCTTCAGGATATGCGTGTGTATATTCATGTTTAGTTATGAGTTGAGGATACAAATCCAAAGGTGCCAAATGTGTTTCAAGATGATTGCAAATATATGGTTAATTTGGTGAGGCCGACTCAGTGAAGTGTCGCATCTGTTCAGCATTGACTTGCGTGGACTTAATATTGTTTGTGTGCTTAGTTAAGCTGACTAATATATTGATGAAGTGTTTCTAAGAGCTGACATGACCTTCTAATTTGGAGAAGACACTTATAGTAGTTCAATTGTGATACGCCAAGTGTGAATGATACAAAATGTGAAGAAAGATGTACAGAGCAAATTATCAGAGTTGGTTCATTAATCAAGGATCTATGTGAAGAAGAAAATAAAACTATTATGACAGGCCCAAAAGATTATGCACCCATGGCCAAGGACATGGAGGATACATTCATGGTTGATAATGTTGAAATATCAATGGCAAGCAATGGATATTGATCTAGACAATTTTGAAGAAACATTTGTGAGTACTCAAGAAGCTGAGATTCTTTATATCAGAAAGAAGATATCATAGTAAAGGAAGCAGAAAAAGAGAAGACTGAAGTGATGGACAATTCATCATCATTGTTGTAAAGTTTAACACCCATAATAGACTTAGACTCATGGGGAGTAAATAAGTAAGTGGGAGTATATAATCTAAAGAAGTCATGGAAAATAGATCAGATATTGCAGAAGGGAAGTATATGAAGAAGAGGCTCAGTGAATTGGTTAGCAACTTTACACTTGATCTTAGTTCACTCAAAGTTGGTCAAGCATCCTTGAAAGAGTTTGCAGCCAAAGGTAGAAAGAGTATTACTAACTATACGAATCAGGCAAGTTAAGTGCCTATCATTACAAAGAAGATCCAGGAGGTAGAGGCTATGATAGAGAAGATAATGAAATCTGTGGAAGATCCCTCCACCGATATCAATATGTGTATATCAGGGGCAGATTGATAAGATTGAGAAGGTAGAGAAAATAATTTCAAAGGGTGAGTAAATTAATGTATAGAATATGAAATCTATCATATGATAAAGGTTCTAGCATAGACTTGAAGAAGATGGAGAAGCTACAATATTCATTATGCGCCCATCTACAGATTGTCAATTCACCAATTGCATTTTGGGAGAAAGAGATCCAGAAGTTGCAGATTGCATATCCAGATATGTATGCTGAGTAAGTACCTAGAATTATTTTTGAGAGCCTTTGTCATTAATGTCAAAGGGGGAGTAGATTATGAAGAATATGGAGTCTAGTATATGATAAAAAGGGAGATATAAGATAGAGAGTTTTTATATAAAAGTACAGATAGTAACTTCACCATATTCCTTTGTTACCATTAATGAAAAAGGGGGAGATTGTTGGAAATTTGACTATACTAAATTATATGAATCTATTTATTTTTTTCATTATGGCAACAAAGTCATACAAATTTTTGGATTCAGCACACATTATCAGAAGATCGGAAATTGGCTAAATACAGAAAATAGGACAGAGCAAGGAACAGACTGTTATAGTTTTGATTAGTGTGTGTTCATATGCTATCCAAATGATATGTGCCTTTTAATATAAGCTTATGAGTATGTTTAAATTCTAATTCTAAGAGAGCATGACCAGATCTTCAAGTATGAAGAAGATACATCCAGTTGAAGAGGTACAGCCAGTAAATGGCAGAACATGACAAAGATCATGGAAAGAGCCGACAGAGATTGTTTTGGCATGGAAGTTGCACTCATCCTCAAGCCTTGAACCTTTATATTAGTTATTTTTAGTGACCTAAAAATATATGGTTAAAAGCGCATGACTTGATTCATCCAAGATAATTAGTTAGATCTATTTTGGTGAAGCAGACTGTGTGAAAAGACGTGTCTGTTTGGTTTGAGTAAAGCAGTTATAATTAATGTTAAGCTGAATTAATGAATGGTTGTGTGGTTATGTAAGTGATCAATAGAGATGGTAAAAGGTTTCCTAAAGATGACATGTTCATTTCCTTTGAGGAAGTACTTACAGAAGGTCATTTGTGATGGGAAAAGTTGCGGAAGCCAAAGATAAGAAAAGCAGAGCAAAGTGTAAAAGCAGCAAAGCTATATCTGTCATATGTTGATGATACAGATATTGAAGTAGAATAATTTATAGTGAATACAATATTTTTGTAGAGATCAACAAGAGGTTAAAGCATCAGTGCACAAAAGGAACTGATCAGACAAGCAGTGTCACAGAAGCAGTTCACCTTGCAGATACAGTGTGTATCAAAGATCTAGAAGGTTGTAGACTTCACCACTTGAGCAGTGTGCTCTTGGACAATGATTGCTTGGATAGTGAGTCCACCACCCCTAACAGGGTTATTGTAAAAGACTCTTAATAGGGTCTGACCCTTAACAAAGTCACTTTACTTCATGTATTGTAAAGACAACTCCTAACAGGGTTAAGGATCTTCTAACAAGGATCATAAGACACTAGTACAGAGTATTTGTGGGTACTAATTCCCACCGGGATTTTCACCTACATTGGGTTTCCCCATAATCATATATGGTGTTATGTGTTGTGTATATTTATCTTACTTGCATTGATATTCAAGTTCAGTACATAAGCATTAAGCAAAGATTCAGATAATAAGAAAAAGTATTAATTGATAGATCACTGATTCACCCCCCCCCCTCTCAATGATCCTAATCCTAACATAAAAGGAGTCATTTTAATTTGTAAAGACAATTAGCCTAGGAAGGGGTGATTGATCACAGTTGGGAGAGAATTTTTGGAGATTGGAGAATTATTTCTGGGACGAAAATTTTGTGTGAGAATAAAATTTGCAAGGTGTTATTACACACCAAAAATTGTAAAGTGAGAGATTGTGAGGAAATTGTATTGAGGTTCTAAAAGCTTGGGTGTTGTAACAAAGAATATTTTTTCTTAGTGATATCAATAAAGTGGTTCCAGCATTGAGAAGCGGACCTGAAGACATAGTCCTAATTGGACAAACTTCATTATCAACCTGTATTTGATCCTTCTATCTTATGTCTTATTATTCTTCTATCTATTGTCTCACTTTATCCTTAATTTATTTTTGCTATTTCATTTTAGTTTAAATTCTTATTCTAATTACTTTATTTTAGTAATTAGTTAATTTCATTAAATTTCTTAAAAGTGTCCTTAATTGTAATTTCAATGATTGAAAAGCATAATCATGCAATTCTACATGAATTGGGAAAAAACTATAATTTGAATTAATTTACAAGTTTTGTTTTAAACAGTAATTATAGATCATCCACCAACCCATCAGATTTAACTGTAGGACTATCTGCAAGCTGCGGGACAGTAGGTGTAGTATGAAGGTTTGAAATGCTTAGTTTTTGTATAATATATTTATTCATGACATTAATAGTTGCACCTAGGTCAATCAGGGCATTCTTTATTAATGTTCCATTAATAATGACCTCTACAATAGGACTGCTAGGGTTAGAATATTTGGGGCCAACTACTTTTCCAAGCATAATGTCTACTAGTTGTCCTAAGACATAGACATTCTAGGGATCCTTGCTTTTCCTGTCGAGATTTTTGAAACAAGATTCTTTGATAGCCTTCTGATAGGTAGGTACATCCTTGATTGCTTGAAATAGTGTAATTTGGACACGACTGTGTTTAAGTTAATCAAGTATGTCAAAATTACTTCTTTTGTAGGCTTAGGGATTTTACTTGTATCTTTTGTGTAAAAGGTGGGCTTGATTTCTTGGGTGGCTTAGTTGTATTAGATAGGCCTGTTTGAATTGGAGTAGGAGCTACATTGTCTTATTTGGGCCCATTAGATGATATTTTAGTTATGAAAAGGTAAGTTGGTGTAGGCAATGTAGTCCCAAACCGCAAATGGATATCATTAATATTAATGGCATAAGTAGGGTATTGAATAGAATCTACTCAGTAGATAGGTTGTTGTTGCGCCTGAGGTCTATTATTAGGATTTGGATGAGGTTGAGTGGGTAGCTAAATTGGCCTTGGAGGGTTAGCATTAGTTGTAGGAGGTGGAATAAGTTATTTTTATTGTGGCTAAGAATGTGGTTGTAGGATTTTAGGGGGTTGAGTTGGCCATTTTTGGCCCCCTCTCAATTGTGGATTCTACTGTCAATTATCCTATGGTGGCTACCATGACCCTTGGGGTTGCTGCCACCTCCCTTGGGGATTTTTCCATTAAGGATTTTGGTGATTGTTCCACAGAGGTTAGAGACTATTCTAAGGTTGAGACTAATAATTCAAAGGAGGTTGACACTAATTATTATAAAAAGGACCACTAAAAGATAAAGGAACTTGTGTAATGTCTTGTCTTGGACCTCATGGCCTCCTTTGCACAACAAAGAACACTTTCTCATCATCTCCTTCAATTTATTTGACTTTAGTAGGAAGATGTGTAGCCTCCAACATAGCCATCATCTTGCATCTACAATCTCTCTTCTTTTGTCTACAATGAGGACATAATTCTACTCAAATAGCCTCAGCTTCCTCATCCTTCTTCATTTCTTGCATGGTATCCAATTGTGTTTCCATGTTGTTAATAATATCCTACTTGAAATCTAATAGAAGATGGGTTATTTCTATCCTTGAGGCTCCATCACCATTTTATCTTCCTATGGAAGACTTATATCCTCTTCTTTTCTTGACAGCAGCTCTAGAGTACTTAAGACATATCTTCTTTATCTCATCCCATGTGGACCAAGTTATATCTCCTCCTTCCATTAGGTCTAGATCTTCAGTGCATCCTTCATTGATACCTCTAAGAAAGAGCAATTTCTAGGATTCTTGATTGAATTGATGTTAGGTGTCATTTTGCAAGTTAAACAAGAAGCGTGACACATAGTCCTCTAGAATTTCATCTTCTTTTTGTGTCATTTTAAAGATGTCATCTCCCCTCATGTTAGATCCCTTATAGTACTCCTTATACTTATCCAAGAAGGTGGCCTTCACCTCATCCTAGTTGTAGACAACATCACTTCCTAGGCCCATAAACCATCTCAATACTAACTCCTTAAGATTTGCAAGAAATAATTTAAGCCTATGAGCATCAGTAGTTTAGTCATAACTTCTATAGAGAACATCAAACTCAAAGAGAAAGGTATTAGGATCCTCTATCACTATGCCATAAAACTTGGGAAGGGCTGGAGATGGGATATTGTTGAGATTTTTATTATCATGTTGATCAGTGATAGGAAATGAAAAGGTAGGTGGAGTCACCATCCTTGGTGGACCTCTCTATGGACCTTCTGGTTGATTCCCTAGTCGGTAGACTATAAAATCCAATTGATTATCTTCTTCTCAATGTTTAGGATGTTGAATATGAAAATTGGCTAAGATTTCAGAAAAAGGGTTTAAGTTAATAGGTTATTCAAATATATGAAGGCCTAGGGGCTCATCATCTAATGATGATGAAGAAGTAGGAAGGTTTGGAATAGAATAAGAAAAAGGACTTTATTCTTCTTCTTATGGCACAAAAATGTCTGCTAACTGATTGTGGGGGTAATTGGGAAGGAATCTTCCTAAAGAATATCTCATCCTTCTATGCATGTAGATAGAGTGAACTTTACGTGAACTGCTTGAAAATGAATTCTAACTTCTCAATAAAAGGAATAAAAACATGAATTGAATTAACTTCTATAAATGGCTGAGTTAGGTTCTTAGATTGACACCATCCCTAGTACTACACCAAAAATGCTTGACTTCACAAAGGGATCAATAACTAGGTTCTTGACTCAACTTAGGAATTGGAAATCATATTTGAGTATCTATATTTATCATTATGAAGGCTCATCTAATCATTAATCCAGAGACTTATTACTTGAAATGGGTCTACATAATATATGCACTCAGTGCCTACTCAATCCATGTTATCTATGAAGCTACATGAACAAAGAGCTAAAAGAAAACCTGATCTATGGCTGCAAAAAGAAAATACTTAGAAAGTAACTAAACTAAAACACTAATGCTGGGTAAAAATGCTAATGCTCAATTTACAATGCTTTACCTATTATGCCTAATTTGGCCGCAGGATAGACAAATCTTGGAATTAAAACTATGAGATGTGGGAAATGAAACTAATGCTACCAATGATTACTCACCAAGTGGACCCCCTTCGGTGAGTATCTATAGTTCAACTACAAGAAATGATTCTTCAAAACTTCATTATTGCATTCATGTAAAGTAAGTATTACTTTATTCATTAAGATAAAAAATAAAACAAAGTACACTATTTTGGAATCAACTATATCAAAATTAACTATCACCCTCTCTGTCATGCACGAGACTGGTTCTTATTTATAAAGAAGGAAACTTAACTACTAATTGATCACATCAAGAGAATAGGTGGATATATTATTGCAATTAAGAAGTAGAAGTAAAAGCATCCGTAAAGGTAGGAACAAGAAATTATCCTAAGAGCACGAAAAATAGATCCAACTCCCACTACTTCCTATATTTCTTCAAAATTAAGAATATCTTCTTGACTAAATCTTCTCCTGGTTGTCGCTAACTTTATTCTCGAACTAGTTTCAACATTGTTCCTTTAGCTGCAGGAACGGGTCTTCATGAGTAACCATATGGACACTTTCTCAGACATGCTTCCTTCAATAAAATGATCTGCATCATAAATTTTTAATAGGAACAAGTTGACACATATCCAACATAACATGCAACACATATTCATTCACCATATGATTAATTATTCATTAAAACATAACTATCGATTATCATATATAAGTATATTGTATAGCATTTAAAAAGGAATTAATGTCCAACCATATTTGTCTAAAGTTATAAAAGCCTGAACCATGAGACTAAAGTTTATGTGGTTGTATGTCACTCACCCAACCAAATAGTAACCAATTATTTTAAGGATGTCAAAAAAAGTGCAATGAACATGAAATAGAGCGTATGAAAGACTTATCCTAGACTTAGCAATTTTTTATCAAAGTCATGACAAATCCTCATCCTATCATAGAATTCATCCAAGGCCAAATCTCCCCATTGCACTACCCTCCCTATGTCCATCATCTCCATGATCACTAAAATCAATCCAAGAGTCACCCTTGTCCCTCTTTAATATGGATAGATGTATCTAATAAATAGTTTGCATACATAAATGCACATGCCTATTTGACAGGGCCTAGTCCAAAAACCTATCAAGTGCTAGCATCTTGTGCCATAATGGCACATACCTCCCCATAAGACTTCATACTCCCTATATTTGATACCTTCTAGGTTAATACTATATGCCCACAAATCGGCAACCTACATATCCTAAAAATATCCTTAGTTTTCATTGTCATCTCTCTAGTCAAGAGGTGGAATGTAGAGGTCTCACATTGATACCTCTCACATAGTATAGTCACCATCATCATGTATTTCAGCACATGGGGCATCCTATCTAGATACCCCAAGCCGATCCTATCCACTCTAGCCCAGTCCGCAGGTGTGAATTGATATGTAGCCCTTAGAATTGGTGCATGTCACTTTTGGGAAACCAAAGCATCCATAGACTATTGCAACCACAACCCACAAGTCAGGTCAGTTACAAGTACCTCAATTTGTTTCCCATACATTTCTTACTAACTTCTCACCCGCTTCCTATTTCCTCTCATTCATGTTTCTTGGAAATCTCGCAAGAGTTCTAACACCCTATATTGTTTTGCCCCACTTTTTACCTTTCCTGCAGAAATGTGTTCTCACTGCACTAATTAACATTTTCCCTCTTTCTTTTGCAGGAATGCATTCTCATACATCATTGTTTTATGGGAACATATTATCATGTAACTAATATTTATTCTCTCTACTGTAGGATTGCATCCTTGTGACCCCTTAAACACTTACCCAAACCTGCTAAACTTGGAAATTTTGTGCTCATCCCTGCCAAACCTCAGAGTATTCTCGAGAGACACAGCCCTGCAAGAATGAGGGTATCTACCCTATAAAGCGTAATAAATGCAAAAAATGAAAATTAAGGGTAAGGTTTTTTGAGACCTACCTCTCGGTCATCTTGTCATCTCATCACACCTACCTCGCTAGTTTGAATTTCACCATCTCTTCTCTCAAGCCAATATGCATTAAAAATATCTAATCTCTATCAAATGTTTAACTCGTAGGGTGCAAATAAATACTAAATTTTCTAATTTTTCTTATATGGGACCCTCCTAGGCCCTCATTTTCACCTTCTTGGCCCCTATGAGGCCAAATTTAATGCTATTTATTCCTCTGGTCTCCTTTTCAACCCTCATCTTTACCATTGGACTCCATTTTATTTTGTCTTCCTTTCTTCTCGTTGGGACAATATTTCTTTTGAGATGTCACCCAAGCCTCTTCTTCTTTCCTGACTGCTCTTTCGAGGGGGCATCACCCTATCCAACTAACAACATTTTTTTTCATCTAGGGAAATTCCTTGCTTCCATTTCCTCACATTGTTAAAACTTTAATATTCTTCAAATGAATGTTATTCTAACATCATTTTAAAGAGGGACAAAATGTAGACACCTAAATTTGATTAGCAATTTGAATTAAATTTAGTCTTCTTCCTCGCATTTATAATTAAGTAATTACATATTATATAATTATCTAATGTAATCCTTCTAATTTAGTTAATTATCTATATCTCAATTAATCTAATGGTAACCCATAACCATTTAAATAATTAAATGTCCCTTCTTTTATTAATTCAATCAAATATCTTTATTTATTTTAAATAATTCATAAATCCCTAATTTCTTCTACCTGGAATTAAATAATCTATTTCATTTTATTTGAGCACATGGCTCCTAACTTTAACCCTCACCTGACCTTACTCCAACTACCTAACCCATGTTTCCAACCAAACCTATCCCAGTTACCCACTAATAAAGCCTAATCTTAGGACCCTTAACTAATCATTTACACATTCCTAACCAAAAATCTTAGCCTCAAAAGTCAACTCTCCTCTTTTCAACCTTAAATGTGCATGTAAGATCCCATATGGGCTTCTTACATGTTTTTTCCTTCAAAAGAATATTTTATTCCTTCTTCCCATTCTCCAACATTCCCTTCACAGCCCCCAAAATGATCACATTCCCCAACTTTGGCCTTTGGGGTGTGAGACAATAAATGTCATTATGGAAAATCTACTCCACCCCCCAATGTCTTCTCAAACTCTCCCTTGGTGATACTTTTCACCATGATATGTTTTTTAGAAATCACAATCCATGTGCTTCTCTCAAAGATAATCTTAACCCTTCCTGACCATTTGATCGCAACCATCCATTACATCCCCTTTAATCCTATAAATTAAGGACTCATTCCTCATTTCTTCATCCACCTTTTAGGAAAAACTTATAATGTCATTTTTAATTCCAATCTATTACAACCATACTATCATAAATCTCAAATCTCTAAACACCATATAAATCTTGAGCACACTTGGAGCACACATCAAATATCTTGTACACAATCTACACATCAAGGTACTCTTCATTGGGGTTTGCATACTCTATTTATGTTTTTTTCTCTCTTTTAGTCCAATCTTGACATTGTTGGTTTAGTATAGTTTGAATGTGTAAACTTGTTTATGAATTCCATTTTTAACTCACACTTTTCTCTCACACAAATATAATAGCCTGATTATTAAAACTACAAGACCTTTTTCATTAAGACAAATTACCAATTCACTTGAATGTTCTTTGACATATCATGTTATATACTTCCACACAAGACCTAATGGTGAATACATGTGAAATTCCATAATTACAATTTAATTAGATGGAAGTTCCAATCTATAGTTAATTACATGTCATCTAAATAATTTAGATCTCATTGAATTTCATGAAAACTATAATTAGGTTGTGTGGTGCCTAAAAATGTAATAGAAAAGAGAACAAGCATATAAACTAGGCCTATTTCTAACACAAACATGCACATCTCAAATGATATAGTAAGCATGCATATGTGATGAATAATAATGAGAAATAAACTTAACCTATTCAACATAAAAGTGTGCAAACCTCAATATGATAAAGTATGGATGATGTTTTTATGGAGGTATTTGGTTGCTCACCAAACTAGCAACATAACATTGGATATGAAGATGATATGAGGAATGAGGAGAAGGCTTCAATTTATATATTTTTTAGAGAAATGGATGGTTGAGATTTAATTGAAAATGGAGGGATAATATTTCATAGGATTGATGATGTGGATGTCAAGTGGAAAAATGGTTGATGATTCAAAAGGTGAGTTGTTGCTCACACATGTGTGACCAACTTTGAGGAGTTGGGAAATAAATACCTAGTGGTGGACAAGTGTGTAAGATTTGAAATGCTTAAGGTGTCTCACACATGTGTGAGAGTGGCACAAGGATATGTGGGGGATAAATGTGTAAGAGATAGGTGTCTCAAGGTAAGTACACATGTGGATCATGGCTCAAGGTGCGTTAATTCAAAATTTAAAATTTAAAATTGTACTCACATGTGAGACAATTTTAAATAAGGAGAAATGGATAATGGGTGTAGGAATCAAGAAATTAATCTAATTAATAAAGGATTAATTAGTGGGTAGGATTAAGGAAATAGTAGGGGGATTTAGGCTAGGATAGTTTAACTAATTTAGGATTAATTAAACTATAGGGAAATGAGATAAGATAAGATTAAATACATGTAAATTTATTAATTAATTATATGGTGAAAATAAAGGATTATTAAATAAATAATAAATATTTGTTTAATTGGCTAGGATAGGATAAGGATAGATGTGTTCATGTGTGGAAAAATTTTGGTGTCTACATTTTTCCCTCTTTGATATAGCATCATGAAGTGATGTTATATCAAAGAAGAATCAAACATACTGGATAAAAATGGATAATACTAGAATCATGATGGCCCATTCATTTAAGGATGAGGAAGGATGATGAGGAGGTAGTGGTATGCCCCCTTGAGAGGACATTCGGGTTAAGAGAACATAGGTGTTCTCTTGAAATGGATAGGAGTGTGGAATGAAAGATGAAAGGGAAAAGGGTAGGTATGATGAAGGAAGAGTAGAAAAAAGTCATGTTGTAGTTATATGAGAAACCTAGAATTGATATTGTACTTGATATTATGCATCATGGTATGAGGAACCAAGATGACAATGAATCCATTATGTGATAAAAAGGTCAAATATAACTATATGCCTTATCACACCATGATATGGAATACCATGGTGTCTTTGTAGCAATAGGATTAAAATACCATGATAAATGAAAATAATACTAACACATGGACAAAAACTAAAATAAAATCAAAATTTTACCACCAATCAAGTTGACAATCAATTGATGGATTGATTGATTGATTGATGAGGATGGAAATGTTAACAATAAGAACAATGCACATCAAAGCAATTGGGAAGGATACATACCATGATTATTATTTTATGCAAGAGCATCTTGGGTCCTTGGAAATCCTACTCAACCAAAAAGATGTTTTTTTTGTTCTTTAGTTTGTTTAGAGGCTACCCGGGAAGTATTTTGTTGCTCGGGTCTGTCGTTTGGTTATGCTTGTTCTGAGTTGGTCTCTGTTTCTCAAGTTTCTGTCACTCAGGCATGCTTGTTTATTCTCTATTGCTCAATTTTCTCTTCTAACACTTGGGTTTGTTTCCTATTGCTTGAGGTGTTCTTTGTCCGAGTCACTTTGTTTCTCGATCATCCTTTGCCCGAGTTGTTTATTTTAGAGTTGGATCTGGTGGCCAACTACTTCAGTTAATTTTCATGGCTGAATTAATTTGGGATCTGCATGGACCTAAATATGGATCTCACTTATGGATTTGAGTGTCAACCTCTCTTGGTGGACTCTTGTATATATTTGTTTCTATGTTCTTAGTTTGGGGGTATCAGTGGGAGAATAGGATTTTGATATCATATGGTAATAGAAGATTTTTTGTTGAGATATTGTAAGGAAGGTCTGTGACCTCACATGTATGAAGATCAATTTGCAATCCAATGAATGTATATGGCCAAAACTGGGAAGGCCTTATAGCCCAACATGTAATGAGTTTGATCAATTAATGAAAAGGATCCCTCTTGTTTCTTCTCTCACTGTGTTGTTGCTTCCGCATTGTGTTGGAAAACTGGTTTGGTAGTTGGAAGAGCCTTTGGCCCCATTATCAACCCTCCTTACGTCAGGTACTATTAGAGCATTGGTGAGATCTAAGTTCCTTCTTGTAAACCCTAACCCTAGTTAGTATTGTTGTGGGGTAGCAGATTGTGGTCTAACCTACAATTGCAGAGGGATTCAAGATGGCTCATGGGAGAGGAAATGCAGATCTAGGTCTAGCTAATATGCTTAGACAGATGGCTGCTAGATTGGAAGTTGTTGAGACAACCCAATGTAGAGGAAGACATCTTGAAGATTTTAGTGATGATGAATTATAATAGGTTCAAGGTGAAGTTTCACCTGCACCTATGATGAATCAGGAAGAAGAGAGATTCCTGAGAGCTTTGACAATTTTGAAATCCACACCTCAGTTTAACCCTCCTGAGTATAGTGGAAAGTTTGATTCTGATGAATTGATTGACTGGATAACTGAGATGGAAAATTATTTTGAATATGAGAATGTATTAGAGGATAAGAAGGTGAAGATTGCAAGCACAAAGTTGAAAGGTCATGCATCCTTATGGTGGGAACATCTGCAACTAGATCAAAAGAAGAAAGGTAAAGACAAAATCAAGGTATGGGAAAAGATGGTAAACAAATTGAAAGGAAAGTTTCTACATTGTGATTATCATATTAACCTAATTAGGAGAATGAAAATTTTGAAGTGGAAAGATAAATCAGTAAAATATTGTACTAAAGAAACCTATATATTGGACATCAGATCTGGACATGTTGAAAATGAAGTGGAAAGAGTATCAAGACACCTGAATGGATTGAGAAGTTCCATACAAGATGAGATTAGTTTGGTCAAGATGGAAAGCAATGAAGAGGCATATCAATTTTCCCTAAAAGCTGAGGAGAAGTTGAACAAAAGATATGAATAAAGACAAAGAGGCAAAGGTGGTAGATTCCCTAAAGGAAGAGGTAGATCTCATGGTGAAAACAATAGATCTAAACTAGACAAATCAATTTCAAACACATCTCAAGACAAAGGAAAGACTAAATGGAAAGATGGAAGTTCATACCAAGGAAGAGGCAATTACTCCAGAGGTGGTTATAATAGAAAGGTATTACAAGTCACTTGTTACAATTGTGGTGAGGAAGGACATAAATCCTTTGAATGCACACATGCAAGCAAGAAAGGTAGTAGTAGAAGAAGAAATGCATTGGTGCAAGAAGAGTCACCAAATGAAGCTAAGAAGGAAGGAAATCTCATGATCCAAAGGATACTATGGAGTGAAAAGGATAAGAAAGATCCTATCAGGAAACATTTGTTCAAAACCAGATGTAGAGTTGCAAACAAAGTTTGGAAGGTGATTGTTGATAGTGGAAGCTCAGAGAATCTAGAATCTAAGGAAATGGTTACAAAGTTATAGTTGGAGAGGATGAAACATATGAATCCCTATCAGATCTCATGGATCAAGGATGAACATACATTAATGGTGATTGAACAATGTTTTGTGAATCTGAAAATTGGAAAGTATTGTGATAAGGGGTTGTGTGATATTATGCCTATGGATTGTTGTCATATTTTGTTGGGTAAACCTTGGCACTATGATAGACATGCTATACATGATGGAAGATTGAATAGATATTCTATTTGGGTTGAAGGTAAGAAGCAAGTTTTTTTACCTTTGGCTGAAGAATTTGTTGGTGAGATATGTACATCTATAAAATTTTGTTTGATGGAAGCTAGACAGTTTGTTAAAGATTTGAAAAGAAATGATATTTGTTATGCTTTGATTCCTAAAAAAACAAGTAAGAATACAGAAGATGACATCCCTACAGAACTTGAGAATTTACTCACTGAGTATAAGGAGATAATTTTAGATAACATACCTGATGGTTTACCACCAATGCGAGATATTAGTCATGGTATGGATATGATTCTTGGAGATAGTTTACTGAACAAAGCACCACATAGGTTAACACCGACCGAAAATGAAGAGCTTAAATGACAAGTTCATGAATTATTGAACAAAGTTTTGATCCGAGAGAGTTTTAGTCTGTGTACAATACCAGCTATATAGGCACCTAAGAAGAATAGAGAATGGTGAATGTGCACTAATTCCAGAGAAATCAATAAGATCACAGTAAAGTATAGGTCTCCTATACCGAGAATGGATGACATAATGGAATGTTTGAGTGGAGCAAGATATTTTACCAAAATTTATTTGAAGATTGGATATCATCATATTAGAATCAGAGAAGGTGATGAATGGAAGACAACTTTCAAGACAAATGAAGGTTTGTATGAGTGGTTGGTTATGCCTTTTGGTTTAACTAATGCACTGAGTACTTTTATGAGGTCAATGAATGAAGTTTTGAAGAAATTATTGAATAAATGTGTGATTGTATACTTGGATGATATTCTAATATTCAGTAAGACTAGAGAAGAGCATTTGATGCATATAAGGAAAGTGTTGCAAAATTGAAAAAGGAAAATTTGTTGATAAATATGAAGAAATGTTCCTTCATGAAAGAAGAGCTTGTGTATTTGGGTTTTGTAATTTCAGCTGACGGTTTGAAGATGGATCTTGAGAAGGCTGAAGGTATACTTAGTTGGCCTACACCTAAGAATGTCACTGAGGTAAGACCATTTCATGGATTGGCAAGTTTTTACTGGAAGTTTATCAGAAATTTCAATTCTATTTGTAATGATATGACTGAGACAATTAGAGGAGACAAAAGAGAATTCAAATGGACACATGGAGCTGATAAAAGTTTTGGGGCTATGAAGTTGAAGGTTTTTGAATTACTTGTGTTAGCATTACCTGATTTCAATAAGGTATTTTAAGTTGAATGTGATGCAAGTGGAAGTGCAATTGGAGTTGTGTTGACTCAAGAAGGTAAACCTATTTCTTTCTATAGTGAAAAGTTGAATGATGCTAAGAGGAAATATTATGTCTATGATCAAGAGTTCTATGCTATTGTTCAAGCTATGAAGAAATGGAGACACTATTTGATGCCAAATGAATTTTTGTTTTATATTGATCAAAAGGCTTTACAATATTTGGGTAGTCAAAATAAGTTGAATCAGAGACATATGAAATGGGTAGAGTATTTACAGAGTTTCACATTTGTGATAAATCGTAAGAGTGGAGTTTCTAACCGAGTTGTTGATGCATTGAGTAGAAGAAGATCTTTGTTGATAGAAATGAGAATTGAGGTTCTTGGTTTTGATGACATGAAGAGTTTGTACAAAAGTGATCCTGATTTTTCTGAGTAGTGGAGAGTGTGCTGAGCACCTAATTCAAATCAATCAAGTAAGTATGAACTAGACTATTTCATTCAGGAAGATATGTTGTTCAAAGGTATTCAGTTGTGCATACCAAGAGGTTCAATGAGAACTAATTTGATTAAGGAGAAACATAGTAGTGGATTGGCTGGACATTTTGGTATTGATAAAACATTGAGTTTTCTTAAGGAAAGGTATTTTTGGCCTCAGTTGTATAAAAATGTTCAGAAATTTGTGTAAAGTTGTGGATTTTTTCAAGTTGCAAAAGGAGTGAGTCAAAATACTAGTTTGTATACACCAATTACTATTCCTAAGAAACCTTGGAGTGATAGTAGCATAGATTTTGTTCTTGGCTTACCTAGGACAGCAAGAGGTAATGATTCCATATTTGTTGTTGTGGATAAATTTTATAAGATGACACATTTCATACCATGTAAGAAAACATCAGATGCAGTAAATATAGAAGATCTTTTCTTTAAGAAGATTGTTAGATTACATGGATTGTTGAGGAGTATCATCTCTAACTGAGACAGTAAGTTTGTAAGCTATTTTTGGAGAGCACTCTGGAAGAAGTTGGGTCTTGAGTTGAATTTTAGTTCTACATTTCATCCATAGACGGATGGATAAATAGAGGTTGCAAACTAAAATTTGGGTAAATTTTTGAGATGCCTAGTTGGAGACACACCATGCAATTGGGATTTGATGTTGGCACAAGCAGAATTTGCATACAACAACTCAGTAAATAGAAGTACTAGAAAGACACCTTTTGAGATTGTTCATGGAACACAACCAAGAGGTATATCATACTTGAGAGATATTTTTGGAGAAGAGAAAAGAAGTGATGAAGTGGAAGAATTTATTGAATTCATGAATACATTGCATGAAGATGTATGAAAAAAGATGGAGAAAAGTAATCAGAAATACAAAGATAGTGCAGACAGATCAAGAAGACATAAAACATTTGAAGTTGTTGATGCAGTAATAGTTCATTTAAAGAAAGGTAGATTTCCTATTGGAACATATGGAAAATTGAAGATGAAGAAATTTGGTCCTTGCAGAATACTAAGAAGATTTGACAGTGGAAATGCTTATGAAGTTGAATTACCTGATGACATGGATATATTAACTATATTCAATATTTCAGACTTATATGAATATCATGAACCTAATGAAGAAGTGACAATACCAAGTGATTATCCTAAGAAGAAGATAGAGGAAGTTGAATAAATTTTGAAACAGAGAATTGGTAGAAGTACAAAAGGAAAGGAATACATGGAATATCTGGTAAACTGGAAGAACAGACCGATTGAGGACTCATCTTGGATTTCTCAATCTAAGTTGGATTCATTTCAGGTTGGACCTGATACATGATTTGGGGAATCATTTCTTGTACCCCAGTGTCTAATGTGGGAGCATCTTGGGTCCTCGGCAATCCTGCTCAACCAAAAAGATGTTTGTTTTATTCTTTAGTTTGTTTGGAGGCTTCTCAAGAAGTACTCTATTTCTCAGGTTTGTCACTCGGTTATGCTTGTTCTAAGTTGGTCTTTGTTTCTCAGGTTTCTGTTTCTCGGGAATACTTTTTTCTATTTCTTGGGTTATGTTGCTCGGGCATGCTTGTTTATTCTCTATTGCTCAGTTTTCTCTTCTAATACTTGGGTTTGTTTCCTATTTCTCAGGGTGTTCCTTGCTTGAGTCACTCTATTTCTTGGTCATCCTTTGCCCGAGTTGTTTATTTTGGAGTTGGATCTAGTGGCCGACTTCTTTAGTTAATTTCTATGGCTTAATTAATTTGGGGTCTCTCATTGGGATCTATGTGGACCTAAATCTGGGTCTCACTTATGGATTTGAGCACCGACCTCTCTTGGTGGACTCTTGTATATATTTGTTTCTATGTTCTTAGTTTTGGGGTATCAGTGGGAGAATAGGATTTTGATATCAGATGGTAATAGAAGATTTTCTGTTGAGATATTGTAAGGCAGTTCTGTGACCTCGCATGTATGAAGATCAATTTGTAATTCATTAAATGTATATGGCTGAAATTGGGAAGGCCTTATAGCCTAGCATGTAATGATTTTGATCAATTAATGAAAAGGATCCATGTTATTTCTTCTCTCACTATGTTTTTGTTGCTTCCGCATTGTCTTGGAAAGCTAGTTTATATTTGGGAGAGCCTTTGGCCCCATTATCAACCCTCCTTGTGTCATTATTGGATTAAAAATTTGATCAATGGATTATTAGATGATTTGGATCAAGATGATGGATTGATTAAAGATTGGTGTGCTAGATTACAAGATTGGATTACATGGATTAGTATTAATTGCACTTGATTGGATTGATTTGGGTTTTTTGTATTATAAGGATTTTTTGGATAATTGGATTATATAGAATGGGACTGGAGGATACATGGATTGGCTGTGATAGAAATGGAGGATAAATGAATTGGATAGGGTGAGATTATATGATAAATGAATTGAATATGATGAAAGAAAGATAAATAGATTAGATATGAGATGGAAAGGACAAATGGATTGGATGGGATTGAATTGAAAGATGGATAATGGATAGAATGGATTGGGACCAATGAAAAGGGAGAACCAAGGCTTGGTAAAAGGAGGGAAGGGTGAAGAGGTTGTGTGTATAGGAGATATATGGATGGATAATGATAGGATATAGGTGAATTATGGATGGAGGGTAGGAGGATGGAGATCCAAGGACTATGTTACAAAGGAGTGAAATGACTCACAAGAGGTAGTAAAATGAAGGAAATAAAGATGGTGGATAAAGGATTTATCATATGGATGGACATTATATAATGGGTATGCATGGAGGGAATTAAGGCTTGTATTGTCCAAATCATGCATGGATATTTTAGTGCCTCTAGATTTGAAAGTGGAATGGGTTGGATAAGGGATATGAGATGAAAGGTATGAATAGGATAGGCAATATGATATGGGAGATATGGATGGGATAGGTAATATGGAATGGAGTAAATACATAGGATAATCAAGATCAAAGACATGGGAAAGGAGGATGGACATATATAGGATCATAGTTCGGGGATGGAGGAAATAAATAAAATAAGGAATATGAGATGGAGGATATGGATAGGATGTCAAGATCAAAAATGGATAGATTGGATGGCCTTATATAGGATTATGGATAGTGTATGGATAATGACTAAGGAACATGGAGGGTGTGGATATAGGGAACAGATAGGATAGTCAAGATCAAAGATGGGAAAAGGATAATGTACTTAGATAGGATGATGGATGGTGGATAGGGGATATGGAAGATATGTATGGTAGAATAGTATGGATGGATCTTTCACCGTAAGTTTAGAGTGAAAGGTGATGAGGATAAGTGAATGGTTATATAAGTGAATTTGGAATAAAAATAGATATGTGATAGGTAGGATGGTGGAAGGACTCAAGTAACTAGTTCCATGGATGGTATCCCATGAAGATGTTATATAATAGACCAAGGCATTCTAGATATATGCTCATAGTTGTGTTGGAAAGAGATACTGATAGAGAGATTGTATGTTTTCATTGATGGAAACTACACATCCTATAGATGATTGGCTAACACAATTTTGTGATACCAAAGGTCAAATAGTAAAATTGGTTAAGTAAATACTTACTGGCATAGTGATACAGCTTTGGTATTTAGATTAGTACGGACAATTGTGATAGAATTTTGATGTGAGATTGGGAGAGATAATTCATAGGACATATATACATATATTTTTATGATTTCAAATTTTGATGTTAATATTTGATGGAGCTATGATTTGTTGAGTTTTGACTTAACACGTCGGAGACAAAGATAGTAACAATTGATCATTAGATCATGAAGCGATTCTATTGGATCAATGGTATAATTGGTTTGATTGATGGAGGACTTAGATATAGAATGGTGCATAATGTACATGTTATGATTTGGGTTAGCATGGAGATCCAATAAGGTATATGGCTAGCACACTACGCACTACTTATTTTTTTCTTATGGTCGACAGTGTTAAGGAACAAGTTGATATATAAGATCAATTTTTTGAGATGAATCATAATGATAGTGATAGAGATTGAGATGTGAAGGTTAAGGCATGTGATATAATACTAAATCAAAATCATTTATATTTTTTCATGTTAGTAAATCAGTTTTACACATCACTAGAATGGTATTAGCATACTTGATGTTGTTTGTCAGATCATGACTGGGACAGTGAGTCCTATTTGTTTTGCATTAGATTGTTGAGGCAATTAGCCTTATTAGAAGTTTTTCATAAAGGGGGAGATTTTTGGAAAGAAACACTAATGGATAAATTGTATTTTTTCATTAATAGAAACTACACATATTTTATATGATTGGTTAACACAATGTTGTGATACTGAAGGTCGAATAGTAAAATTGGTTAAGTACAAACTTACTAGCACAGTGATACAATTTTGGTATTTAGATCGATACGGAATATGTGATAGAATTTTGATGTGTGGTTGGGAGAGATAATTCACAAGACATATAAATCTATTTTTATGATCGCAGAGTTTGATGTTAAAATTTGATGGAGTTATAATTTGTTGAGTATTAGGATAATAGGTTTGAGATAGAAACAGTGACAGTTGATCATTAGATTGTGCAGCGATCCTATTGGATCAATGGTATAATTGGCTTGATTAATGGATAATTTAGAGCCTCCATGGTACATAATGTACACATTATGATTTGGGTTAGCATGGAGATTCAATAAGATATTTGGCTGACACACTACACACTACACATTTTGTTCTTATGGCCGACAGTGTTAAGGAACAAGTTGATATATAAGATCAAGTTTTTGAGATGGGTCATAATGATAGTGATAGAGAGTGTGATGTGAAGGTTAATGCATGAAATATAGTACTAAATAAACAGCATTCAAGAGTTCATCTATAATTTAATCAGTTGCACACTTCACTGGAACTATATTACCATACTTGATGTTGTTTTTTAGTTCATGTCTGGGACAGTGAGTCCTATTTCTTTTGTATCAAATTATTGACGAAGTGAGCCTTATTAGAATTTTTTGTAATTTAGAAGTGATCTCTAGGTTGTAAGCCTAAATACATGTGCATTCCCCTCTTATTTAATCTCACCCTTAACCAGGCATTTTATTTCTGCAGAATTATAACATATTATAGGTTCCATCCCCACCATGTTTTTTCCCCTAACAGGGTTTCCACAATAAAATTATGGTGTTATTATGTTATGGTTGTTGTGTTATGTTTTACTTTTAGTTGTGTTTATTTCATTAATATGAAAATTATGCTTGATTGTTAAATATGTTTCAACACTAATTCACCACCCCCTCTCCCCTACCCCCCTCTTAATGTTCTTCAATCCTAACAAGATGTTGGTAGTATTGTGGGAAGGGAGATAAAATTTATGGGGGGTGGAGGGAGATAAGGATTTATAAAATAAATGGATCAAAGGGGTGAAGGGGTGTGGAAGGATTGGTGGATAATGGATGAAAGGTTGGAAGACTTTTGAATAAATGGATGAGGGAGTTGGGAAGATCATAATTGACACACACCTTAAAGGGTGGTGGAGTTCTGGAGGGGAGGATAGAGTATCAAATGTGGATTGTGGGATATATGGGCCCAAAATGGATTTGGAAGATGGGGGTTTTTTAAATGGAGGATTGGAGGAATTATGAATGGAGGAAGATTTTGGATTAGCAAGGTTGGATGCTAAGTTGGATTTTTCTTTGAGATTCATTTCCTCTATGAGTAGTTTGGTAATCCACATTATTTTTGGATTTTTCTTTTTGGGCCTTTGTGGCCTTTTTTATTTTTCTTTCTTTTGGACCATATTTTTCTTTTTTTGAACATGTGTTTTTATGGGACATGTTGATCCTTTGATTTTTGTGGGTTTTTAGCTTTGTGCATTTTATATTTGGAATCCAAACTACTTCCAATAGAAATGGTATGGGTGCATGAGGGTGGATGGTTTGGATATTTTATGGATGGAATAATAGAGGGTGAATGTTGGAAGGAATTCAAGTATGTGTGCCTTTGTTGAACTTTCTTAGGAATTTGAGGTGATGAAGAGGTGGACTTAGATATGGTGGATGGAGGTATGTAAGGACCCAAAATGGATTTGGAATATGGAGGATGGGAAAATTTGATTTTAGATGGAGGTATTTTGGATTTGGAAGGGGTGGAAGGTTTACCAACATCTTGAACATGGTATTTTTAGAAAAGGACATATGAACATAGATTATCTTTGATTTGTATAGGTTCCAATATTCCTTGTTCTTGGAGGCCTAAACCTTTGCCTTGATAGTTCATTTTTTCACTAACTCTTTTTCCAATGGGATATTTTTATTTTAAAAACAAGATGAAATTCCATGTGGATGGGGAGGGATGAATCAATTTTATATGTATGGTGTTCATGGATGGATTGGATAGGTGTAATGGGATCTTTTAGAGCATTAGGATCATGTGGAGGATGAGGGTCATGAGGGGGATTAGGAGGGATTATAGGATATTGAGATGGATTGATATCATGACATGTAAATGAAGGGGTACTTTGATCTTGACATTGGAGAAGATTATGTGGTGGAAAGAAAGGGATGATTGGATCTTGAGATGGATGGAGATCATACAATGGGGTGGAGGAGATGGGATCATGAGATGTAGTGATTTGATCTTGACATGAAGTGTAATTAGTGGATTGGATAGAAGAAATATCTTCATTAGGTGGAGGGTAAGTGGAGGTTGATTCTTGAGATGGAAGTGATCATTGGATGGGGTGGAGGGGATGGGATCATGAGATGGACTTATTTTATCTTGACATAGAGTATAATCATTAATGGATGAAATAAAAGGTATATCTTGATCTTGATTAGGAATGGGATCATGAGGTGGATTAAGAGGGATAAATGGATCTTGAGATATAAGGAGATCATGCGATGAATTAAATGGGATGCTTGCATCTTGAGATTAAAAGGTATTATAATATGGAGGTGTAACACCCCAAAATTGGCATCTTGCAACCTTAACCAATTTTGTTGCATTTGTCGTTCTTCTGAATCATCAAAGTCCTATTGTACTAGGCAATTCTAAGTTTTAACTGACTCTATTCAACCTGAGTGTCAAATACAGAAAATCCTAAATCTGTATTAATCATACATCATATTTAATTCCTGAATATCTATTTGGCTAAACAAACCCTATGATCGAATTAATTTAATTATAAAGTCCTAGCACTTTAATTAAATTAAATTCACCCTCTTTAGCTGAGACACATGAAAAGGAATTAAATAATATTTAATTATTAAATAAATATCCTCTTTTCAAATATTTGAATTTAATATTCAGATAATTGAGAAAAATCAATTATGAGGTCATATTTATTTAATTAATTGGATATTCTCTCAAAAAGATTTCTTCTATTCAGAATTAGAAACTTTGAATTAATTGTGCGTTTAAAGGGAAAGAAAACAATTGAATTCACATAAAACAATATTAAATTAAATAGATGAAACAGTTAAAACAAGAAGAAAACAATTTATTGAATTCTTTTCAATAAAGCTTTCTATTTTAACTGGCTTTTCTAAGTTGTTTTATTTCAAAGTAGGAAAGTTTCTATTATGGTCTTCTCAGGGTTTATAAAAGAACCCTCTTTCTTCATTCAAACCCCCTGATTACCCCTGAAATTATTAGAGAAAATTGCATTGTTACTATACTGAATTGTTACCTCAT
>MU224972.1:3702747-3717994 GCA_018584345.1 Thuja plicata | reverse complement strand
AGGCAACAGGTCGAATCACGCAGACAGGCAGGATGAATAACTCATATTCAGTCTTGGTTGTACCTGGTGAAGAAGGACTATGTTGAAGTGTGTGGTTGATTTAGAAGGCCAAAATTAACTCATACAGGAGGAATGCTTAGATCTAGAGGATAAGATGAATCTATGCTAGCATGCTTTGGGACAATATATTGGCATGTTTGGACTTGTGAGGGTGATGTGATAGAGGAGTTGGAATCTTCAACCTGAGTGGGCGGAGGGATGGGAGACTCATGAGGCTTGGGATATTTAGGGTTATCTTCACTTTAAGGGGATGAAGTTGGGTGTATTACTTTGGGTGATTGTGATACTTTGTTTAGAGTTGAGGAGTTAGACAACTTTTCTATGGAAGGAATCATATGTGGATAAGGGATAATGAGATGGATTTCCCTTGTCAAAGGTAGAGGAAGGATAAGAAATGGTAGATGGATTGGGATTGGATATGATGTGTTGAGATAGAATGGATGAGGATATGGTAGATAGATGTGGAGTTATAGAATTGACATGGTAGGTGTGTTGTGTTGAGAGATATGATTAGTTATGGGTTAGATTATTATTAGTCATGTATGAGTTGGATGGATGTGGTTGATAGGTTGATTGGGTTGGAGGAATAGTTTGAGGATTGAGGTTTGACATGTATGGTTGATGTGATCTAACTATTTGTTCTAACCAATCCATATCCATGATGATTGAATGTGGGTTTTGGATTTGGATTAGATGAGGATGTGGATGAAGATTGAGATTAATAATGGATGAACTTTGAAAGATAGAGGAGGGATGTTTGAAGACAAGTGAATAATAATGGATGATTGGTTTTGGATAAAGGGGTAGATGGATTAAATTAGGATTTTGTTGGAATGATATGAGGTTGAAAAGTATATTGGAATAGGATGATGATGATGTGATTATGTTGAATTAAGGATAAATTATGAGAATGGGTGAAAAATAAACAATAAGATTGGATTAAAGGAATTGAATATTTTTTATTAAGGTAAAAATAGGTTTTGAAGAGACTCAAAACCCTTTACAAAATAGTCACATAATATAATTCATGAAATCCCTCAATAAGGAATGTATCAAGACCAAGATGAGGGTTTTACCAACAGGCTCCCACAATCTGAAACAAACATTGCACAAAAAAATAGAGTAAATCAAAGAACTAAAGAAAGGGCCAAAGAAAACTCCAACCCCAACACCCACAAAAAGAAACCATTAAGAATTACCTTTATCCCTTCCCTTTTGGGTTGAAGGGTCATATCAAAAGAGAGCGTAGATGTCTTGGATTTTTTCTCTTTCATCATAATCTATCCCTCTTCCACCTTAGAAGCCACATCCTTCCAAGCCAAGAAATCTAGCGCTAGAGTCTCAACACCCAAAGAGGAAAAACCAATAGCACTCACAGGAGAACTAGATAAAGGGCTAGCAATAGATAGAGTGAAAGGGCTAGCAGAAGCTTGAGACGATAATCCTAAAGGATAATATTTTTCCATTAGTATACAAGGAAACATTTTTTGGATTGTTGGTAACATGATCACCGAGTGACATCATTCAGTCATGCACAATGGACACTGAAATAGTCAAGTGTAGAAGTCACCGAAATAGACAAGTGCAAAGATTACCAAAAGTGTATTAGCACAATGATCACCGACGAATAGTTTACAGTGTAAACTGAGAGAATAGTTTATTGTGTAAATTGACAGACAGTTCAAAGAGTAAACCGACAACATAGTTTACAAAGGAACCCGAGAAAATACTACAGAGCAACCCAAGCACCACTCGGCTGAGAGACAATTTTATTTCTGAGAAATGTGGATCTGAGTTACACGTCAGATAAAACACTTGAGCTTTATATTTATCTTTATGCTTATCTTTAAAACCATTTCTTAAGTGACAAGTAAATCATATGTAATTATTTTAATCAGTCTAATTGATTGAAAACATGCGAACTAGGAGATCAAGGTCAAGTTGTAAACCTTTGATCATAGAGTTTTTATTGTAACGTGTGAAACCTAAATAGGTCAATATGTTGAATAAATAGATGTAGTAATCAATCAAAATGTGATGATTTTAGCCACAGCATACATCTATAGATTAGACAGAGAGTTTCATGCAAAAGGATACAAAAGATAGAATTTAGTTATGAAGAACAAGATTCAAGGCTACCGAGCAGAACAGAGCTATTAATCAATCACTCTAGGTGATACATATACATTGTGAACTTAAAGGATTTATATTTAGAAATTTAGGATTGCATACTATCAGGTCAACAACTATTTTTGACTACTCTCTAACAATTTTAGCAAATAGAATAAATCATTTAAGAAGGTGGAATTAACAATATTTATGTAAATCTCTTAACTGAGTGCACACTTAATAGTGTTGCTAAATCTCTTAACTGAGTAGACATAACCAGTCTAAAATTTTACTCCTAACAAGGTAAGATCATCAGAAGTGATCACAATTGTAGCCTTAACTAGCACCTTCCATTCTGCAGATAGTGAAGCTTTGTGGGTTTCATCCCCACTGCATTTTTTACCTTCTAACAAGGGTTTTCTATGTTACCAATTCTTGTGTCATGTGTACTTACATTTCATGAATATTTTTATGAATGTTTACATGCAATTAAGTTTATGTTTTGATATTGCATGCATAAGATAGAAAAGCATCTATGGTCAGTAATGCAAGGAAAGATCATTAAGGGTTAATTAATAAAAAAATTTAAGGGTACCGATTCACCCCTCCCCTCTTAGTACACACAATTCCATTATTCCAACAATTGGTATCAGAGCTAGATCTCTTATTTGGAAAATTTTAAATCACTTGAGAGAAAAGATCATACAGTGGAAAGATATAAGCTTGATAACAATATTGAAAATCAGAAATTCCAGATACAAATCTTTTATAAGCAGTACAAAGAAGAAAGAATCAAGACGAGAGAGCTACTAGATGAAATAAAATTTATGGCATCTTGCTGCAATGAAACAGACTATCATGAAGAAGAGATACCTTATTTGTTTGAGTCATCAGGATCTACATCTAGCAATACATGAGACACATCTAAAGGAAGCATTACAATTCTGAATGAAATCAATCAACATCTGACAGAACAAATAAAGGTACTACAAATCGGTCAAGAGACAAAGGATGATTGATGTTATGAATAATGCTAGACAAGATGAACAAGAAAGAAAATTAGCTATTGATGGCAGGAGGAAGATCACTGAAAAGATGAGAGAGAGAGAGAGAGAGAGAGAGAGAGAGAGAGAGAGAGAGAGAGAGAGAGAGAGAGCNAAAAGAGGAGAGAGAGAGAGAGAGAGAGAGAGAGAGAGAGAGAGAGAGAGAGAGAGAGAGAGAGAGCATCATGAGATCACCAATCAAATAGTTCTTATGATTCATGAGGAAAATTGAGTGAAAATATAACTCAATGGGAAATTGAAAGCTATTGGTGAACTAAGAGAAGAAAATGAGAAACTAAAGCATGAAGTAAGGATTCAGCAACAACACAATGATATGATCAAGAAAGCTGAAGAGAGTAAAAAAATAATGGATGATTTTTTGAATGGAAAAAGAAGACTCAACAACAATACCAGTCTAGGGTATACCGAGCCTCGAGAATAATCAAAGCAAGTTGATCACAAAGATGTCTACACAAATCTAAGAACAAAGAAGTAGTCATGCATTCACTGTGGAAAACCAAACCACACATCAAATGTTTGCAGGAGCAAAGCTAAAGGTATTCCTAAATATACATCTACATTCATACGTAAATGTTATAACTATAACAAGCATGGACACAAAGCACATGAATGTAGATCTAAGGGGAACAAACCAAAGAAGGAAACCTACATGGAAAAATATTGTTCTACTTGAAAAATGCATGGGCACACATCTCTTGAATGCAAGAAAAAGAAAAATAAAGCGTGGAAACCAAAAGAACAAGAAAATGCTTATCAACCAAGAAGAGTCAGTAACTCATGTGTTTGGGATTACAGCACATGGGTAAATTGCATAGCATGTGGTAGATATGGACACAAATCTACAAAATACATGATAAAATGGATACGAAGGTCAAGGAATTGGACTAACTCTGGAATGGCATGTTTACACTGTCATAAGGTCGGTCATCTAAGCAAGGACTGTAGAGACCAAGTGACAGAGTCAAAAAAAATTTCTAATGGGAACACTATTAAAGATATCAGGAGAATGAGAAATCAAATGTGGAGGAAAGCTTCAAGAAAATATGATGTTGGACTGAGCACCACTATTGGTGACACCTCATCCAATGGATCTAGTGATATCACCACCCCCACCTAAGCATACAAGTAAGTATGGAACTGCACTATACAAAGTTATATTTTACATCAGTTCCAAAATACATTGATAATATGCAAAATTAGCATGAATAGAGATGCACTATAGTATTACTTGTTATAATTTTTTGAATACAATCTCGTTGGTCAATACATACTGAGAATAGTTGGTGTACATATAAAAACCAAGTTGTCAATGAAACTGAGCATCATCAATAATCATGTAAAAAGACAATGAAGTCTTCGCTACATACCAAGCACCATCAGTGAATATGTGAAAGGTCAATTGAGTTGACACTTACCCTGAGCAGTGCATACTCACTGAGCCAAGAAGTTTGCATGATGACCGAGTGACTCTGTCTCCAACAACCAAGAAGTAGGTAAAGAATTTAGTGCACCACTTAGGGCATCATCTATAAAAGGGCAACGGAAAGCTCATTCATTCACCAAGCATTTAAGAGCAAAGAGTAGAGTGAAGAACAGAGCGAAGAAGAGCAACCAAGGAGTGACCAAATTGCAAAAAGATTCACAAGCACATTCATGACTACTTCGACAAATTCCCAGTAGATACAGTTAAGATCAAGTGAGTAACTAAGAGTCATTGAGAAAATAGATCATTTACTGAGAAATCCCTAATTCTATAAAAAATGGCTACCACATCACGAGTTTCCAAGATCAAGAATGCAAAGGAAAAGAAGGTTAACCTGATCAAGAACTCTACCTTTAAAGATCCCAAGTATAAATTTTGCCGAGAGGTTTCTTCACAACCTGACGACCAAGGAGCATTCTTGAGCATACCACCTAGGGTTTTTCTAGTTAAAGATGTCCAAGCATATATCCATTGCAAGATTGCATAGATTGAATATCTTGAGGTTGAATAAGCTTACAAGAAGTTTTGCACATATGGAAACATTAAGGATGAACACAAGAACATAGAGGTAAAAGGGTTAACAAATGCCCTAATGTTCCTGAAAGAGTTTAAAACTGACTGGATTCAAATAGTACTCAGCCGAGTACATGACAATAAAATGTGGTTGGATGAACTGAAACCAATCACTAAGGATGTGATTCACGCAGTAACTAGTTATCCAGTAACTGACAAGGCCAAAGCCCTAAAACATCCCTCTCACCCCAAGATTGAAAATATGAAAGGTGTAGTATGGGATAGTAGAGGTTTAAAGGTTAACTCCATCATTGATCTAGAAATCAAGTTCGGTGCATGTGTACTGGGATACAAGGTATTCCAAGCCAGTAGACTGAATAGCATAGCATGTGGAGCATTTGACACTGCCTAAAATATTGTGAAGAAGGGATTACAGCTGGACCTATCTGAGCTTCTACTGAAGCAACTAGAGGAGAACATGAGGACAATTAGGTCAGAAAGGTCTAATTCATGTAAGTTTGGATCACTCCTCATGTGTACATTTTTCTATATCCAAAATTTCTTCCCATCTATCAGTAATGTCAATTGGGACACTACCAGACTAGTAATTGTACAAATTAGTGAATATATTAAGTCACTAGGGGACAATTTTACATCAGTCATGGATGCATACTTCACTACCTTCAAGGACATAATGCAAAAAAATAATGAGGATACCTAAACAACTGGTGGAACAGTATAAGGATGATATATGTTTCATAGTGGATACCGACGCCAATTTAATAAAACCAATTGTACCAAGGATAGCATGGTTACCACCATTATATTATGAGATCAACATTGATCAGGCCACAAATGCTATTGAAGCATTATTGAATGAAGCAATGGAAAAATCATTACAAATATTTGGAACATATGAGGAAGCTAAGGATAGAATCAAAACTGTCCTAGTAGTAAAGAAGATCAATAGAAAGAAGACTAAAATGGTAAAGACACTTGAAAAGAAACTGCCGGTTAATGTTGAAGAATCAGAACAATGAGATGACACCAAGGGATGGTCACCCATTGATAAAGGTGAAAAATTGAGTGACTCTGAGTCAATTGAATCTAGTGTACCATGAGCAAAGAAAGCAAGAACAATTATTGCATCAAGAACTAGGAGTCATACTTCAAAAGATGTTGACTCACCACTAGTTAAGAAAGGAATAGTAAGGACTTATAAGAGAAAGCCTCAAACCTGGAAATAGGCACCGAGGAAAAGAAAAAAATACGTTAGAAGAAAAGAGGGAAAATATGAAACTACATAAGATGAGAGTGAATAAGCACTCCAACCTAAAAAGAACAAAGTTCCTAAAACAATTGATAAAGTTACAGCATCAATCATCAAGACAAGAAGCATATCACACCAAAAGATAAGACAATGGCTAACCTTATCTCCCAAAGATCAAAACAAGATTGAAGAAGCCATAGTTAATAAAATGATTACTCACAAGTATGTACTAGTACAATTCAATAAGAAAATTCCACAAGAACTAAATGATAGACTATC
The DNA here is from genome assembly GCA_018584345.1 of Thuja plicata. Taxonomy (NCBI): domain Eukaryota; kingdom Viridiplantae; phylum Streptophyta; class Pinopsida; order Cupressales; family Cupressaceae; genus Thuja; species Thuja plicata. The sequence goes on along the minus strand of MU224972.1, from coordinate 3,711,216 downwards.
GTCAAGGTGGACTTATGCACTGCATACAGAAAAACATATAAGGGAAAGATCCCTAGTCACAATTATGCCACCCGAGTCAAAAGTTGATGAAATGATGAAGAAGCATTCAAAGAAATTTTTATCTAAGATGAGAGCTTACAAAGTACTAGAGGGCAGATTAAAAAGCTTGATAAAGAAAGAAATGATACATGGAATGAAATATTCAATCTACCTAAGGAGGATACAACAATCCCTGAGAAGGTATTATCTCTTACCGAGACCCCTTGCTATGAAGAGAAAGAGGCCACACTAATCCCAGAGCACATCTTCATAAATGAAATCAAGGACATCAATATCATTGAGTTGACAACATAGGAAAGCAAGGCCATGGATGATATACCTCATACTTTTCAATCATTAGGGGACACAGTAGAAGTCATAATCAAAGATATAACACTTATTGATTCTAATGATGAGCCCAAGAAATATGAATATGTAAGTGTTTCCACCGAGAAGGAAAAGTAAAAAGAAAAGGAAACTCCAGATGTTGCATAGGTAAATATACCAGGTGACATACCATTATTGATACAAGCTATCAATATCATTATAGAGGCAAAGGAAAAGACACCTGAACCTGATGAAAACACACCAATAGACATAGGTGGTGATCAAGGGAAGAAAAAAGATACAAGTGAAGATAAGAAAGATGCGAGAGGAGAGGATAAAACAATTGATGCAACGGACAAGAAAACCAAGGGTGAAAAGGCTGCAAATGCAAAGGAAAATACACCTGAACCTAATGCAAACACACCGATGGACATAGGCTATGATCAAGGGAAGAAAAAAGATACAACTGAAGAGAAGAAAGATGCAAGTGGAGAGGAGAAAACAAGTGATGTGACTGACAAGAACACTGAGGGTGAAAAGGATGTGGATATGTCCACTACCGACCAATAGGTCAATACCGAGCAGCACACAAAAGGAATCACACTTCCCACACAATCACCAAAGAAAGAGAAAGAGCATGAACTAGCTATAGTTCTACATAACCCTACTTCCACCACCATATCAAAGAAGAAGAAGAAGAAGAAGAAGAAGAAGAAGAAGAACCCAATCACATTAGATGAGATAATTGACATACCAAATTGTGATCCTGGGACATTAGATCTAGAGTCACTTACAAAGTATGGAGAACTTTGTAAAAGAAAGGCAATATAGGACAATCTCAAGACGAAGCACAAGTACTCCCAAGTCCTAGATACAACCAAAGAAATACTATTGTAGATTGTACCTAACACCAAAATTGATCAAATTGAACCTATACTTGATCAATTAGAAGCACTCATCAATGCCATCACATCCCATAATGTAGATGCAGACAAGGTAATTGAGGAACGTACTAAGCAGAAATGTCAATACAAACTTACAAAGTAAATCAGCCAGTTACTACAATAGAAACCAATCTTATCAGAAGTAGTCAACTTAATTCAAAATTTGTGCACATTAGAGACTTCCACTACTGAGAATAGTGAAAAGATAGCTAAAATTGATGAAGATCTGTTGATGGGACTTTGTGACCGGGTCTTCCAATAGAGGTAAGTTGTCACCAAATACCGAGGTACCGACCAACTTCACCTGTAAGGGTTGTCTAGGGAAATGAGATTCCCTAGGCCTCTAAGCATGTGAGAGTCATGTCTCAACAGTGCGGGGCTCAGTTGGGAGATGTGACTATTTTTCAAGGGGGATAGCTGGTTATCGTCAACTCATCAACTCCAGGGATTCATGTAAGTAGGGTTTCCTCCAAGCATGCTTTTACTTAACAAATAAACTTTAAAATATCTTGCAAAGTTAGAAGTATTTCATCTACCTACAGTTATGATAAACATTCAAAACATTGACAATTCTTTAACACACTACACTAAATACCAAAGAGACATACAACCATCAGTGCATATTTTATCAGTAGTGAAAGAAAGGAGGTTGCTAATCTTATTTAAGCATTAGAGAAAGGACATGAAGAACACAAAGCATAAAATACCATTAACCCAGAAGACAGAGTGCTAACAACTTCATTGTGAGAACCCTTCCTTCTTCATTAACATCTTTCTAGCAAGCACTGGTGTGTGGTACAATGATAACTCTGTTGGAGATTTCATTCTGAATAGTTGATTGATTGTATTTGTCATTAATGACAACATATAATACACAATAGTACTTCTGTATGTACTTATCCATGTGATGACATGAAGACTAGTGTGGACAGATACATGTTGTTGACATGTTTACTATGCTATGTTCATACACACAGACCTAGATATGAAGTTTCAGTAAAGATATGTAATTATGTTATTGACGGTTACAATTCTGGAGGAATAATGGTTTAAGGCTGATGTATGTAATGTGTTGATTGAGTTACGCCTATCTTTAGGATATGGATGTGTATATTCATGATGAGTTATGAGTTGTTGATATTAATCTAAATGCGCCAAACATATTTCAAGAGTATTACAAATTTATGGTTAAATTGGTGAAGCTAACTTAGTGAAGCGACACGTGTATTCAGTTAGTACTTGCGCAGTTGTAATTATTCTTGCATGCTTAGTAGATCCAACAAGGATGTTATGAAGATTTGTCTAACAGGTCCCATGATCTCATACTTGGAGTATGTACTTATAGAAGTTCATTTGTGATAAGAAGAGTTGTGAAAGCCAGAGATTAGAAAAGCAAAGCAGAGTGTTAAAGCAGTAGAGCTATATTTATCATATGTTGGTAATATAGATATTGAAGTAGAATCTTTCAGAACACAGAGAAGGTTGTTGTAGTGCTTTACAAGAGGTTAAAGTATCAGCGCATAAAAGGAACTGATTAGACAAGCAGTGTCACAAACAGTAGTTCACCTTGTTGATATAGCGTGTATCAAATAACCAGAAGGTTGTAGCCTTCACCACTTGGAAAGTGAGTCCTTGGATAGTGAGTCCTCCACCCCTAATAGGGTTATTATAAAATACTCCTAACAGGGTCCAACCCTTAACCAGGTCACTATACTACTGCATTGTAATGTACAACTCCTAACAAGGTTGAAAGATCTTTTAACAGGGATTACTATAAACAGTCTAGTTCCTTATGGGTACTAATTCCCATCGGGGTTTTTACCATTTGGTTTCCCCATAACCAAATTGATGTGTTGTGTAATGTGTTATCTGAATGTGCATTTAATTTATATCAATCTGGATTAATAAGTATAAAAGATTTAAAGTTACTGATAAGTGATTCACCCCCCCCCCCCTCTCANTATCAATCTGGATTAATAAGTATAAAAGATTTAAAGTTACTGATAAGTGATTCCCCCCCCCCCCCCTCTCAGTTATCCTTGAAGTATTCTAACAAACTCCCAGGGAGTATTTAACTACTGAAAGCTTAAATGATGGAGCATTGAGCTCTGCAACTAAGAAATGAGAAAATCACTTTGCTATTAACTCTGGACTGCAAAATCATCAATTTTTCTGACACTTGGAATGAGGTCAGAATTATTATTTATACACATCTTTTGACCTAACCCTAACCCTAGCTTATTTTATACTTTATAATATAATACATTATCCAGTGGCCAGTACTACCTGCACCGTGTTACAAAAAGCCTCGAGATGGAAAAGGCCTAACATGTCAAAAGAAAAAGACAAGAAAGATGGAGTGGAAGAATCAGCCTCAAGAAGAAAGCTGGGAAGGAGAAAGAAGAAATACAATCCCTCAGGGATCGAGGCTCCATGCCTCATAAATGGGAAAGTGGTGCCTTGTCTCTGATGTGCTAGGTGTATCTCTGAAGCAGCGCCATGGAAAGACCATCTGTCAGAAACTTCCCATCAAGATGACATGCCTTGTTGTAGTTATCCATCTCCTGACAACCTTTATTATTGTCCTAAAAGTGACCAGTCAGCATTGGGATCCAAGACATAGGTCACATGAAGAATTCAAAAATGTGGGATTCAGAACTCTGGGATCTGGGAACTTGCATTCGAAAAGAATAAAGAATACAAAATGTGATGCTAGGTTAAATTCTCCTAGATCTAGAGAACTTTATTGACTTATGATTTTTCCCAAGGCTCTCACACTTGGCTTATACTTTCTTCATCTATACTCCAGATGTTGTCCCACCTACTACAGATAGCCTCCATCGCATCCTCAACCTCTCTAGCCCCACTCTAAAATTCATTAACCATTTTGATGGCATCATGTGACCAAACCATGCTCTTTGACAACTGGGACAACTTGCCTTGATCAAAATCTCCGCCTGGTGGATACAGGGATTCCATCCTTTTGTCAAACTTGCTGAGGACATAATCCTCCAAGGTACATGTTTCGGTGGTGAAGGGATCAACTTGTGATACCCCAACCATGAATGCCTAGAATAATCCCAAGAGATATCAGGCACCTGTTAGCTTTTCCTTTAAGGTCTTAACTAGTTCCTTGAAAACCTCAATTTTGAGGGCAAGTCTGGAGTACTAAACTTGGAGGAAATCATATGATTCCTCTCCCAAAATTCCAGACTTTGTGGTGACCTCTTCGCCTATGTTGTGGATATCTTCCAACCTAGCTCTCCATTTCTCATATTTTTCTAGGTCTTGCTCCCATATCTGAGCGAAACTTCTGGCATGGCCAAGGATGAGATCTACCCTGTAAAAGTCTGGGAGGGACACCGCTAGAAATTCTCTCATCATCGTTATTTTCTTAGCTTCCCACCTGTCCATTTCTTGCACCTTTTTCTTCATCATGCACAGTGAGTCCACATCACCCTGTGCAAGCGGTAATCCAGAAGAGGGGGTTCCAGGGTGGACTTCAGCCAAGGGTCGTGTTAATTCCACCAAAAGCACAAGGAGATTGGCTTTTGTCTCTCTTTCCTTGTGTAGCTTCTAGCCCTATTTTGCATACCGGGCCTCTATAGCCTTGGTAGCCTCTTTTAGAAAATTCAATTCTCTTTGCTTGTCTCTTTTCCCGAGCTCTACCTCCACTAAATTTTAGTCTTAGGGCCTTGCAGCCACTGCATCTATATTTTTTGGGGGTGTTGCAATGACCGCAATGGTGCTATCTGTTGTGTTGGTCTGGAGAGTATGGACCACCCATGCCCTTTTGGGCTTGTTTGTCTTGGCACTCTTGGCCATCATCTCGGCCAGTGATAGGGGAGTGCCCGTAGTTGCCACCAAAGATTTTCTCTTCTTAGTTTCTATCAACCATTGAGGTGGCTGGGGTGGTCTTGCTGCCAATACCTATTCACTGGGATCCATTCCTGAATCTAGAAGCACATTCCCTGAGTCTACGTTATCCTTGGGCTCCATTCCATACTCTTGTTCCAGCTCCTTATGTTCATGTTCTTTACTTATTTCATGTCTTCCAAAACTCTATATTTTCCACCATACTGGTCTCCTCTACAAAATTGTCTGAGATATTTTCCCCAGTCTCCATTTTTGTATTCTCAGGGACCTCATCTTCCCTAGTGGTATCAGCAGCCTCCATATTTTCTTCCTCCAAGACCTCTTGGTCCATTGGTTGTTGTTGTTCTTGGGCCTTATTGGCCTCATATTCTACAATATTCTCTTCCTCCATTGGGACATCTTTCAGAGGTGGGTGAGGTTGCTCGCCAAAGTTTAACAAGGAGGCAGCTATTATGACCTCACTGAAAGTGCTTCGGGGCACTTGGTCACCCAAAGTTTCTAAAGGAACCTGGAGTGTGATGGTTGGAGGTATAGTTGTTCCCTAGGGTCTGGGTTCTCCTTCCATCAATGGCTCAAGTGTAGGCTTCCTTGGAAAATCTGTGGTCCCCTGGACTGGTTACTCTTCCTGTTCAGGCTCGGTATTTTCTTCCTGAGCCTCTTGCTCTGATATGTCCTTTTCCATGGGGAGTTATTCCTCTGCAGGGACCTCTTTATCTTGAGCCTCGATTTCCTCTACTATAGTATTAATGCCCTGTTAGATCTCCAGAAGCTCCCCCGCTGAGAAGGTATCATCAAAATCATCATGCGGCAGAGAGGAGTCTGAGATATCCTCAAGTTTGGGAGAATCTAAACTTACATCTACCGGGGGATTCTTGGGCATACCAAGGGCGGCACTTGGCATGGGGGTTGGAGCTATTTTCTTTTTCCTAGTAAGAGAAGCCCTGGTATCCAGAATACTGGAAGAATCTGCCTCAGCAAGAGTCTACTTATTCATCATCGCTACCAACGAGGGAGGTCCTATTGGGCAAGCAGAGGCCATTGGAGTGACTGGAAGACCGGCAGCAACCTGCATACTAATTTGTTGGCTGGCCAACTTTGCCGCCTCCATCTAATCATGAATCTTTTCCATCAGAAGTGTGGGGATCTAAGGGGATGCCTTGGGTGCCGAGACTCCCTCCTTTTCTTTTCCTTTATTTTTACTTACTTTAGTGGGCGCGATGGATGAAGAAGGTCTAGTGTTGACTAAAGAAGGAATGGTCATTTTGACCGCTAATTTCTTGTGGGTGCTTTTGGGGCACACCCGGGCAAAGTACCTGTGACTTGCTTCTAGGATGGGGTGGCATACCCCATCAATTGTCAAATCCTTTAGAGTGGCCCAATCCACTAGAGGGAGGTCCAATTTATCTAACCCCTATCCCTTGTACGCTGGATCTTCCAGTGGCCCACCATATTTGAACCCCTTTAGGAAAGTCTAAAGTTCTAGTGCTTCCATGAGCCCTTTGCTCATTCTAGTGTGCTACCAGGCCCTGAGATCAAATCTGTCCTAGAAATCCACCCAGAAGTCTTCAATTTCATCTTCGTGCGGGGGGATGCCCTTGGTACAATCTTGCCACGGGGATCATAATTCTTTTGGGCATGGTTGAATTCAACCAGCCCCAATCCTTTTAACTCATTATTTGCCTCCTAGGCCTTGGCGAGGCTACATGTGTAATCCCTACAAGAAAAGGGGAATGGGACATTGACGACCTTCTTCAATGTGAAGAAGGTGTGCAGATCCATCATCTACCTACAAAACTCTAAAAGAATTATCCTATCCCCGCAATATCGGGGAAGGAGATAGGGCTTCCCATTGAAGCCTGTCATCTTGATGTATGTATGGTGCCTAAATTGAATAAAATATTGGCCATAAGAATTGCCCAATGCCATTGCCTCCTGTGAGAGGCGATACCTAGAATCTTAGGTAAGTGTAAGAATGTTGTGGTAAATGAAGGCGTCATTTACCTGATAGAAATTCTAGAAGTTGAGCTCCCACTACAATTGGGGATAATGGTCCCAAGGCGTAACCTATCCCAGACCATTCTCCAGTTCTCTAACTATTCTTAGGCCTTGAAAAGTCAACCTTTGCTGCACCAATGCCCACAGCACATATGAAGTCATGTAAAATTGTGAGTGTTGGGTGATGGTCCTCATCTATGTATCTACATGATTAGATATAATCACCGCCCAGTTAAAGGTCTTGTTGTGGGTTGTTATGCAGTTGTGAGGTCCTGCCCTGACCTGTCCTAGTTTGACTTTCATTTTGACACTTGACTCATCTGGATGATATTTTGAGAATTGACATTATGGTTTATGCATACCGTCTTTTGGACCTTATTAGTAGCTTGTTACAGGTTTTGTTGATGATCACAGTTATCGTACTCTTTATATCTATACACATGCTTATTTTGATACCTTGATTTTTCATGATATATGTATTCAGCTTTGTTCTGTTATCTTTGATATTATGTTCAAAAATGAAATCATGGTTCGAGAATATGATGCTAACACTTGCTTCTGCAAATATGTAATGTTATATGATGTAGACATATACACATGTATATTGTTTATAAGATGCTATCATTTTATGTTGAAATGTTTATTAATATAAATAGTTTTTATCATTTACTGACATCGAGTTTGAGCATGTAGGAATATGGCCATGGTTTAATTCGGGGAAACAAGATAGGACCAAGTGCAATCCGTAAAGCCAAGGTTGACTCTAGTAAGAGAGTGTGACCTCGTTGTATTGTATTTTCTTTTGTAAATGTGATGACTGGTTATGTATGATTTATAATGGTTTTTTTTGTATATTGTAAGTAATTTTTATTTTGTTTAAATGTTTTGCACACAAGCATGCCACATAGGTTGTGATGTGTATTCTGTTGGTGATGTGTCATTTGAAACTTTAGTTGTAGTGGCATGTGATGTGGATTTTGGACCCCACCTCCTTCTTGGTAATCTTGAACATTTCCCAAACTAGTAGGTGGTGTATGAGACCAAGGAAACTTTAATAAACAAACCTCATTTTCGGATGCATAAATCTTTGGTTATTTTAAGAGGTTTTGGGAAGCCCTACGATATGGTTTGATGCAAATTTGAGTACCCCAAGGTTAGGTCTTTGGTTGGGGGGCTCAATTCCTTCTTTTTCACCTTCCTAGGCCACCTTTAAGTCCCTCCAATTATGTCATTTTTGTGATGCACGAAAATTGGAAACCTTTCCTTAGCTGTCCACCAAATTGGTCAT
>MU224972.1:3685163-3697833 GCA_018584345.1 Thuja plicata | reverse complement strand
CTAGTCGAGTAGCAGCCCAGGCAGTTCATGAGCATGAGTCAGTGCATAGGCCAGAGCCACCACCGGTGGTAGTGCCGAGATAATCTCATAATGTAGGAGATATGATCAGAGAGCTTATCAGATTATAGCTGCCACCTTTTTCAGGATCCATGGCAGGATCAGAGGCGGAAGCTTGGCTTTTGAGCCTTGAGCGTTGCTTCGGGTTGCAGCACTATGAGAGCAACCTTAAGGCACGCCTTGCAGTACATATGCTAAGGGATAACGCTTCCACTTGGTGGAAGCAAGAGGAGGTCAAGTGTCATCTTTCTATGGACACTCTCACTTGGGAGATCTTCTTGGAGAGATTCCGAGCCCGCTACATGACAGAACATTACAGACAGCGTCGTATTGATGAGTTTCATGATCTTCAGGAGAGGAGCATGACAGTAGCCCAGTACGAGAACAAGTTTCTCGAGCTCCTTCCCTATGTAGACTACATGCAGGATGAGAAACTCCAGGTCAACCGCTTCATCAAGGGGTTGAATTATTCTATAGATGACAAGGTGCGGTTAATACCCCCTGGTAGTCTTTGTGAGACAGTGGAGAGAGCCATGGTAGCTGAGGAGATCCATAACAGATCTCATGATGCTCGAGACCGGTCACAGAACTGGAATGTCACATCTCATTCTTTTGGATATCAAAAGTCCCATTGGAAGGGAAAGCATAAGCACTCTTCTGAATCATCTAGGGCACCTTAATAGCCACAATAGTCTCAGCAAAATTAGAAATAGAAATCTTCCCAGGGATAGCAGGGCTCTAAGCCCAAACAGTGGCATTCATAGGGATCTCGACGAGACTAGAGGGGTCAGTCTCAGTCATCTAGAGGAGGATTCAGTGGTTCCAGTGCTACAAGAGGACAGAAATAGTCTAGACCTCAGGGTATACAGTTGCCCGCTTGAATGGGCTCCTTGAAATCCCCATGAGGAATTTCCAATTTCATTCTCTTATAGTCTCGCTTTGGAGACTTCAACCAGTTATTATTGAGGTACTGCCAGGAAATAATTTTGGCTTTGCCAAATCCCTTTAGTGAGCTATCCCTAGTGATTACTGTGGACCCTTTGAATTGTGAAATTCCCAACCCGGAAGAAAAGGTGGGGGCATCCAATGTGATGATGGTGGCGGGATATTGCAGAGGATGGGGATCTGGAAGCTGAACTGAGTGAGTAGTTAGATTATACAATACCGCCAGCTGCCTTATAAGCTCGGGTGATTGTACCACAGATGGAAAATTTGTGGCCTTGATGATGTCAGAGGTAGCTAGGTAGGTGGTGATCTGATCCCCCTATTCCTTTAACCTGTATATGGTCTAAATTAGACCTTGCAATTTGGCCCAAGTCTTGGCGTTTGGATTTGTTATCTCTTGAACCTTGGAGTCTATTTTGGACCCTGCAACACCTCAATCCTTTGGATACTTGGAGGTCAGAGGTAGCTTTGCCAATATTCTTTCAATCTTTGATTTTTTGGCTGCCCGGATGGAGGTATTTGGTAGTTATGGGCTATCAGGAGGTGCAAAATCATCAGACATTTTGAATTAACTTATCAACAACTTGCAAGACCAGAAAATCATCAGGACATATATAAATATGAATCAAAACTCTATGAGATTCTCCACTGGCCCGCACCTGTCAAATAAATGTTAGTACATATTCTGGAGTATGCTGACATGGTGACAAGGAAAAGAAGAAGACAAGATCCCACTGGGAGTCCAGAGTCTGGACAATCTAGCCGTTGTCAATGTGACTGGAAACAAGTTGTACTCTGGTCAACAAGCGCTGGCATGTGGTAAGATGGCAGGTGGTGTAAAGATAGTTATGGAATTGATTAGGGAAAGTGGGCTGACATGGGGAAAAATTGAATGTCAGATTGGACACATTTTAAATGCCATATGTGGGAAATTAATCCTGCCATCAATGCAATGAGATAGAGGAGAGAGAAAGCTACCATGGTTTGAACAAGCGAGGTGCTAAGTACAAACCGTGGTGACTCCATCTCGATGAGCTCTGTCTCGTGAGGTAAAAATACATGACAAAGCATGAAGAACTCATGAGACCTATAGGATATACACAACATATCTACATAATATACATAAAAATTGCAGGAGGGCTGAGGGCCCAAGCATATACACATGTAAAATATAGAAAATACATCATATACATCAATATATAGCAAAAGAAAACATAGAGCAGATACCCTAAGGAAAAATATAGAGTGTACATAGTGTATGTTATCCTACACCTACACAGAGGGTAGACAACCCTCTGCCAGAACTGACCCACCAACGGGTGGCAAACCAAACAACCAAAAATGCAAAACTAGAAACAAAATAAAGCAAAGCCGAAACAAACAGATAGAGCGAAGGAAAGAACCAGAAGAACCAAGCTGGAACCCGAAGAACAAAGAAGGGAAGAAGCACTAAGACCGCTCTGCAATAGCTTTGACCTCCAATGCCAAGAACAGCTACCAAAGATTGATTTTTCATTATCCACTAAGCTCACAGAAACTCGCACTCAATTCACAATCAAATTGCCAATGAATCACTCTGAAAACTCTAAGTGTTTAAGTGTTTTTAATCATGGTAACTATGAAAATGACAGGTAAATCTTATTTATACCTGAGGTAAAAGGCAAGTTACCTTCTCTCGATAAACTTTGGAATAGGTGAACCTCTGGACTTGGGGCTCAGGGATTCCAAACAACCATGTCTTCTTACGAGAAGAAGACATCATGGCAGAGAATCCCAGAGTCCATAATTTGGCTTCTGGAAAGGAAACAACCAACTCTGGGACCGAATCCCGGAGACATGAATGACAAAAATGAAACAAAACAAACCTCGTAGGAAGGGAAACTTGGAGAAGAAAACAAAAATAAACAAAGGCAAAGAAAACAAGGCAATGGAAGAAAGTGAAAAAAAAGGGGGACCCAACATTTTGCACACAAAATGTAGGGACGGGTATGTAGGGCATAAAAAGATCTTAAGGCAAGTGCACAGAGTCTCACAACCAAGGAAAATGCATTCAAATTGCATTATGACGAGGTTAAAGAAGCCAAATGGTTGATACTTAAACTTCAAAAGGCATAAAGAATAATATGAGATGAGGTAACTGAGTTGCAAGCTATGTTACTCCTAAATCTCACACTGTTGTTAAAACATATGACTTCGGCAAAAGCATTGATTACCACCCTAGAGATGTCTATTAAAGGGAGCTTATATGACATGCACACCAGACTCACCTTGGAATTCATGAATCTTGAGCACCTCAAAGAGAAATGGGAGAATCTAATGGAGGACATTCAAAAATCTCATTCCCATATTTTTGACAACTTATAAGTATTACACCTTTGTCATTATTTTCAAAAAAAAGGGGGAAATGATATGATAAAGGGGGAAATGATAAGGTGAAAGGGGGAAATGATGAAATGGGAAATATATGTAGAAAGGAAAATGTATCAAAGGAAGAAACATGTACATACACTACACCGAGGCATACACATAGGGGGAGTCATATTGACAAGGTATACATTTGGTGTATATACTAAACATTTCAGTTTTGCACATATCAGTTTTTTATACTAATGCTAAATGGGGAGATTGAAAATCCTAAAGGATAATATTTTTTCATTAGTATACAAGGAAATATTTTTTGGATTTTTGGTAACATGATCACCGAGTGACAACATTCAATCATGCACAATGGACACCAAAATAGTCAAGTGCAGAGATCACCGAAACAGACAAGTGTGGAGATCATTGAAATTATATTAGCACAATGATCACCAACAAATAGTTTACAGTGTAAATGAGAGCACGGTTTATAGTGTAAACAGACAGACAGTTCAAAGAGTAAACTGACAACACAGTTCACAAAGGAACCTGAGAAAAGACTACAAAGCAACCCAAGCACCAGTCTACCAAGAGACAGTTTTATTTATGAGAAATGTGGATCTGAGTTACACATCAGATAAAACACTTGAGTTTAATATTTATCTTTATTCTTGTCTTTAAAACCATTTCTTAAGGGACAAGTAAAGCATATGTAATTGTTGTAATCAGTCTAACTGGTTGAAAACATGTAAACTAGGAGATCAAGGTCAAGTTGTAAACCTTTGATCATAGAGTTTTTATTGTAAAGCGTGAAACCTAAATAGGTCAATATATTGTATAAATAGATGTAGTAATTAATCAAAACATGATGATTGTATCTGCAACAGACATTTATGGATCAGACAGAGAGTTTCATGCAGAAGGACACAAAAGATTGAATTCAATTATGAAGAACAAGATTCTAGGCTACCAAGCAGAACAGAGGTATTAATCAATCACTATAGGTGATAAATATAAATTGTGAACTTAAAGGATTTGTATTCAACAATTTAGTATTGCATACTATCTGGTCAACAAGTATTTTTTAATAATATCTAAAAATTGTAGAAAATAGAAGAAATTCTTTAAGAAGGTGGACTTAATAGTCTTTATGTAAATCTCTTAACCGAGTGCACACTTAACAGTGTTGCTAAATCTCTTAACTAAGTAGACCTAACCAGTCTAAAATGTTACTCCTAACAGGTTAAGATCATCAAAAGTGATCACACTTGTAGCCTTAACTAGCACCTTCCATTCTAAAAATAGTGAAGCTTTGTGGGTTTCATCCCCACCGCATTTTTTACCTTCTAACAGGGGTTTTCTATGTTACCAATTCTTCTGTCATGTGTACTTACATTTCATGAAAATTTCTATGAATGTTTACATGCAATTAAGTTTATGTTTTGATATTACATGCATAAGATAGAAAAGCATCTATGGTCAATAATGCAAGGAAATATCATTAAGGGTTAATTGATAAAAAAAATTAAGGGTATTGATTCACCCCTACCCTCTCAGTACACACTATTCCATTATTCCAACAGGGAGACAGACTACCCTTTTATGTGGTTGAAACCTAACTGTGTGGAACAATCTCAGACATGCAAATGTTAGAGATAAAAATCATGCAAGTTATATTAACACCTCTAAGACTTAGTTCCTACACAAAGCTTCTTCCGCAACCTCTGATTAGCAAAAACAAGTGCACCCAAGACTTGTTTAATTTTCTCTTAGAGATTTTGTAGGTATTCTCTCCCGACACAATATTTAAATCCCACTTGATTGATAGTAGATGAGTGATCTTAAATGCAAACTAAATGAAGTAAGATTGAATAAACTCAAGGACTTGTTATGTAGAACTAGCCTCAAGCATTCAAAGCAAATGTAAAGAGTGGATATGAAACTAATGCAAGATTCTAATGAGTAGTAAATGAAAACTAAGAGCTAAAAATGGATGAAAATACCATATTAAATGAATGCATACAACTACCAAACATGTTAGTAATAAATCTCTATGAATGAAAATAACTCTAAATTCTCTAAGAACAAAATGGCATAATAACTCTAGTAGAAAAATGAGGATGAATTTCTCTTGGCAAGGCTCTTATTTATATGATTTTGGAGGGATTGAGTGATGTAGAATCCACATAGGTTCCACATGAAAGACACATAAACCATGTAAGAGTCTAAGGTTTCTCACACATGTGTGAGCAACTTGGGATGTGATGGGTCAATGTGTACTTCAAGTACACATGTAAGAGATCTTGTCATAGATGTGTAAGAAAGGTCATAGATCTGGTCCAATGAACACTTTAGGAAAGTGCAAGATTTTTTCATCAAGGTTGTAAGAAACCTTGCTTAGATAGTTTAGGAAATATTTGAGAATATTATTTTTGTAAATTTTCCCACATGTGTGAGCAAATAATTAGCACCAATAGTTGTAGGAATCCAAAAATTAGTCTAATTAACCTTAGTTAATTAGTGAATAGGATTATTATCTTGAGAGTGATGTGGCTAGGGTAGGATCTAGGCCTATACTAAATTAAATAAGATTTAACTTAATCATGGTTTAGAAGAATAAGTCATGTGAGGAATTAAATAAATAAAATTTATTTAAAAGGGGACTGGAGGGAAAATGTATTAAATTCAATTTAATACATAAGGGATAAGTATTTAAATTAATTTAAATACCTAGGATATGAATTTACTTAATTAAATAAATAGGTGACAGTAGCACTACTAATCAATTATTTAAAATTAATTATAGTGTCAATAAAGAGAACAAATTAAACAAAATTTAATTAATGTAAAAGGACAATTTTAGGCATCTATATTTTGCCCCTTTTTGACATAGTGTCAGAAATGGCATTACATCAAAGAAAAGGAAATCAGATGCCCCAAAAAGAAAAAAAAGGGTCCTAAAATTTGTGTCGAAGTGTTGATGGTGAAGGAGTGTGCCCCTCGAGGAAATCACACAAAAATTAATTTTTGGGTAATTTTCTCGAAAAAGGGACAGGGGAAGAAATATTACTAGAAAAAAAAGGGAAGTGGAAAATTGCATGACTTATCAAACAAACAAGAATAAATAGGATGAAAAATAGGGATAGGGGAAGAAAACATGTCCTGGGGGGGCCTATAAATAAGCTTTGGGGGCCCCAAGAGGAGTCATTTTCTCACACTTAGAGTAAAAAGACAAAGTGAGAGAGGGAAATGGAAGACCCATGAGACCGATTGCAGCTAGAAGAGTGAGTGCAAACATATCAGAGGTTGGACAATGCAGGACCACCAGTGAGTACCCAACCATTCTTTTTCCCATGTTTTAATTTTTGCATTTAATTTCTTTTGAAGCATTTATGAAGGGGGGAAAGTTATTGGGGTGCAAACGATGATCTACCGATCATCATTTGTAGGGGAAAAAAAGGGGCTCACAGACGAATATTATCAACTAGTCATATATGTGAACGACGATCAACATAGTTGACTGGGGGAAGGGTCTAGATAGGCGATCATGGATCAACATACGTGTCAATCGGCATCTCCACCTACTTAACAGTGTCTGCACTGATGGATCAATAAAGGCTATACGGGGAAACTTGTGGGAGGTAGGAGAAAAGATATGAGGGATGGGGGATATCATGCCCTAAGGTGGTTCAGGAAAAAGGGGGAACTAGGCTTAAAATAAATTGACAAAAGTGGGTACATGGATGCAAGAGGCAGATCCATGATTCAGATCATGAGAGTTCTAGCCTGATATGATGGTGTTGGAAGAGTATTTGACACCAATGGAGTGAGGGTAGGTAGCGCTTTGTGGACTAGAGAAGTACACCTATGGCCCAGATAGACAGTGTGTAATGGCCTGATGACTGCCCTAATAGAGAGGTGGCATAGTCCCACCTCTATTTTTCACTTCTGATAGGCGAGGAAACTATTACACTCCTCGATTTATGGAGGATATACTAGATACCTATCTGAGGATTGATTCTAGAGTATGTACAGGAGGGAATGGAGCCTTATATAGAGACTTGTTTTGGACAGGCATATGATCATATTTTGATAGGGAGATAGTGTTTCTCCAAATGAGCTTTGAAGGTTGTCATTAGTATTCAAGCATTCAAATACCTATTCGGTAACAAGAGTCAAAGACAAACTATTTGGTATGATCACCGAAGTGTAGAGTTAACTGAGTGCATTGATCACACGTAGAGTTAACTAGGTACAGTGATTACTGAGAAGACAGACTTTACCGAGAAACAGTGTATACCAAGCATAGTTTACACCGAGATACACAAAGAACACCGAACACCGAACACCGAGAGACAATATTTACTAAGTAAACCAATGGTCACATAAAAGTTTGTAATGGCACATCAATCTAGGTAACCATTTCTACCGAGCTAGATAACAGTTATAATGATCAAGGAGAATATTAATTATGGATTCACAGCATTAATTGTTTATATCTCCTATGTTTAGATGATCAAGGTAAATTTTGTACACCATTGATCTTAGAATTTGTAATATATTGTAAAACCCTAATTAGGTCAAGAAGTTTGATATATGTAATGTTACAATGTCATTTGTAATGTATGTTGATCAAGTAATGATCAAGTAGCCACCATACTACGGACATCAGATATCAGAAAAGGGTTTTAGGACAAGGACTACATTGAAGCATTAAGTTTTCAAAATAGAGGCAAGGCTACCAAGCAGTACATAAGGTATTATCATTCACACTAAGGTGATAAATTTCATTCCACTTAAAGGATCTGTATCCACAATATAGAGATTGTAATTTTTTCATATCACACAACTTTGTTACTCTCTAACAATTGTAACAATCCTAAAATCTCCTAACAGAGTAGACTTAAATTTCTTTGTATAAATCTATTAATAGAGTGCACACATACATTGTGTTACTAAATCCTCACTCAAGGTAGATCTAATCGATCTTATTGTTACTCCTAACATGGTAAGGTCACTAGAAGTGATCAATATTTGTAAGCTTTAACATGCTACTTTATTTATTGTAGTAGTGAAGTTTTGTGGGTCTCATCCCCACTGCAATTTTTACCTTCTAACAAGGGTTTTCTATGATACCAAAATATTAGTTTCATGTGTACTTAAATTTCATGTATGTTTATTTCTTACATTACATGCATTTACATTTCAGCGGTGACATTACATGTTAGGTGAAATTTATCTACTTAGTTGGTTATAACAAAATATTTGTTTACAAAGATTTGTTTGAAAGTTTTTAAGGGTACTAATTCACCCTCCCCCTCTTAGTACACACCTTTCTATTATTCCAACAATTGGTATCAGAGCTAGTTCTATACGCTTGATAAAAATATTTAAAATAAGATTTTACTGTTGCATATCTATGTCAAACAATACAAAGAAGCCAAGGAGAAACTCAGGGAAATTTTTATTAAGAGAAAGGACATGGCACTTTGATGTCATGAGACTGATTATTAGGAAGAAGAGATTCATGACCCATTTGACACATCTAGATCTGAATCTGGTACAATATCTTATGCATCTGAAGGAATCATATTAAAGCTATCTGAGAGCAATCAGCAACTTACTGAATAAGTGAAATCACTATAGATCAGTCAAGATACACAAATGGTTAGAATGGTTGAAGTCTTGAACGATGCAAAGAAAGTTGAACAAGATAGAAACATGGTTGTTGATGACAAAAGGAAAATGACTAAAAATTTACAAGAAAAAGAATCTAAGATAATGAGACTTACTGAACATTACTTTGAGATCACCAATCAAATGGTTTCTATGATTCATGAGGCAAACCGAGTGAATATTGAGCTTGCTAGAAAACTAGAAGAAATTGGTGTATTGAAAGAAGAGAATGAAAATTTTAGAAATGACTTAAAGATTCTACAGCAACATAATGAAGTGATTAAGAGATCTGAAGATAGTAGTAAGAGAATGGATGAATTTCTGAACTATCAAAGAAGACTGAACAACAATACCGCATTAGGGTATACCAAGCAAGGAGAATCATCAAATCAAGTTGAAAAAAGGAATGTATACTCAAATCCAAAGCCTAAGAAACCCTCTTTCCATCACTATGGAAAACTAGGCCACACATCAAACATTTATAGAAGCAAAGAAAAAGCTATTTCTAGAAACTCTCCTAAATTTAATGGAAATTGTTATAACTATTATAAGCATAGACATCAAGCACATGAATGTAGATACAAGTTGAAAAAACCACAGAAGAAACCCTACATGGATAAATATTGTCAAACTTGAAACATGTATGGTCATACATCACAAGAATGTAGGACTAATATGAAGAAGATTTGGAAACCTAAAGGACAAGAAGAAAAAGAAAATCAACCAAGAAGACAAGGTAATTCTTACGCTTGGGATTACAACACTTGGTCTAGTTGCACAGCATGTGGTAAATATGGACATATAGAAGCAAATTGTATGAGACAATGGAGAACTAAGTCTAGGAATTGGTCAAACTCTAGTATGGCTTGTTCATACTGTCATAAGGTCAGTCACTTAAGCAAAGATTATGCAGACAGAATAAATACTTATAGAAATGGGAATACAATTGAAGAAATCATGACAATCAGAGATCAAATGTGGAGGAGAGCATCAAATGAAAATGTTGGACCAAGCACAATAGTTAGTGACACCTCATCCAAAGGATTAGGTTATTCCACCACCTCCACCTAAGAAATACAAGCAGGTATGGAACTATGTTTTACAAATCTATATCTTACATTACTTCCCATATTCATTGTATAAATACCAAATTAGCATGAATTAAGATGCACTATGGTATTATATTTTTTAGTAATTTGATCTAGTTGAGTCAGTTAATCTATACCAAGTTAGTAATTCCAGTTGGTGAATATGTTTGAGATAACTTATTTTCTAAGGCAAACGAGCATTTGGTATACTTACCGAGCCAAGATATCCTTAGTATTAACCAAGTATTGTTTTTTTCTATCGAGTGGTTGGTGACAAGAATTTATTGCACCGGATAAAGTTATTTGGTATAAATTTGAGGGTTGTGAACTCATTTGTTCACACAATGATCATAGAGAAGAGTAGAGAAACTAAAAGTGAATTCATAGCAGAGCACTATGAAGGATTTTACAAAGATTCTGAGCACATTTTGAGCAGTTAAAAGTGAGAAATTATACGCATTTGTTCTTACCGAGTTACTTTGAGTTATTTCATGGAAGCCCTAAATTGAAATCAATGGCATCCTCATCATGAACCATGAAGGAAAAGATGGATAAAGAGAAAAATATAATTCTTGTTAATAATTCTACATGCACATAATCGAATTACAAGATACATCCTCAGGTTGCAGCCCAACCCGATGACAAAGGTGCGTTCTTCATGATACCACCTAGGGTTCTGCTAGTTCATGATGTGTGAGCATACATTCACTGCAAGATCAGTGAGATAGGGTATTTTGAACTTATATTGACATACCAGTCACTTTGCACAGATGGTAAACTAAAATAAGATCATAAACATCTAGAGGTCAAAGGGTTAACCAATGCCCTAAATTTGTCGATGGTATTCAAAACTGAATAGATCCACATTGTATTGATTTGAGTTCATGATGGAAATATTTTGTTGCATGAACTAAAAAAGATAAGAAAAGATGTGATACATGCAGTAACCGGGTATCCTACATCAGATAAATCTAAATCCCTAAGGCACCCACCCAAAACCAAGATCAAAAAGCTTACAAGAGTCAAGTGGGATGGTAGAGGTCTATGGATCAACACCATCAGTGATCCTAAACTTAGGTTTGGTGTGTATGTTATTGCATACAAGATCTTCCATTCAAGAAGACCTAATAGTGTTGCATGTGGAGCTATCGATATTTCTTACAAGATTGTAAAGAAGGGTTTACAACTTGATCTAGTCAAGATGTTACAGAGGCAACTTGAAGAGAACATGAGAACAATTTGATCAGCTTATCTAACACATGTAAGTTTGGTTCTCTCTTGCTATGTGCATTATTCTATCTATGGAAATTTTTTCCCTACATCGATAATGTGAAATGTAAGACAAACCAACTAAGTACACTACAAATTGGTGACTTCATTACAAGTCTAGGCACAAACTTTGAACTAATTATGAATGAGTATTTTGCAAAGTTCAAAGCAAGGATGTAAAAGAGAACAAGAATACCATTGCAGTTGGTAGAGAAATACAAGGATGACATCTTCTTTGTAGTTTACACTAACACTACTCTTATCAAGGCAGTACAACTGAGGACAGCATGGCTACCTCCGATAGATTATTAACTTAACATTGATTTAGCTTCTGAAGCTATAGAAAAGTTACTCAATGAACTAGTTGACAAATCTTCCATGATATTTGGCACATGTGAGGAAGCTAAGACCCGAATATCAATTGGAATTCAAGTTAAAAAATGGGTAGGAAGAAGACCAAGATTGTTAACACACTGAAACACAAATTTTCTATCACTGATGAAGAACTGGATAGATCAGTTGATGATACTGAGGAGCAGACACCAGTCGGTGAAGATGAAGAACCAAAACAAGATGTTGATGTTGTATGTGATAAAAATATACCTGCAAGGGACAACACTAAAACATGCAAACATCAAGATTAGCCATTAAAAACAAGATTCAAAGAAGTTAGCATGTTTAACAATGAAATCCCAAAACAAATACTTTCACCACAACCTCCGATGAGCTAAACAAGGGCACCCAATGCCTTGTTGATTTTCTCTTAGAGATTATTGTGGGTGTGCTCTCCCAACACAATAACTTAATCCCGCTATTGATTAATAATGCAAACTAAGAGAGTGAAGATCTTCAAGAACAAGTATGAGGAACTTGTCTCAAAGCCATCACAAATGATGTAATGTATGCAAAAGCTACACTAAGATGATATGCAAGATTTAATGAAAACAAACTAAGTTCATTCCATTAATCCTAACATGTAATATCTAGATGGAAAACTGCAAGAAACATGAACTAAGAATTAATATTGTTATGAAAAAATGCTAAATGCTCTAGAGCTAAAATGGCATGATAACAATGCAAAAATAAGAGATGGTTTGCTCTTGGCAAGAACTTCTATTTATAGAGTTTTGGAGGGAAAGAAAGGAGTTGAATGAGGTGGATCATATGTGGCATCCACATAGATGCCACATAGAGGACACAAGGGCAAAAGGACAAGCCATGCAAAAGTCAACACAAGCCTTTAAGGTTTGAGTGGCTCAAGGTTTTCTCACACATGT
>MU224972.1:3658756-3675160 GCA_018584345.1 Thuja plicata | reverse complement strand
AGGTAGGATTAATAGGTCTTATTAAATTTAATCTTGGTTTAGAAGAATATTAGAAATGTGGGGAAATACATAAATTTAAAATTTATTTAAAAGGGGATTTATGAGGGATAATGTATTAAATAAGATTAAATACATTAAAAGGGATAGTATTTAAATTAAATTCAAATACTTAGGAGCATAAATCGTATTTAATTAAATAAATTTAATTAAATAGATAGAAGAATATAACAAATATAATTAATTAATATTAATTATAATGTTATGGGAATATTAATTAAATTAATATAAGGATGATTTTAGACGTCTACAGATGCCACCAAGTCTGATGAAGCATAAGTAGAGTCACCTAAGGCCAAAAAGGGCCAAAGGCATAAATAATGAGTCTCCACCTAGGACAAGATCACAATCAGTGATAGCAGATTCACCACCTTTGAAGAAACAAGTTGCAAAGATTACAAGCTCATCACCAAAATTCACTTATCAGACAAGGAAACCAAAGACCACAATACCAAGACAGAGAAATAAGTATGTAAGGAATAAGGATGGTAAGGATGATTTTGATGGTAATACTGATCAATTTAAGGTTGTGCACAATAAGGTACGGAAGACTATTGATGAAATTGCAAATGCAATCAGAATAACCAAAAGGTTAGGACATCCTAAGGTACACTCTTATGTAGATCTAACTACCAAGAATAAGGATAAACTTGAAGAAGCTATCATAGGCATGATGATAACTTTCAAACACCCGGTTGAATTTTCTACTTATATTCCACAATAGTTGTGTGATAAAATATCATCCCGATGGATGTATGCACTTAATACCAAGAAAAAAATGACAGAGGCACCTCTCACTCTACTTAAGGTTGATTGCACAGTAGAAAAAATTGATGATATAATTCAACATTATGCCAAGAAATTCCCCAAGAAAGCACAGACACTAAATATACTTCAAGTGAATCTGAAGGAAGTTGATAAAGAGAGCACTAGGATTTGGAACAATCTTCTGAATCTAATTGAGGAAACCGAGGACATTTCATCTATATTCTATACTAAGGGACACTGACTAAGCATAGACCCAATAAATATTGATGATGTAACTATTGATAATGTATTGGACAGTATTCCTAAACTATTGACTAGTCTAGGTCATGCAGAGATCACAATAGAAGATATAACTAAAGGTGATCCTAATGATAAAGCAAAAGAAGATGAAATAATAATCGGAGCTACCAAGACCTTAGATGAAATAGATACAACATAGGTCGCTCGAGAAATGGTACTAGGTAATCTGCCCATTCTAGTGTAATCTATTGATAGAAATTAAGCACAAAAGAAGACACCCGAGAAGGTCACAGACACAACTGAAGATAAGGGTGATACACAAGGTAAAGAGACTGAGCATAGTGGAGCCACAACACAAGGTGATGCACCTCAATAAACCATTGATGTTGTAGAAAAAGGTGAAGATATAAAATAAATGGTGGTAGACACTCCTACTACTAACACCAGGTTAGCTACCGAGGCACCTTCACAAAGCATCACACCCACTGAACCACAAAAGAAAGAAACCAAGAAAAAGGCTCAACTATCACTAGCATCATCTCCTTCATCGAGTGTGCAAGGGAAGAAGAAGAAAAAGAAGAAAGGGAGAAAGGATGCAGCAACTTTAGATGAAATCGTAGACATTCTTGAGTGTGATCCAAAGACACTTGATTCTAAATCACTTAGGAAATATGGTGAGTTATGCACCTGAAAAGAAGAAAAAGATAAGCTAAGGCAAGAACATAAAAATGCACAAGTGCTAGAAGCTGCAAAGGAGATTCTACAACAAGTTTTTCCTGACACAATCATCAATGAATCAGCCCCCATCATTGATCAACTTGCACTACTCATCGAGGCAATAAATGGTCCATACATTAATGCCAAACAAAAATTAGAAGAGAGAGCATAAAATAATATTTAGTACAAGGTTACTAAAAAGATCAACCAACAATTGCAGTAAACAAGGTAACTCTATCAGAATTTGTAACAGGGCTAGAACATGTTATAAATTAGGCACTTTCAATTCTATAGAAGTTATGCACATTAGATCACTTCACTACCGAGCTTAGTGAATAGATGAATAAATTAGATGAAGATCTAAAAGATAGTGCTAACAATATTTCAACCGAGAAACATGTATTACAGATGCATTACACCAAGTTTCTACAAAAACATTGGTTGAGACTTGATCTAAAGAAGGAAGAGGATAAAATTAGAGAACAACTAATCGAGCTACAGTCTATGTTACTACCGCATTTAGTTATGATACAGAAGCATGTGACATTGGCAAATAACTTTATTTCCACCCTGGAGCTATCAGTTACAGAGAGCATATATGATATGCATGCTCAACTAAACCTAGATATTTTAACCCTTGAGCATCTAAAGGAGGAATGGGAGAAGCTATTGGAAACTCTCCAGAAGGCCCATCCTAACGTTTTTGACAAGTTGTAAGTTTATTCTTTCTATCATTAATTTCAAAAAAGGGGAAAACATATGTATATATTTAAGGGGGAAACATATACATATATTGAGCATGTACAAAGGGGGAGTCACTATGTATAGTAACTATGTATAAGTTGTTGTGTGTATACTACATCTACATATACAAGTTTTTGATACTAATGTCAAAGGGGGAGAATGTTACTCCAAATGAGATTTGAAGGTTGTCATTAGTATTCAAGCATTCAAATACTTAGTTGGTAACAAGAGTCATAGACAGACTAGTCGGTATGATCACCGAAGTGCAAATTTAACTGAGTGCACTAATCACATTCAGAGTTAACCGAGTGTAGTGATTGCCGAGCAAGCAGACTTTACCGAGAAACAGTGTACACCGAGATACATAGAGAACACCAAGCACCGAGAGACAGTATTTACCAAGTAAACAAGCGGTCACATAAACATTTGTAATGACACATCAATCTAGGTAACAACTTTTTGTCAAGCTGGATAACAGTTTACAATGATCAAGGAGAACATTAATTATGGATTCACAACATTAATTATTTATATCTCCTATATTTAGATGATCAAGGTAAATTTTGTACAACATTGATCTTAGGTTTTGTAAGATATTGTAAAACCCTAATTAGTTCAATAAGTTTGATATATGTAATGTTACGATGTAATTTGTAATGTATGTTGATCAAGTATTGATCAATTAGCCACCATACTATGGACATCAGAGATTAGACAATGGTTTTAGGGCAAGGACTACATTGAAGCATTAAGTTCTCAAAATAGAGGCAAGGCTACCAAGCAGTACAGAAGGTATTATCATTCATAGTAAGGTGATAAATTTCATTCCACTTAAAGGATTTGTATCCACAATATAGAGATTGTAATTTTTTTAGATCACACAACTTTGTTACTCTCTGATAATTGTAACAATCCTAAAATCTCCTAACATGGTATAATTAACTGTCTTTGTATAAATATCTTAACAGAGTACACACATACATTATGTTGCTAAATCCTCACATGAGGTAGATCTAATCAATCTTATTTTTACTCCTAACAGGGTAAGGTCACTATAAGTGATCAAAATTTGTAAGCTTTAACAAGCTACTTTATTTACTGCAGTAGTGAAGTTTTGTGGGTCTCATCCCCACTATAGTTTTTACCTTCTAACAGGGGTTTTCTGCGATACCAAAATACTAGTGTCATGTGTACTTAAATTTCATGTATGTTTATTGTTTACATTACATGCATTTACATTTCATTAGTGATATTTTTGTGGTATGCCCCATTAGAAATCATGAGATCTTGCAAGCCTATAATCCATATGTGTTAAGGTATAGGCCATCGATAAACTATTGGTCGATAGATTCAGTTGGGTATTAGTGATAGGTTTTGGACAAGATGCAGGGACATCCTCATAGCTAGCTTTATGTGTTCTTGTCTATCATTTTTATACACATTATTTAGACTTAGATATACAGTGGCACCTAAGTGCATGATGCATGATGGGATGTATATTTTGGTTGTACCCTTGATTGGACTATCGATTTACTATTTCATACTTTTATGACATTTTATAGACATTGATGGACTAGTAGACTTTGGACATTTTATTCTTTCATGATGATATATACATGATGCAAATGATCTTAATAGTACTATATGGTGTTATGTGATGTGTGTGGTTTTTATTCGTATATACATATATGTCATGAGATGGATTGTGATTTTTATACTGACATGTATGATGCATGATGTGTGTGATTTATGAGCTTATGATGATTCTAACATGTTTGTGATGTAGGACTAGGTGGATTTATGTTCGTAATTTATTATGGATGTGATGTATTTATTATAATTATGGATGTGTTATGTGATGGATTTATTTACGTATACATGTGATGCATTGGACGGTCAATGATTATTTATACATGTGATGTATATGGTGGATATTTGGATTATGCACAGTTAATGGATTTTAAATGATTAATGTTAATAAGGAATATATAATAAAATGCATCAGAAATGAATTATAATGATTAATGATATGGATTAAATGGACATAATAAGTGGATAATGCACCTAATGAACTCTAAATTATTGTACCTAATGAATTATAAATAAGTGTACTTAATGGATTCTAAATAAATGTACTTAATGGATGTTGTAAGGAATATGTAGAATGAATATTGAGTGAATCTATTATATACATCAAATTTGAAGTCAATACTTAAACTCATAAATGAAAGATGCAACCTAATGAATGTATCTAAGTGTTGAAACTAACTAAATGAAATGAACTAAAAGTGACCATGGATAAATAAAACTAAATATAAGATAATTACTAATTCAATTAACCATGCATCTAATTGAGGACTCAAAATGAGACATTATTTTTTTGTGTACCAATCATAATGGACAAGATCATTTAGCTAGCTAGGAGGGGGAAATAAACATGAGCCTTGCCAAAATAAAAATGCAATATGAACCTAACTAAAATGCATCCTATCTACATGAGTTTTGTGGGATTATATTGTGTTGATGTTGGAGAGAGCACCCTAGTTTAATATTGCAAAAGGAGGTATGCGCCATGTGCTAGAAAATATAGATGACATTGTTCCTTTGCATGGACTAGACTCTTAGACAGATAGATAGATTTAGGAACATAGATGTAGATTATCAGTCATGATAGGACTAATGCAATGACACTCATATGGAGGTTTAGCACACCTGATTCCTTTTAGGGATTTGGTGGTACATGTACAAACCTTTCCCCCAGTGAGGTATGCATAATCATAATTGCATATCTAACAAACATATCACAAACAGATCATACTGCAAAATAACAAATATATCAATAGACATCATTCAAAACATACCAATATATTGAAAATCAAGACAGTTGTGAGCACGTTGTATTGACACAAAAAGATAAAATAAAAAAAGAAGACTTTATGACCAAGCAGTCATTCGGTCCACAATTCTTTCCATGAACGAGATTGTGATGATGGATTTGAGATTCTAAATTGTGAAGGATACATCCTTAAGGAAAAAAATATTGATTGATTGATTGACTGGTGAGACGGATATTCATTGGCGATAAGTGTGATAGGAACGATAGCTCAAAATATCGATCTAAAAATTGATTTTATAGGATTCTCTTGAGGTCACCGTGGAATAGCAGAAAAATCGAAGTAGAACTAAGTAGGAATTATGCACAGATATGCAACTGGGATGGAACGGGATGAGGTGGAATTTAAAATATTCCTAATAGATGATGGATCCAAATCTTCTACACATGGCGCCTGAGACAAGTTGTCACCATGGTACTTATCCAGAGTGCTTGATTACCAATTTTTTACTACTGGATGATTTTTATTTTTATTTATTTAATATTATCAAGGGGTTCGCCATGATAATGATTTTTTTAGGACTTTTTATGCTTTTTAGTTATTTTTCAGGATCTTTTTGTATTATTTTTGGATTTTTGGCTGATTTTCTATTTTTTTTTAATTTTTTACTACTTTTCTCTGTACAAGGATTCTTCTGATGAATTATGCATAAAAATGCTTTTGATCCTAAATATTTACATGATCGAGGAGCACCTCTCCCTCTAGTGTTTTTATTTTCTAGCCTCTAGAGCCAAATTTAGTTTTGATCACATATGGGCCCAACCAGTTAGGCTTGAATTTTCCTTTCTTCTCATGGCTCTAAATATTCTTCATGTTATGTTGGAGGACCAAGTCACCAATGTCAAACTCATGGCATTTGACTTTCTTGTGGAATTTCATGTGCAATCAATTTTGATATACACATGGGTGGTTTAAGGCATTAAGGCACCTTTCATCAAGGATTTGTAGCTCATGTAAGTGTGCAACTGGGTATTATTCTTCAGACATCATATTCTTTGTAGATATTATGAGGTAAGGGAGATCTATTTTGATAGGAAGGAAAGCCTCAATTTAATAAACAAGGGTAAACAGGGTGGCTACAGTAGGGGTGTGGATGGAAGTACAATAATCCTAGAGGGCAGGATTCAATTGCAAGTTCCAATCACAGCCAGTGTCATTGGCTATTTTCTTGAGGATTTTGAGGATTGTTTTGATTGTAGCCTCATCTTGACCATTTCCTTGTAGGAAATACTTAGAACAGCAATGGTGGGTAATGTCTAATTTATTACACAGTTTTGTGATATCTTTGTTCTTAAAGGGAGACCCATTATCTATTAGGATTCTTTGGGGGATGCAAAAGTGGTAGATAACATAGTTCAAAATAAATTTTGAATTCTAATTTCTTGTGATGTAAGTTAGGGGAATAGCTTCGACCCACTTTGTAAATTATTTAGTTGTAGCAATGATGTATTTATGTCCATTGGAGGAATTAGGAAAAATTTATCCAACAAGGTAAAATCTCCAATGGGAGAACGGCCAAGGTGTGATGGTGGGTTGGAGATCTTGGGCTAGTGTGTGTATCAAATTACCATGTTTCTAACAAGGAATACACTTCTTCACAAAATGGTAGGCATCATGCTCCATGATTGGCCAATAATATCCAGTGCATAACAGTTTCTTTGCTAGAGTGTTTCCACTCGAGTGGGCTCCACAAATTCCTTGATGTACCTCCTCTAAGACAATTTGCGCTTCCTCAAAATTTAGACACCTAAGAAGGGTTTCAATGAAGTGTTTCTAGAAAAGGGTATCACCAAGGATTGTATAGTGAGAGGTTCGACAAATAAAGTTTTTACATTGGTTAGGTGTGAGGATAAGTGGGATGCTTCCATCTTTAAGGTAGGATTAAATTTCTCAATACCAGGGAGAATTAGGATCAACTATTTCACATACCATCTTAGTCTGCAGTTGGTCATAGGTAGGGACCATAATATTCTCAATGAGAAACTCACATTGTGCACTATGTTCTGGCATAGATATCAAAGATCCAATCATGGCCATGGCATTAGCTTCTTTATTATTCTTTCATGGGATCTATTGGAATAAAATCTCTATGAAATTTTGTTTTAGATCTTCAACCATTTGGTGGTAAGGGATTAGTTTATCATCCTTCATTTTATATTCATCATTAACTTGATTGATAACTAATTGAGAGTCACCAAGGACAATTAAGCTAAAGATTTTCCATTTGGTAGCTTGACAAAACCCTGTTACCAAGGCCTCATATTCTACAATATTGTTTGTGTATACAAATTCCAACTTATAAGATTTAGGGATGAGATCCCCTTGAGGGGTCACAAACAATACGCCTACCCCTGATCTTTTCTGTGTATAAGACCCATCAAATTATAATTTTCATTGCATGTTCAGGGAAACAATCATAATGGACTCATCTGGAAACTATTTAATGATAGGACGATCTCATTGAATAGGGGCTTCTTCTAATTGATCTGCAATCACTTATCCCTTAATAGCTTTACGGTCCACAAATACACTATCAAACTTGTTGATAATCATCACCCACTTAGCAGTGTGTCTAGTGAGAGAAAATTTAGATAACAGATACTTGAGTGGATCAACCTTTGCAATAGGTTGTATCTTATGATTAAGCATGTAGTGGTGCAACTTCTGCGTGCAAAAGACAATAGAAAAAAAAATATTTTTCAATAGCTGAGTATTTTAATTCATATCCCACTAAAGTTCTATTGAGATAATAAATTTCTCGCTCTTTCCCATTGTCATCTATTTGTGCCAGAAGAGAACCCAGTGCAACTTCAGTAATTAATATGTACAAAATTAAAGGTCATCCTAGAATAGGTGGAAATAGTATTGGAGGATTAGCTAGATACCCTTTTAATTATTCAAATGGTTTATGACACAATAAATCCCACTGAAACTTGACATATTTGTATAATAGGTAAAAAAAAGGGATGCACTTTATCTGCCAGCTGCGATATGAATCTCCTAATAGACTGAAGTTTACCTTGAAATTTTCGTAGTTGTTTCAATGTTCTAGGGGGTGGCATCTCTAAGATGGATTTCACTTTCTTTGGATCCACTTCTATGACTCTGCGTGATATAGTGTAGCCTAACAATTTGCCAAATTGGACGCCTAAGACACGTTTATTGGGTTTTAGCCAGAGCTTTTACTTATTCAATCTTTAAAATATTGTGGTTAGGATGGCAATATGTGATTTGTGTGTCTTAGATTTACCAAAAATATCATCCACATAGTCTTCCATAATAGCATGAAAAAGGTCATGAAAGATTGTGGTCATTGCACATTGATAGGTTTCTCCTACATTTTTAAGACCAAAGGCCATGACCTAGTAACAAAATGTACTCCAAGGAGTTGTAAATGAAATTTTGTATTAATCTTTTGGTGCTATTCTAGTTTTATTATACCAAAAAAAAAATTCCATCCATGAGGGATAGCATTTCCTATCTAGCAATCAAGTCCACTATGATGTCAATATTTGATAGTGGAAAATCATCATTAGGACATGCGAGGTTTAAGTCTTTGAAATCTGTACAAATGTGGATGCCCCCCAGCAAGCTTGCCCACTCATACAATGTTGGAGACCCATTCAGGATAATCAATAGGTCTGCTAATATTTGCATCGAGCATTTTTTGGAGTTATGTTTTGAATAACAGGGTGACTTGTGGATGCATCTTGCATAATTTATTCTTAAGGTTTGACCTTTGGATCAATGGAAAACTATTTTTGTCTAGATATGTCTAAAATCCTCCATATCAAGGGTTTGGAAGAAGATGTGTTGGTAACTTTTAACTGAACCATTGAAAAATTCTAAATCTATGGAATCTAATAATTGTTTTTTTCTTCTAAGATTCAAGACACATGACACGTGATCATTGTCTTGGCACTCTCCACAAATTTTTCTTGAACTCTATCATATCTATTGTTTCTCTCCTCAAGACATTCACTTCTTACAAATGTTAATTTTCCTTTTCTTACTATGTGTAAGAAAATACACCTTCATGAAATTAAGATGAAAGACAACAATTCTATGGAAAGATAAAACAAGTTAATCTAAGAATTGAAGCTACAATCTATATCATCTCATGGTTCTCTATCCAAGATTTGTTAAGAGAGCTATGTATGAAAAATGTATGAAAAATGAATGCTCAAATCTAGCTAGAATTCTCAAAATGCTCAAAAATGCTCCAAGAAAATATGAGAAAATAACAAATGCTCCTAAACATGATATGCTAGATGTAATGCAAATGCTAAAATTCTCTCAAAAAGCTCTCAAATGTTCCTCATATGCTCTCAATGTGCCTATAATAAGGATTCTTTTTTCTCTTGAATTCTTGGATCCCAAACACAAAGGAAATGGCTTGTATTTATAGCATTTTCCCAAGGGTAGGGGGTAGAGTGAGTTGATCATGATCAATCTTGGTTAAGTCAAAATCTTTGAGGTTATCTCAAATATTTTAGGAATTAAATAACTCCATCATTTAATTAAATTAGCCATGGAAGGGTGATTGGGTTGGATTTGATCCTTTTTTTATTTTAAATATACAATTGAAAAATCAATTGCATAATTTGATTAATCCCTTTAGGCTTGAATTTAATTATTTGATTTCATGATTATTTGATCTTTTAATTTGATTTGAATTTTGTCCATTTGATTTGATAAATGTCCATTTGATTTGCATTGAGATGAGATTTTGAAGCATTTGGCTGAGATTTATAATTTGGAATGTTTGAGATTTGGAATGTTTGAGATACACCTGGTCAATTTTAGGTGTTTACAAATGCCCCTCTTTGAATTGATGTGCAAAGCACATTGATTCAAAGAAAGCTTGATTGTCCTGATCATTGAGCTAATACTGATGAGCTGATATGAAAACCTGATATGAAACCCTGATATGAAAATCCTGATATGAAACCCTGATATGACGCTCTGATATGAAACCCTAATATAAAACCCTGATATAAAACTCTGATATGAAAATATCAATATGAAACTCTGATTGATAAAGTTTGAAATTTTAAAGCCCAGATTTGATGCAAGATATGTTGCAAAATCCCAATTTGATGATATAATGATGCCCCCTCGGAAATGGAATCATCTTGATCGTAGGTAAAAAATTTTGGAGGAACAATGCTAATAGGATAGATCAAAGATGATAGCATTTCTGATAAACGATGATGTGAAAAGATGGTGAACAAATTCCCCAGTGAGTAGAATATGTAGATTAGGTTTTGACGGGGTCAAAAATCTCATAAAATAGGTTAAAATAACTTAAATAGGTTAAAAACCCAAATTTACTATTCATTTTCACTTTTCACTATTGAGATTTTACTCTGATCCTCTGACGACTGATAGCAATGGTGGTCCCCATATGAGAGCATAAGTTCAAGCAGGCGCACCGATATCAGAGACCTCCTAACTACGGGCCATCGGTGAGTGGTTCAAACCCTCTTGGTGCATTTATTGCTTTGAAAATTGCACTTATTGCATGTTTTTACTACTTTTTAGAAAAAATTTAGCCAAATGTCATGTAGGATAGGTAAAATAGAAAATGCACCGCCTAAAAACACCATGTTTTAAAAGTTGCGCATGATAGTTTAAAAGCTCTGTATGATAGTTTAAAAGCCGTGTAGGCCTGCAAAAGGCAACCTA
Source organism: Thuja plicata (assembly GCA_018584345.1). NCBI lineage: Eukaryota > Viridiplantae > Streptophyta > Pinopsida > Cupressales > Cupressaceae > Thuja > Thuja plicata. The sequence goes on along the minus strand of MU224972.1, from coordinate 3,664,052 downwards.
ATGAGTGAAGCACCGCCTCCACATGGTAAAGTGTCATGTTTAAAGATTAAAAGGCCGCTTAGCTTAAAAATCCATGTACACTGAGTTAAGTGCCACCTACCATAAAGTTGAAAGTTGATATAGGAAAATAGATGAACTCAGTTTGATTGATCATCCAAATGACTCAAGTAAGTCCCAAGCTAGAAAATGTTCATCCGGAATGTCATGTAGTGTTTAGGATGTGAGAACAGTCATAATGATGAATGTTTGATAGGTCAATCAGATATGATTAAAAATGATTACAAATTGTCCTTGTGTCTCACGATATAGAGGTTAGGAGCAATAAGTTGATACACTCAAGTTAGAGCAAAGATAGATTTAATGTTTTGTGATTGACGTAGAATGGTTCATCAATAGAAAAACTAACATGATGCACTTTGTTTCAAAATGTAGGAGCATTTCTTCAAGTTGCGGGTGCGAGCTGTAGTGTTATGGTTATTCAATCTGGTAGACGATCTGACACCTCCTAAGCGGCATACAATTGAGACTTGTGGACTTAGTTTCCTCTTAGATCTTCCTCGGTTTCAGTTGAACTGAGGTTTATTGACAACTATGGCAGAGCGATGGCACTCTGACCATAATACCTTTTATTTACCTTTGGGCGAGATGACTATTACACCAGAGGATATATATAGATTATTGAGGATCCCGACTCATGGAGAGCGGGTGTATTATGATTTAGTATATGATAGCAGTGTATGTAGATGGGTGTTTGGAGATAACACCATTGCAGATGATTGTATTACTTGGGCACAATTTGCCTCATTTCCCACCCTACCAGCATTATTAGGAGCTTTGATAGGGGGATTATTATTGCCAAATAGGCGAGGACGTGGTTTTGCAGTCGAAAGGGGCCAAATTATAGAGGGCTTGATTACTCATCCACAGAGATTAGATTGGGGTTCCTATGTGTTGGCACAGTTGTATCATGATTTACATGAGATTGTATATTGGCGCAGTGCAGCTATTTTTGCAGGTGTAGTTTTGTTACAGTTGTGTACATGGGAGCATATCCCTATTACTAGGCCAGTGTCAGTGTGAGTTTGGACCAGTGTCAGAGAGCATCTGGGCCTCGAATGAGAGGCAGCCATGCGAGAGGCTGAGGTGGTAGTTTTAGGCAGCCTAGGCAAAGGCAAGCAGGTGGACAGGTGCCTCAAGGTCAGGCTCCTTTGAGAGTGGATGCAGAATGGGCCAAGCATAGGCATAGATGGGTCTAGGTGGCTAGAAAGGTTCCTAGAAAAATACCACAGGTTGACCCACAGGTCAGCATGGTATAGGTTATACTGCAGGTACCCTTAGCACCTCAGGCACCACAGGCTCTGCCAGCATCATAGGTACCTCTGGTGCCTCCAGTTTCAGACGATATAGTGCAAGGTGTTTGGGGTTTATAGGCTAGGATGACTATAGTTACAGCAAGATTAGATTAGGTCATGACTATGTTGCAGTAGTTCCTAGCTACTTTGGCTAAGTTACCAACTAGTGTGAGCACTAGTCAGGCACCTCTTGGTTCACATGATAGAGCAAGTGATGGGGATCCATATGGTGCAGGGGGTTCAGGCACAGGTTTGGTCGAAGATGGTTCAAGTGCCCCCACTGGGTCATGAGATAGATTTGGACCCAGGATATACAGCATTGTATCATATGTACTTTTGATCAGGACTTTGATGTACCCTTGATGTACCATTTTTATTGATGTACCTTGGATGTACTGATTATGCTATAGTCAATGATGATGGACATTTATCTTATGATGTGCTTTGATTTTTCCTTTGATGATGTTATGAGATTTCCTTTTATGCATGTCTATATGTTTCTATGATGCATTTATTTCTATTATTCTATGGATGCAAATGACTTAGAGTAGGACATAGATAAATGGATGCAAATGATGTTAATGCAATTTATATATATATGTTTTTCTGATTTAACGATGTATGGATTATGCAATGCAATGAATGCAATACTTAGTGCTTGTGGTAAATGAAATTCATTTATATTTTTGTGTTTTTGGATGTATGCAATTTAATTTATGATATGCAGTTCTAAATGATGATATGGATAATGAATAATGATTAATGTATCTTTTTCTATTTTTCACTTGATAGGAATATATAATGAATAATGACTAATGATAATGAATGCAAAGGAAAATCTCATTTTGAATGACTTGCAACCAATTTATTTGATGAAGTGTTGTTAACCCTTTTTCCCCCCCCCTTGAACTTGGAAAATTGCTAGAAAGACAAGCCTTTTGAGAACTAAGCTTTGGAGAACACATTTAAGCTAAAAAAAGCAACATGCAATTAATCTAACATGCAAAATGCAATTAATGTAACATGAAAAATGCAATTCAACTAATTGTCCTTGAGGTTTGCGAAAGAGATGCAAACTGAGATATATTTTCATCATAGAGTGTTGTGGAACTAGGAGTCGATACAATCCTTACTGGTGCCACTACGACCATAAGAATATTAAGATGACTTTCCCGCATGTGGTAACCCCTTCTAAGAAACCAAGTACAACCCTCACTAGTTGAATGACCAACTATGGGAGTGTGAATACCAGTTTAACCAAATTCAATGTTGCAAGTGGACGTTGGTATTAAGATATGGAAAATCTAAATAACCAAGGTATCCTTTTGCGTAAACAAAGGTTAACCCTCCGTCCTATATGAATGTCCTCTATGGTTCTTTGATGACCATGTCCTTAGACTTATTCATACAAGTTAAAGAATCTTCCTCAAAACAGTCACTCAGAAACTTAAGAAAACATCATGTCTCTTATCGTTGCCAATCTAGTCGAAACATCATTGATTAGCTAAAAAGAACATGACTCAAAAAATTCAATGAAAAACTCATCAAAAATTTCAAGTGTTTGTGAAATGTAACTAGACTTTCAAATAAGAATTCCAGACAATCTGATCATTTAGGGTGTGTCAATTTTTAATCCTGATAAAGTGAGGCAATGAGATTCAAGGATCATGTTATGCGACCAAACTGTTTAGGGTTGAACAATGATATTAATCAAAGGTTCAAAAATGTCACTCCTAAATCTAAAAATTTTCTCCTGATGTGTGACCAAAATTTTGCACTATTGAATCCGGTTGGTACCAAAATCTATGATGTGTGCCCCCAAGTGATAAATGTGCTCAATGTGAAACTTAGGCCAACTGAACCTAGAATGCGATAAGAATACAGCTTTGAGACTCTATTATGGAAATGCATGAATGATATATGCAATGAAGATATGGACAAGTGAGATGAGGAAACTGCAATATGTACAAATGCAACTAGGAAACACCTAAGGGACAAAAGGTGCCTGTTTCTAGGTTTTCACATCTTGGGATTATTGCTCTTTTTCTCTTTTTCTCTTTTTTTTGCTACCAAGGTGCCTATTGCTAGGTTTTCACCAAGGCACTTTTTTCTCTTTTTCAAATGTTTTTGGCTTATTGAAATTTCTGATTTTTTTGGTATTTTTTATCTTTTCTCCTTTTTTGGTATTTTTTAATTTTCTCATGTACAAGGGTGATGCTAGACTCATCTGATACTCTTCAACTTATACTCTTTATTCTAATACTCTTTCCTCTGAATCAGGTGTGGAACCTCTTAAGATGAATGTTATTGATAGGTTCTAGCAATTCATCACTATTACAATCAGCTAATTTGTAGGTTCCCGTCCCAAATGAAAAAACAATGACAAAAGGACCAAGCCAATTTGCTTCCCACTTACCTTTCTTTTCTTTATCAGCCTAATTTTTTGGATTTTCTCTCAATACTAGATCTCCTATTTGAAAGTTTCTTGGCTTGATATGTTTGTTATAGTTCCTAGAAATTCAATTCTGATACACTTTCAAATGATCATAGGCCTGAATTTTATGTCCCTCCAACAATTCCAATTGTTGAAGGTGGGCAACTCTATAATCCTCATCTGTTATTAATCCATGTAATGAAACTCTAAGGGATGGTATGTCAACTTCTAAAGGGAGAACGGCTTTGGCCCCATAAACCACAGAAAAAGGTGTAGCACCTGTCGGGGTTCAAATACTAGTCCTATAGGCCCATAATGCTGGATTGATTTGAAGGTGCCAATCCTTTCCCGATTTTCCATCTGATCACTTAAGGATTTTAAGGATGTTCTTGTTAGTGGATTCTGCTTTTCAATTACCATGGGGATAGTAAATGGATGAAAAATGATGTGTAATGTGGAATGTGTCACAAAGTTCATCAATATCTTTGTTCTTGTTAGTACCCATATAGACCCTGAAAATAAACTTTCATGTGTGAGGTCTTGAATCTCTTTGAACTATTTTGAACTAAGGTTCAAAGAGATTTAAAGTGATTCAGTTGCATAAAAAGGTTCGTTGGTTCAGAGGTTCGGGTTTAGTCACAGGTTCAAAAGTTCAGAAACTCAGAATTGCAGGTGTGTGCCATTGTCAGACTTGAAATGTGAATTCAAGATGCAGATTCAATTTCAGACCCATGGTCTAAAAGGCAAATTTTGAGGTGTAATTGATCAGTCTGAATTCAAGGGTTCAACTCAGAGTTCAAGCTCGACATCACATTTTTTTTGATGATATGTTCTTATAGTGACATAATTAATTGGCTCGCATTATGTTGACAAAGATTTTGTTTTAAATCTTTGTTAGATAGGATATGTCGTGTGATATTCTCATGAGATATAAAAAATGATGTTGGTGTTTTAATTTGGCATTACTAAAGGCAGCTAAGGATAGGATTAGTAACTAAGATGGGAAGAATAACAAGCCCGGATTCAAGTTTAGAATAGAGCACATGCACTAGGCAGTATGGTGAATATTGTGAGCTGCCACCAATGGTGAAATTGGTCATGCCAAAGATTGGAAATAAAGACTAAAATTTGTAACCTCACTGTCATGGCAGAAATATAGTTTGAAGATTATTGATGCTATATCATTAAAATTATAAAGCTCTGTGAAATAAGATGCATGTACTATGGTTTTCTACTCTAGTGAACTGCTACTTTGAGTAACAGTCCCGAGTACATGGAGACTACCCATAGTTCTTATTGTTCTTTTCATAACATCTACAATCGTGTGAGATGGAGGAGATAAATGAAATTAGCCAACAGAGCATGAAGGAAGTCATGATACCGTGTTTCCCCGTCACAATGAAAGTGAAATATTTTACAATACATTAATCCAGTTTGGTATCAAGGCTGTGCCTATTATTGTAGGACCATTGACATACTTGTTGTTATCCAAGCCTGCAAAGGGAGTTGT
>MU224972.1:3627556-3641402 GCA_018584345.1 Thuja plicata | reverse complement strand
CCCTTAACAAGGAGGTTCTTAGAATTGAAATGTGTGGTTCAATTGTTTATCCTTGTCTTTCTACCAAATTGGCTTTGCACGTTTGGCTTTTTGATTCACTTCGAAAAGTGAAGAGCATATGCCTAATTCTTTTTCAATTTGGATGAAATAGATGATTTTCTACTTATGCTAGATTTAAAATAAAGCCACAATTTGATCAAATACAAGCTTGATGAGATAAGTACCTGATTTCGAAGCTAGCAAAAGGCTAGGTGCATTTTTGAGTATTTGGCTTATTTTTACTCACCTAGTGGTGATCGTTCCCACTCCATCTCGTCCAACAAGTTAGTCAACACAAAGCACAACAAAGTGAAGAAAACTTGAAAAACCTTAAATGACACAAAAACCTCCTAAAAGATCTTTCGAATGAATGATTTATCAATTAAAGCTTTTAAAGAAAGTAAGGATGTAAAATTAATTAGAGAGTAGAAAATTTTCTATTATACACAAAGAACACCTTAATATAATGATCATATAAATGTTCTTCCTCAAACAAACTCTCTAACAAATTTGCATTATGAATCTCTTTATCGTTCTTGGTTTTAACTCTTACCTCCTTGCTAGGCCTTGAGATCCGCTTCTCTGGTTTCTACACCTTTGGGTGATTTTTCATCTGCAGAACAAGAAAATACAGAGAATTACAAAAGTGACAAAATTAACCAAAAATTGATTTAAAGAAAAAGTTATTACGCAGCATTTTACAGCTAAACAGTGGCTACCAAATGTTAGTAAGCATAACTTTAAACTTTAATCTCATTTAAATTTTTCTCTTGAATTCTTGGATCCCAAACACAAAGGAAATGGCTTGTATTTATAGCATTTTCCCAAGGGTAGGGGGTAGAGTGAGTTGATCATGATCAAAGCTTGGTTAAGTCAAAAGCTTTGAGGTGTTCTCAAATGGAGGGAAAGTTGGTTGGTTGTCTCAAAGATTTTAGGAATTAAATAACTCCATCATTTAATTAAATTAGTCATGGAAGGGTGATTGGGTTGGATTTGATCCTTTTTTATTTGAACTATACAATTAAAAAATCAATTGCATAATTTGATTAATCCCTTTAGGCTTGAATTTAATTATTTAATCTTTTAATTTGATTTGAATTTTGTCAATTTGATTTGCATTGAGATGAGATTTTGAAGCATTTGGCTGAGATTTATAATTTGGAATGTTTGACATACACCTGGTCAATTTTAGGTGTCTACACTTACAAATGTTAATTTTCCTTTCTCAATAGAAATTTTTTGATCAATCATATTATTGGTTTCTATTTTAATATAAGTAAGAAGATTTTCTATAACTGTTTGCTAAATCTCTTATTCATTAAAGATTGTTCTATAACTGATTTTCTGATTTTCATGACACTTTCTTCATTTCTATCATAACGGTTATCTTTTATCAAAAAATTTAATTTCATTAAGAATGAGACCTCGTAAACTTGTATTTATGAAATATTTGTTATGGTTAATTATCTTTATATCAAGTTTCTAATTTATACATTATTATATTTTTGGAGAAATTAAATGCATTCATCGGCTAGAAGATCCAACGTCTGAAAACCGAATCGGTGAGAAAGACTACCGAGCACAAAGACCAGTTGGTGAAAACCACCGAGTAGCCAAGATTAATCACCAAGACCCCGTTGGTGAAGCCAGCCAAAACAAGTAACTGAGCCCAAGCGGTGAAACAACAAACCTTCAAATGAACAACAAGAACGATTACCGAGCACTTTACCGATAAGTCTCCAACAAGCTACCAAACTAAAACAAATGTATTTTTGGTTGATACAGTATTTCCAAGAACCCAAGATGCTCCTGCATCAATATACAACTAGGAATCTCTATTTTTTTCATCAAAATCATGGCATAACTAGAAGCTTAAGACCATCATGGTAATCCTTTAACTAAACCAATTTTCCTTCATGAGTACCTTTTCAAACTAGAGATGTATGTCCTCTACATTATGTCAAGGTGTTGGCAGTAGATATGGTAAAAAATGTAATCTATATAAAATTTGTAGTAGTGTCAAGACATACACAAATATGAAAATGATTTAAGTTTGTTATCCAAATTACTGAAAAATCTCTTTGCAACATTGAAACGTTATATAGAGCTTCTTTCTGAAGTTTCCAAAAGAGAGAAGGAAGTTGGGATGTTTTAGAGGCTGAAGTTGACCTCTTTATGAACGTTAATCTCTTTACCAATTTCTCAAATTATTCTCCTAATTTTTCCAAAAAAAAAAAAAATTGTTATTAGTATAAATTAGATTAGTGTTGGCAGTACACTGATTTTGAAGCACATTAGAGTGTTCAAAATAGATTACATTTTTTAGTAATATTAGCATATCTTTTACAATATTTATGTATAGCTCATATGACTGTAGTTTTCAACTTTCCTAGAATTTATGGAATTGAACTTATACCTAATATTAGATTAATCTTCTTTCTACATTACTTTTAGATACTCAAGATATTTTTTTTGTTAAAGAAACATTTTGCACACCTGATTTGATGCACATAAATATAATTTTTTGGGGTCTCATAATGCAGAATGAAACTTCTGATCCCTATGGGCCAAGTTTTCTTATGCTGGAAAAATATATCAATATACTTCTTGGATTTAAATATCCTATATCCTTGTACTCTTATACATAGTAAGAATATTCATTAAATAAAAAATAAACTGGGATTAATTGACTTATCATAACTATTTTTCCTACCATTTCCCAAGTTTTTAAAAAGTAGCTTTGATTTATTTTTTTCTAAATATTTAGATATGTTTTGTGCATATCATGAAATCATCACATTCCATGAGAACACATTTATTTGAGGCATTTCTTTCAAAACCCTTAATGTCTCATCAAGAACCCAATTCTATGAGGAGCAATCACCATGTCAAGAGGAATAGTGAACACCTTCCTTTGACCATTAAAAATAATCACTAGCCCCTCGCAAGCACCACATAAACCTCCTAAAATAGTCAAGAACACTAATGCTCTGAATCAACATTTAGCCTTTGTATTTTCATTAATCTACCCTTTATGCTTTCTTTGTGACCATTTTATAGAAGGATGAATGCCAAACTAAAAGAAAAATGAACATCTACATAACATTGATTAGATCTCTAACATGGTTATGAAAACAACAAACTCTCTTAGAATAGTGCATGGATCGCTATCATAAGTATGGAAACCTATGTGACATTAAATGTCACTTATTTATGACCTTCTTCACTGATATTTATGAGTTTTTAAATTTTCAGTTATTAAACAATGACTCTTGCACACTATCACCAACTTAAACATTGCTCTCATTGTTTACATGCCATTATCCTACTTTCAACAATGTCTTTCCTTCAAGATTGTCATATGCATATTATTGACAAAGATTTTTATTCAATCATTTCCCAAGACATGTCACATTGTAGACTCATTGTCTTAATATTGCAAAATCACATAGCTACTTCTTGGGAGCAGACGATGTGTTATATCACTGTTGTGACCTTATTGTTGCTCTCATTTAACTTGGTTCCTTTTCACAGTAAGCTACTACTCTTTCGCATAGTCTGTTATTCTCTCTCATGACCACAAAATTTGTATTTCCCTTCATAATACATGAATTTTATCACAACATAATGACTATTTTAAGGCACACAATTTCATGATACAAGTGTTTGCAGGGTGGTGACAGTTAGAGGCTTATTAATTAGCCTTTACAAACTCTCCTCTAACCTTTTCTACACTATTTATTTTGACCATTTCCAATAATTTTATAATTAATTCCATCTATTTGACAATTAAAACTGCCTTCTAGGGCCGAAATCTAACTCTTGCATCAATTCTTGCAACTTTTTGAAATGTTGCACTATGCAACTTTTGACAGCTTTAATGTTTGAACTCCAAAAATGACCAAACTTTACATGGACAATGTTATCACTTCAAAATGGACTCAAATAGACAATTTACATCCTTTCCCACCTATTTTGGGCATCTTCATACATTTTTACCACTTAGACTCAATCATAACCTTATTGAACTACTTAGTGCAAATGGCTCAAATTGCCTTACATAATGACTCATCATGACTTGAAATAACTCATAATACATCAAAAATACCTTATGGAATAAAAATTGATGAGATTTACTCTTGATGTGTCTTCTTGACCTCCTGGAACTAGGTGCTCCTACACTACACTCTTTTCATATCAAATTGTTATTCATGATGCAAGATTTTGGTGCTATTTCATCATATTTGCACTCTTTATTTCTTTAAAATTGATGTTCCTTCTTCAAATATGATCACTATTTATATTGAATATTATATTTAGCTAAAAATAAGATACTGGTTAGTTAACTGTCAATGAAATGACAGTCCAAGCATAAGGTCAGATTGTTGTTTGTTTGATTGAGTTTTAATCAATCTTTACTTAGGTATTGACACTTTGTAAATGGGATAGGAATAAAGGTATCAATGGTGCTTGATCAAGGATATGTGTTGAAAAGATTGGTAATTTTCATGAATAAGGTAGTGATAGTTTTAAGTCTGATTAACTATGTGTAACAAATGTTGTCATTGTCCCTACATTTTCATAAGGGTTGAATGGGTAGAAATAAAATAAGAATGGTTTAATATTATTGATTGGATTAGAATCAATGATAATATTGTTTCTATTGAAGTGGACTATAAGCTTATTTATGTGGATATAAGTTAATATCCATTGAGTAAATTATGGTGATATGATCTATTTTTGGATTCTTATAATGAGAAAGGTATTGATAAGTTGATGTGACTATCTTTGTTCATTTAAGAGTTGATAAAGGCAAGGTGGTATTGGAGCAGGAGAACCAGGAGCACAAGGAGGAACTTGGACCAATTTTTTTTCAAAGCGTGTGATAATTCAATGGAAATTCCATTTAAAGTTTTTTTTATATTTTAGATATGTTTTTATGTTCATTTGAGTCATTTATGTAAGGCTAATAAGCCAATTTGCTTTGTAAGGCCAATAAGGACCTAGTGTGTCAAACTTGGTCAAAGGAGTCAAATATAAAGGGAAGTCATAGAGAAAATGTTTTTGGGTCATATTTATCATTTCTACAAATATTTGGGCTGCTACAAATTTATTTGGGTCAAAATGTCAAAAATTGCAAAATTTTACAAAATTGTTTTTGCAACATTTGCATTAAAAGTTGTCAAAGTGATTTTAATCATTCAACCAACTTGGAAATTGATTGAATTAAGTTTTAAATATATTTTACATGGTTATATAACCTCTTTTTTTCTATGGTAATCATGGTGGAGGTTTATACGAAGATTTGGGAAGAAAGACAATAAAATAAACCTTGTTTTATGTACTTTTCTTGGTTTTGTGACTATAGAAGAGAATTGTATGCCTTTGTATGATGCTATTTTGACTTGAACTTTGTTATGGATGATATTAAACTTTATCATCTCTAATTTTCCTTTTGTTTCATAGATTTTCATTGAGAAGAATGAAAGTTATGGCCATTTTAGTGATCACATTTTCTAGATTTTCAAGTAACAATTGCATTGCAATGAATTGTACACATTTTTACAGATTTTTTATGACCTTCACATGGTATGGTTGGAAATATTTATGAATAAACTTTCATTTAAGACCATTTTGAATAAAATCCATTGATTTTGTAGAGATATATAGCTATTTTTGTCCAGACAGGTCTGAAACCCTCCATATCAAGGGTTTGGAAGAAGATGTGTTGGTAACTTTTAACTGAACCATTTAAAATTTCTAAATATATGGAATCTAATAAAAAAAAATTCTTATAAGATTCAAGACACAAAACATGATCATTGTTTTGGAAATCTCCACATTTTTTTCTTGAACTCTATTGTATCTATTGTTTCTCTCCTCAAGACGTTCACTTCTTACAAATGTTAATTTTCCTTGCTCAATAGAAAGTTTTCTATCAATAATATAATTGGTTGCTATTTTTATATAAGTAATAATATTTTCTATAACTTTTTGCTAAATACTTTATTCATTAAATATTGTTCTATAACTAATTTTCTGATTTTCATGACACTTTCTTCATTTCTATCATGACGGTTATCTTTTATCAAATAAAAATTCATTAAGAATGAGACCTTGTAAACTTGTATTTATGCAATTTTTGTTATGGTTAATTATCTTTATATCAAGTTTCTAATTTATACATTATTATTTTTTTTGACATCATAAAATGAGGAAAATAATGTAAGGCGCAAATTAGATGACAGTGATCAGAACCCTAAGATTCTAGTGACAGATTATGAGCACTTTCATGAAGAACGTGTGGAAAAGAATAATGAGTATTTGTCATGTCTTGGTTTGAAAAATAGGAAAGTTGTAAATCCACTATGTTTTATACTAGCATACCTATATTTTGAATAATGAGTGTCTCCATATAGATTTTTAAAATGGAAAATTATTGGTAACACAATTACTCTCCACTTATCAAATGACACATAAGCATTACCTTTCATGAATCAGTAGTTTCCGTTGTCCTAACTCAACATTCCTATCCCTTGGCTGACATTTTTCACCATAGCACAACTCAACATACTTCCAATGGCTTTGAGTAAATGAGAGTACTCCACATTTGTATTTTTTTTGTAACAACCCCATATCCATGTCAGTGAACCATAAATAACACCATACCCTTGTATGAGAAGAAAAAATAAATAATGGATCAGAGGCTCGAGTTTCCTTGGATAGTTCTTAGATGATTCATCAAACACTTATGACATTTCTTTAAAGCCCCAACATTTATATGACATTGACTGATCACACAGACTCACATATGTCCTAATAGTCTCAATGGTGGACAGTCACAAAGATAATTTTTACAAAGAGTTCACACTAATTTGGTTGACATGGAATATATTTATTTGATTATACTAACAACATATTACAAAATCAACACTTGTTGTTTTAGAATTTCATGAAGAATGCCTAGTTGACCTACTAGTCCTAAAGCTCCTTTTAGACATGTTTTACAAAGGAACCCTCTTAATAATTCCTCACAAAATTCCTAAAGCTCCTTTTAGGCATGTTTTACAAAGGAACCCTCTTAATAATTCCTCACAAAATATTTCCACCACTTAGATCACTTCCTACCATCCTTAAAACTACCAAATCCACAATTGGTTTGGATCCACACACTTTCATTTTCACCCAATTCAAAAACCTCAGTCAATTAAATTAGCTTTCATTTGAAAACCCTACACAAGATAATGTCTTTGCAAATGCACAGACAGAGTAGGATGACATTTGGAATTACTGAGTTGCTTAAAATCTACCACTTATCTATGAATACAATTAATGATCAATATTACCCAATATAAGTAGACTTCCCCTTTGCATATGGTACTCATGGTGTAAAACATTGATTCTTTGTACTTTGGAAATTCTTGCCTTCACTTGTGTTGTCACTTGATTGAGAAGATTGGTCATAACAAAAATATTGTTCCTTGAACTTGTTCCTTCTCAATTTTTTGATACGCATTTCTTGGTATTTTTTAGCTAATGTTTGCTGATGCGCTTTTGGCATTCAAGTATTTTGCATTCCATATCTCTTCAGATTTTACAAAATCAATTCCTTGGGTTTCTTCATGCAATAAAAAATTGAAAATGCTCTCGATGGTCCTATCTCTTGCCTTAGGATTGTAATGGTTGACACAAGTGACAAAAAATTGAAGGATTTGTACCAAAATGTGAAATGAGGTTGCCTTAATTAGAATTTTTTGTGAGGTTCCTTGACCAGTGTGTTAATTTCTACTAATATTTCATTTATTTGCATTAAGATCTTCCACCTTTTTGTGATCACATTGATATATGTCATTAAACTTGGTTTTGTATTTAATATCTCAAGGAATGGATGAAGAGCGGTGAATCTAACTTCTTTAAGAGAAATAAATATGAGCTCTAAAATGGTGACTATTCTCTATAGGGGACTTTGAATAATACCAAATAGCCATGAGTATCCCTCTTATAACATTGATTCACATTGGACTACCACACATTCTATCCACTATTTCCTAATCAAAATTCACTACTATTATGAATAGATCTTTTACACAACCATTCACATCCTTAGTTTATAAGTGCATTTTGACATAAAATTCATAAAAATACATAATCATGATCTGTCATTATTTTTCATGGATCAATTCTTTCTCCCCTGTTTATCTTGGTTGGCAATAAGTTGTCTTCATAGTTAATGGAACTATCTCTGCTATTTGTGAACACCATGACTACGTTTTCCTCCTTAGCTCTGTTATATCCTCTATTGAAGATAATAATCATATTTTTCCATGCATCATCTTCTCTTTGACAGGTCTTTAACCTCATACATCTTCTCTTTGGTTCACTAACTTAATGATCTCATTGTTTCGACAGTGACTTGATGTCTGCTCAAAATATAAGTTTGCTTAGTTACCCTACACAATGTGTATTTTTCATATCATTATCTTAAAATTTATTTATGCTCATAGATAGTGACCTGAGCATTATTGTCTCTTATGACTGATACTATCATTTTTTCATACTTTGATGAGTTTTTCCATCACTATGACAGTGCTCCAATCTTTGATAAAAGGTCATTGAATCATCTATCATTAATGGTGCCTAGTTGTTATCTATGCTCCATTATTTTACCTATATTAATTACCGCTCCATGATATTTGGTTCATGACTATTCCATATATGACATAAGGAGATCAAGGACAACCAGGGCCCAAGGCACTCCCAGCTATCCAAACCAAATTGCAGAATAACACGGAAGCAACAACACAGAAAGGGAGAGAAATAAAGCATAATATTCTTATTATTTCATCAAATATTATACATGTCAGGTTGTAATTCCTTCTGAGTTTTATCCATATACATTTAGATATTTATAGAATAATCTTCATACATGCGAGATTACAAACCTGCAATCCAAATCTTCTATCTCTTTTCTACCTAAGAACCCCCTCCCAAATCTAAGAACAGAAACTAAATATATACAAGAGACCACAAAAGAGGTTGGAATAAAATATCCTAAAGATCCAACATAGGAAACAAAAAAGATGCATGTTTAGGTCCACACGCATCCCAATGAGAGACCCCAACATTAATTATGCTACAAAAATTAAATGCATACATCGGCTAGAAGATACAATGTCCAAAAACCAACTAGGTGAGAAAGACTACTGAGCACAGAGACCAGTCGGTGAAAATCACTGAGCAGCCAAGAACAAACACTGAGACCCCATCGATGAAGCCATCCAAAACAAGTAACCAAATCCGAGCGGTGAAACAACAAACCTTCAACCGACCAACAAGAACAATTATTGATCACTTAACCGAGCAGTCTCCAACAAGCTACCAAACCAAAACAAACATATTTTTGGTTGATACATGATTTCCAAGAACCAAAGATGCTCCTGCATCAATATACAGCTAGGAATCTCTATTTTTTCATCAAAATAATGACATAACTATAAGCTTAAAACCATTATGGTAATCCTTTAACTAAACCAAATTTCCTTCAAGAGTACCTTTTCAAACTAGAGATGTATGTCCTCCTGATGAAGGCATCGGATCTCGGCACAAAACTGTGATTGTGTTCCTAATAATATAACTTATACCAATGAATTCCATTGGTAAGACTTTCTTTGATATATCTCTCTAATTCCAAATGTTTTAAAACCTTGCACTTTCCATCAGTGTAAGTTATACCAATTTTTCCATCAGGTGTCAGAAAAACCTTTAAATGGTCACCCTGATAGTTTAAGTTATGCCAATGACATTCATCTGGTAAACTCTCTATGATATTATTTTCCCTTTCGTAATTTTCATCGGTATAGGTTTTACTGATGGTCTCATCGGTCAACATCAAGACATTATAAATCTTCTGTCACTTACCATTGTTATGTAGATGAACAATATCAGTATATGTTTTTCTAACCATGCATTCTCTCATTATTTTCATTTGTATATCGGTATTACTTGTGCCGATATGACATTAGGCTAATAATTTCCTTTGTAATTTAGAAATCCCCTCATCGGCACATCTTTCACTGATATTTTCTTCACTTTAGTCTTCCTTCCATACCTCTCATCGAGATAACTCATAGCAATAATAACAATCTATATAATTCTCCAGTCAGATTAACTTATACAATATTTTTCCGATATAAAATCTTATACCTATTCTTTTGGGTTTTCCCTCTATTGGTGTAACATCCTCTATAGTCTTATCAATAGTAGGATTTTGGACCAAAACACAGATGAAGCACTTGATTGTTTTATTTCTTTGGGATCATCATGCACATACAAATGCAAGCAATAGCTATTCCTATGATTAGAATACAATGGTGAAAGGATGTAATTGATTTCCAAAAGTGAAATACTAATAATAAGTAAAGAACATTCCCTGCTTTGTCATAAAAATATCAACCCATGTAATCTACTAGCAATACATGATGGGTAAGAAAGTATGACTTGATGGATCACAATGAGTGAAAAATTAGGTACTAACACCATCTTCATACAAACCCTTGAATTGAGGGATTTAACAACTATTTTCACAAAATGGCTATGATCTCCCATTATACTCAACGGCTAAGCATAAAGATGGATTCAAATGCAAGGAGACTCATTATACTACACCATCCAATAGGATTGAGGATCCATCTAATCCATTTTAATTGTAAATAATCCTATCATCAGCAAAAATACACGAGAAATTTACTTACTAAACAATCCAACTGCCAAAGTGGTTGGGTGACTAAACACCATTTTGATAAATTTTTAAGCAAAATTTGCAAAACTTGTCAAGCAACGTTTGCAACAAATTTTCATCTATGTTAACAACTTGACCTTAAAACATGATAAATTGGTGCAGGAGAACCTAGGAAACAAGGGTTACCATTGTTAGAATAACTAAGCGGGGGGTGAATCAATGGCCTTAAAAATAATTCTAGAAATTCAACCAAAACTTGTATCACAAATATAATATCATCTAGTTATCTTTCAGTCCTTCAAGATGTATACCTTAAATAACTTTAAAAAATATATAATTCTTGGTAAGATATATTGTTTATCTTTTCTAGCCTTTACCGAGTAGCAGCAATTAAACTTAGTGTTTACCAACCAATCCAGTTTTAGTAATGTGTAAAGAAAACTATCAATACAATGAAATAAATACACATTTGACACATGGATTTTAACATGGAAACCTTGTTAAGGGAAAAACTAATTGGGACCGGTAACCCAAAATTTTCACTCTTCTGAAGTGAGCTCGGTGAAGAGTCAACCCAGTTAAAGGTTACAAACACACTGTTAAGTGCGACCTTGTTAGAGGATTCAAAACTAATAGTTTGTATTTTGACCTAGCATTCACTATGTTGTCAACAATAAAACCTTTTGATACTCTTGAGTATCTCAATACAATAAGGATGGTTAAATCCCACTCGATTAAGAGATTTTCTGAATCAATGGTTAAACTGATACAGTAAATGATCTGTTCAAAATACAACTTTATCCTGTAGATATTCAGATCTATTGTTAGTTCAATAATACCTCTCTGATCAATATGCTCTTTAGTTCCTTTTCTCTGTCATGCCCAAAAGTTGGGCAAAAACACATTAACAAAAAAAAATTTAAATAACGCAAGAAATGCGATACTAAAACAACGACAAGGGTAACACATGCTCGCAAAACGGTGCAAAAGGATAAACGAAACCAAAAAAGGTCTCAAGGAGAGGAAAAACTATCACAGTTATCCTAAAGGATGTCTAAAGTTCCCAACTAAAACTGCACGCAAAATGAGGTAGTTGACCAAAAGTCAACTAGAGTTGACCAAACACTAACTATACGCTAAAAAGGTGCATGGAACAACTAGGGTTCACTTAAACCCAAAGGGAGAGTTGTGCACGCAAATCGAGATGGTTTGAGTAAAAGTCAACTAGGGTTGACCAAAAGTCAACCATGACTAGAAATACGTGAGGAAGGGTCTCAAGGGTCTACTAAGCGCTAAGGAAGTCAAAGGTGCACAAAACGAGACAGATGACCTTAAAGTCAACCCATGTTGACCAAAAAGTCAACTGTCTCCAAAAGGCTCGAAACTGAATTCTAAGGTGCCAGAGGGTATAGGGATCACCTGGCGTGAAAATTAAATCAAACGACCAAGGTTTGACCCTGGTTGGCCAAAAGTCAACCATGCAGGATACCGGTCAAAGGAAACGGTAATACCTTTAGAAAGGTCCATCGCGACGATAGGGGTGATCTAAACCCACTTAACATTAAAATCTAATTAATAAATCTATTCCCTAAAAGAGATACAATCTATTTTAATCTTTTAAAAACGTATTTTAACCACCAGTAAATCAAATCACTTTTAAACCTAACATTAATACTTCATTTTTAACATAATACATAATATACTATAACTCTTTAAAATAAAACACTAATTAAACCTTTTAAATAAAAATATGACATAAATCTCGATCCAAGCATTAGGAAATATATTTTGTTTTTAAAATGAAACCAATATCTAAAAGAAATCTTTTAATTATAAAAATTACTATTTTTTTTTTAAAAAAAATACTAAAATAAAAGAAATTTAAATTTAAACAAGTCTTATTAGAAAATCTAATTTAAAACACCCTAATAACTAAATCAAATCTAATTTAAAACTTACATTTACAAAAATAAATAAACATTTAATAATATTTTAAACTAAAAATAAATTATAACCCTAAAAAAAATATCGCTATGGGAGGGGGAGTAAACTGCAGAGGCGGCGGCGAGTATATCTCAGCGGGCGGCGGGTGAATTCCGCAGAGGGCGAAAGGGGGCAGAAGGTGGGCGGCGTGGTGGCCACGCGGTCGGCGGCACCACCCGCAGCCGAAGTGGACGGCAGAAGGGGGAATGAAGGCAAGGGGGCGGCCGGAGTGGCGCAGCTCCACCGTCCCACTATGTTTACACAGTGGGCGGGGTGGGTCGGCCGCGGCCGACACCCCACCCGCCACTGTGCCACACAGTGGACGGGAGCCCCGCGCCGAAACCCTGGGTCGGGGACGGGCTTCGGCCCTCCCCGCCCACTCTCATTTTTCTTTTTAAAAAAAACATAAAACATGCGGCCCCATTCTTTTAAATTTTATAATTATAAAAACAAACATTTAGTTAATATGATAGCCTTTTACCATAATTTAATAAGGATACAACAAAAAAAAAATATTAAAATATTAATATAATATACTGGTGAAAAAAAAAAGACTGTATTATTCAAAACAGCAAGCACTAAACATTATGTTTTTTTAAAATAAATTACATAGATAGGATATATAATTTATTCTACACAACTTGGTGGAAGGAAAAATTAAATTTCAAACTTCTCCTTTTTTTTAAAAAAAAAAAAATTTCTCAGAATTTACTAAGAATTATAATCTACTCTAAGAACATTAAACGTCACAAAGCAAATTAAATTAACACAAACTTTCATCAAATTGTATTTATTCTTCTCCTTGATTCCAATCTTTTTGATCAATCGAATGAACATGAATACAAATTTATTGAACCTTCATATTACAAATCGGTATAAAATTTTGCAATAATATAAAACTACAACATGACTAATGGTCTTAATACGAACTGCTGCAATAAAGGTTACCGTTGTCACTGAGGTTTGCACCCTTGCTGAAAGCTTCTCTAACAGCAACCTAGTGAAACATGAAATCAACCTCCAAGCTGTGGGACTTGAACTACGAGGTTGAATCTCCAGAGAAGGCCGGCTTCCTCTACTATCAGG
>MU224972.1:3573554-3601138 GCA_018584345.1 Thuja plicata | reverse complement strand
CCTCCATCCCCTCCATCCCCCCATCTCCTTTGTCATCATCTCCTCCATCATCATCTCCCCCCTATCCATCCCCGCCAGGCCCCGGCTGCTCATCTGGTTGAACCACCCCTGGCACTGTCTGTCTCACTGGTATGTGTGCCGCCCATCACTGTACATATGCTGGAACCACACCTGCATCAAGCAGCGACTCCTGTGCTCTGATCTAGGGCACCTCGATCATGCCCATGAAAGACCCTCATGCTATATGCACAGACACCCCCATCCCCCAGACACTCCCTACCTCGCGGGTCACCAATGGGTGTGGGAACCCGTCTGGAATGACCTCCTGGACCTGTCCCATCTATCGCCGCACTCTGGACGGCATGTAGCGTGAGATCATATACGTTGTCCTCCTGAACAGCCAGTAGTCTGTCTGAACAAATCTCATGTAGTACGAGTCATGAAACCCATCCTCTGCATATACCCCCTGCTGAGGGGCCTCATAGCCCCTGGCCTCACATCCTGCATAAGGAGCCTTTTGATAGCTCCCATCTCATCTAGTCGTTGCCACTAGTATCCTACTGAATCTGTGGCCTCATAACTGATCGGTGGCCTGTATCGGCAGACATACGGCTCATATGCTGCCCGGGTCTCCTGGGGTCGAATCGACCGTGTGACCGCTATGTGCTCCCAGGCCCACACTAAAAGCAATGTGCATCCTGGCCCTAGTAATCTACCTCTGCGGTAAGCACACATGTGTAGATCATAATATAACTGTCCAAAGAGGACGTATCCCCAGCAGTACTGATCCCCATCCTCCACCATGTTGCTCAAAACCCGCGCCCAGCCACTAGGGAATCCCCTGCCTGCATGATCAGGCATGAGTCGCCCCCTATCAATCCTGCCAGGTATAATGCTAGCAATCGTGGTCATGGCTCCATCGCCATCGCCTCTACCCAGGACATCCACTGCCGTGTATTCGACAGATCCGCGTATCTCCTCCTCATCGCCATCTCTAGGTATGGCTGAGATCCCTCCACACAGTACTCGGGTATGACCCCCCGAATGAGCACTCTATATATCCTCCACACATCATGAAGGGTAATAGTAGCTTCCCCTGTAGGGAAGTGAAAGCTGGAGGTGGTGTTGTGCCACCTCTCAATCAATGCAGACATGAGCGCATTATGCGCTCTAAGGTGCGGCCAATGTCGCACGTGCTCCAACCCGCAGAGTGTCACTATCCCCCACTCTGCCACCATCAGCTGCTGCTCCAGCGCCATCGTCGCTGGATAACATTCCCTCGCTCAGAATGTGATAGTAGCCTCCTGCAGTCACCGAACCCAAGTCAGCAATCAGATAGCATATTGGGGGATTGAAACATGTCCCAAGTCTGTTCGAAGCACCGAAAAATGCTCCAGGACCCTCTCTCTCTTCTTTTTTCTTCTGTTTTCAGGTCAATCCGCACAAACAGCAGTTGACCCTTGCAGACGGCAAACTTCGCAGTCGCCAATCTGCAGAGACGATAATCTGCGGAGACGGCAGTCTACGCTGCCGTCTCTCTTCTGCACAGACGGCAGTTTTGAAATTTGTCGTCTCCGCTGCTCTTTTTCCTCCCTGCCGCCATCACAGACGGAGTTACCCTAAAACTATGTCTGTGCAGACGACCATTGCCTGTCGGTCATCTGCGCAGATGGCGGTCTGTCAATCACCGTCTACGCAGACGGTAGACGGGCGATTACCGTCTGCGCTGCACGCCCTCTTCTAAGCATTTATGGCACTCTAAACTACTTGCAAAATATTAAAAAACTTAATGCAATGGTAGGCGCTCGAGTACTCACTGGTGGTCCTGTTATGCCCTGCATTCCCGTCCCTACATTTTGTGTGCAAAATGTTGGGTCCCCCTTTTTGCTTTTGTTTTTTTTTGCTTGCGGCCTTGTCTTTCTTTCCTTTTTTGTTTTTCTTCTTCGGAGTTTTCTTCCCCGGTGTTGTGTCTTGTTTGTTTGCTCTGCCTCTGAGACTTCGGTCCCAGAGGTTGCCCTTTTTTGGGAACCAGATTCTGGACCTCGGGATTATTCGTTATGTTCTTAAGGATATTATCGCGAAGAGTCCCCGGGCCCGGAGTCCGGAGGTTTCGCTTGTCGGGAGATCGCCGGAAGGAGGAGGATTGCCTTTTACCACGGGTATAAATAAAAATTATCTGTCATCTTCACATTTACCGCGATTAAAACCTTCAAGCACTTAGATCGAATTAAAGAGCGATTTCAAAGCGATTAACAGAGCATTTGCAGGAGGTTTGTGATAATCAACATTGAACGATTTTTAGTCGTTCTCAAGCAAGTGCAAGTGCTTCGTGGTGGTGCTTCCGACCGATTGACAACCCGAGCTGTTGCAGAGCTCCTGCGGTAACCATTTTTTTTCTCCACCTTCTGTGTTCTCAGGTTGGTGTTCCTGTTTTCCCTCCCTCTGGCTTTCTTTGGTTTTCATTTTTCTTTCGTTTGCTTAGTTTTGGTTTCGTCTTTCTGTCTTGTCTGGTCCGTCGTCTTCTAGTTTCGCCGCCTGTTGGTGGGTCGACTCTGTCAGAAGGTTGTCTGCCCTCTGCGTAGAAGTTGTTTTTGTAAATAGTTTTCTGTAAATAGTTGTTCCTGTAAGTAGCTGTAAAAAAAAAAAAGAGTGTAAATTGTTGTAGCTTGTAAATAAGTTTGTCTCATCTGGTTTTCTCACGGGCGTCGCCTCGCATTGTATACTCATGTATATATGTGTATATGTTTGTATATAGTCCATGTATATATCCCTCAGCTTCATGTATATCCTTCCAAGTAGCTTGACAAGCTGGTCGAGTCGCCCCTGTGTCTGGTTTTCTGCCTCCGAGCTCGCTTCGAGGGAAAAAATCACCTGTTTGAAGCTCGGCTCTCGACTGGTTTCAAACAGATAGTTTTCTCTCTCCTCCATGGAATCTGTCGGAGCCTCATTTATGTCCTATGTGCGCAATCAATTCCAGCCAAGTGGTTTTCCCTTTTCGCGCGTTCGGGTAGTTGGCTCCGCCGTCATCGCCATCACATCCATTGAATACTTACGCACGTGGCGCCCATGTGGGCTTGATGACTTGGCTTTTTACACGTCATCCCCAACGGTAATTTCTCTGGGTTTTGGGTCTCCTACCACCATCCATCCCGCATCTTTGCTAAGTGTGATAAAATTCCCTAGACCCGGATGTGTTGATATCTTAAGTTTACAATGTGTTTCGCTTTTTTGGTTATCTTTGCATGAAACTAACTTTTCAGGAAAGGCAGACATCGTGGTGGTAAGATCTTCGGACCCTGGAGTAATTATTTTATTCTGATAAAAATATTCTGACGGTCGCTTTGTCTTGCAGGTTCCTAGATTTTATTTACCAATCATGTCTGAAGCGTCCGCGTCCTCCCCTCCCGGAAGTCCAGAACTTCCCTCAACCAGTACCAGGGCAGCGACAAAGTCTAAGATAGAGAGGGCCCTGGAGAAACTGACCCTCACCATGAAGTTCGTGCAGAACAACGCTATCGCAGGCTCAAAGATTGAGTCCAAGGTTAAACTTGTAATCGACACAAGTGTTGGAACCTGGGTAGAGATGCAGGCCCTGGTAAAAATGATGCACATCCAGCGACAGGATGGAGACCAACTAGCGACCAACGTCGGAGGGTCCGAGATCCTCCGGGCAGCTTGATTCCCATGTTTCGTGCAGTCCCCGGAGCTTATCCTGACACTGGCTATCAACTACAACTCTTCCGTCTGGGCCGTCATGCTTGCTGTCGCAGAGCCCGAGGGCTACCCTACTCCTCTGGTATCCCTCAACCTAGACACACTCCGGACGGGACTAGGAATCCCGCATTTTGAAAGGGCAGCAGTGGTTATAAGGGCTGATGCCTTGGACCAATTTACACAACTAGAAGAAGCGGCCCGGACGTACATGAACACTCATTGGCTTAAGACCCCAAAAAGGGACCCAAAGAGGATGAAGATAGAAATCCCCCGCTCTGAATTCAAGGAGAGCATCCAGATGGGGATGATAGCACTGGCCCGGGTATTTGGGCAGCCCTCCACCCAAAATTTTGTCAAATGGATGTACTATTTCCTCCTCGACATGGATACCAAGGGAGAGTTCTTCGACTGGGCGGCGATAATCTCCAATCACATCGACTCCCAGTTCCTCCAGCTAGACAGGAAGAAGAAGTTTTACATGTCTTCCTACGTTTTCTGGGCCTTAGCACAACAGAGGCCCCACTCCAACGGCCTACTTACAGATGGCGTGCTCGGATTTGGCCTGGGACAAAAGGCACCGTGGGACTATTTCCCGCAAATCCAATGGGAAGCCAGCTTCCCCAATTTTTGTCGGGTAAACGATTCGTTCGTTTACTACCACCTGCTCACCCCCACCCGGGATGCTGGATACCGCCTATCCACTGAGGCGATGAAGTTAGTTAGTAGTTATGGACAGTACTATATTCAATTCCAGCAGCATACATACATTAGGGTCGCCGGCTTCTCTGGGAAACCCTACTTGTTGCCCAAACACTGTGGGGACAAGATCGTGCTGCTGGAATATTGCCGGCAAATAATAGAGTTGCACGCCTTCCTTGCCCTCAAGAAGGTCCCCAACGTCCCGTTCCCAATCACCTGTGGGGACTACACCTGTAGTCTGGCTGCCGCAAAAGAGGCAGACAATGAGCTGAAGAGTTATAATCTGCAGGAGTTTTATCTGGCGCGGAAGAATTTTGATCCGCGTGAAAAAATAGCAACGGCACTGCCCCGGGCTTCGGAGCCCCATCAAATACATATGGAGGACTTCTGGGCAGATTGCCAGGATGATGTGGAGGTGTGAAGCTGGAACTATGTCAGAATGACGGCTAGGATGATGCAACTGTTGAAACTCTGGAAGTTCCTGGAGGATTTATCAGACACCGCCCCCACCATCGACCCCCAGTACAAAGCCAAGGGGATCGATAAAATGGCACTGCCACCAATGGACTGGACCACCCCAGAGGGGCCCACTATTGAGGATTTCACCCAGGAAGTGGTTGAGCGAAGTCACACCTACTTCAAAAGGGTGTGCCCCGGGAGTACTCGCCAAGCTCCCCAACCGGTGCCAAGGCCAACACCACAGCCAGGACCCAGGTTGACCCCGGGGGCTGGGACTTCTTCGCAGGGGGTAGACAAGGGAAAAAGGATAGATGTGACCCCTCCTGTGCAAGAAGTCCCCATACAAGAACAGATCAAGCAATCTGTGGTAGCCTCCCAACATATGAGGGAGGAGTTAATTATGAGGCTGGCCACTCCCCCGCGCATGGCCGAACCAATTCGTCCCCCTTCCTCCCCGTCACTGGCAGCCCTAATGGTGAGGGAAACGGTGGTAGATCCCGTGGAAGCAGTGGTGATGGCTGATGCAGGGCCACCTTTGGTCACTCGGAGGAAGTGAAAGGACATCAAGCAGCCCAAGGTCGAGCTAGTACCCGCACCGGAGACATCCCTCCCCCAGAAAATAGAAATTCTTTCCTCTAGTTCCCAGGAGCCGGAGAAGGAAATAGAACACGCTGAGGTCCCGGACAGTCCCCCTCTGGAGGAAGAATTTGACATATTTGCGGCCAATGAATTTAGGAACTTACATGGGGATGACACGCAAGCGGATGCAGAAGTCTCGGGGGAAGAACAAGAGGCCGCGGGAAAAGAAAAAATAGAACAAGAGCCTGCACAAAGGCAAGAGCAGTAGGAAGAGGGACCGAGACCGGAGATTATCTCCGGGGCTCAAGCATTGCAAGGTCCGGGAGTGGACCAACTAAAGCAAGGTGGACAAATGGCATCTGCTAGGAAAATCAGACCTTCGGGAATAACCGTAACCCCAGCCGCCATGTCCCAAGGGCCACTCCCAGGAGCAACTTTCGGGCAGGTTATCACAGCGGTCCAAACTCTGAATCTTGGCCCGATACCTCCCCTACTGCCAATAGAGGAAGAACCCCTGGCGGAAGAAGAAGAAGAAATGCAGCTTGAAGAAGAAATCCCTGAGGAAACCTACCAGGGTCCAGACCCAGCGATTGGTATACAGGACCAGGCTGAGGGGATGGAAGCTGAGAAGAATGTTGCTGCAGAAGAAGTTGAGGCCGGGGGAGGGACGGATGAGACCCACGGTGAAAAGGAGCAACAGCCACCGGAGACTGGGAAATAATTAGGAGAATAAATTCTGGCAGAAAGGCCACCTCTCCCACCTTAGTGGCTGATAGAAAGCAAAAAGAGAAAGGCTCAGTCTGCTCCGGTGATTCCTCTCCCTGGCGGAAATGATGGCCCGAGCCCAGGCCCCGCCAAAGGCAAAGAAAGCCCGGACAGTTCATACTCTGCGAACTGGGCCGAGCGGAGAAACAGTTACCGTTGTGGTAACTCCTCCCCCAGACGCTGATGAAGCAATCGCGGACCTCGCAGATTACAATATTACAGAGGTATCCCTGGGTAAAAGAGGAAAGCAAGGCGAGGTAGAATTGCTTAAGGAGGCGGCAAGGGCAGTTGAGGCCTAGTACGAAAAGGATGCCTAGAGACTCAAGACTGAAAAGGAAAAGAATGCAAATCTTATGGGATTATTTACTGAGCTGGCTAGACCCATCAACACCGCCCCTTCGGAGGCCTCCACCTCAGCAAAATTACCACAGAGCGACATAGACTACCTATGGGTAATGAAAAAGAAGGCCCAAGCAGTAGACGAATGGGTCGCCCTACAGATA
Source organism: Thuja plicata (assembly GCA_018584345.1). Classification (NCBI taxonomy): domain Eukaryota; kingdom Viridiplantae; phylum Streptophyta; class Pinopsida; order Cupressales; family Cupressaceae; genus Thuja; species Thuja plicata. The sequence continues at coordinate 3,594,419 of MU224972.1, read as the reverse complement.
GGGAACACCCGGTGTTTCCTGGCGTCCACTCTCCCAGAATTATACATGACCCGAAAAGTTATCTATCAGGCAGAAACACTCATTGAGCAGTAGGAGAGTGACACTGAAAACTACCAAGCATGGAAGGTGGAGCTCGAAGAGATCCTCACCTTGGGGGAAGATATAATTTCTGAATCCAAAATTCTAGGTGAGGAATCATTTGATTTTGTAAGGACTCAGCACTCCAGGCTTGACCTCACATTGGAGGTAACTAAGCAACTGGTAGAGTCCTTGCAGGAGAAGGTAAACACTATAAAATATTCTTCAAATTTATATAAGTCTTTTGTAATAAAATCTTCCAGGGCCGAACCCCTTAGTACAGATATATATACCCCCGAAGATTTAGTTTTGGGGAGTTTTGATGAAATGATGAAGTCCTGATATCAATCCCCGGAGGGGATAGATGGGGCCAAAATTGCAAGATTAACCCGCATGATACTAAATGGTCATGACGCGGCAAATAGGGCAGATGAATTCAAAGAAAATGTTCTGGACCTAGGGGAACAAGTTGAGATAGCCAGGCACAGAAGGGCCAGCCTAAAAGAGATAGATGAGGAGGGCATTTCTCGCCTCATCCAGGCCTTCAATGATAACAAGCAACCTTGAGCTTTCTCCGGGGGCCGGGGAGAACTCAAGTGTTGAGTATTCTTTATTCTTTATGGGAAGAAAGTTCCCGGATCCCGGAGTCCTGGATCCCAAAATTTTGTATTCTTTAAAGTGATTTGTGTCCTGGTCCCCGAGGCCGACCGGTCGCTTTTAGAGGCAGTTAATAAAGGCCGTCAGAAGGTGGTTGGCCACATCAAGGAAGCGTCAACTTGGCACTTAGTTTTTGACAGGGTGGTCTTCTCGAGGCGCCGCTCAGAGGTACACCTAACACATTGAAGATAGTGTGCCACATTTCCTATTTATGAGGCATGTAGCCTCGGTCCCCGGGGGACCTACTTTCTTCTTCCTCCTTTCTGGCCCTTTTCTCGAGGCTGATTCTTCCACTGTATATTCTTGTCTTATTCTTCTGACATAGCAGACCTATTCCGTCTCCAGGTCTTTTATAGGGTGGCGCAGGTAATACCGGCCCCCAGATATTGTATTTTATTAAGGCATGATGTAAAATAGGGTTAGGGTTAGAAAAGTTGTATAAATTGCCAAATCGGCCGATTTCCAAGGGTCGACGAAATTGATGATTTTGTTCTCCATGATAATAGAAAAGGAATTTCTCAGTTTTTACGTTGCAGAGCTCAATGCTCCATTGTTTTGTTCTCAATAGTTAGATGCTCCCCTGGAGCCACCATTGTATCACGCACTAGTGCTTGCTGGAAGGAACATTAATAAAGAAGGAAGATTTCTTGGCAATGATGTTGTTGGCTTTCCTGCTTCTGAGTTAATGGTATTTCATGTTTTAATATTCTGTATGTCTTTTACTCTGGTGTGTTAAAGTAGATTAACAAACTATTTACTCCCGCTACTGATAAAATGTTGACTGACGGTTATGAATTTCTTCGGTATTTAGTGTAGTTTATCAGAGTATCATTGATGTCCAGACATTTCAACGTGACTGTAGTTAGATGAAGCACTTCTAACCCTACAGGGTCTTTTTCTCTTTATTTGTTAAGTATAAAACGCTTGGTAAAACCTCACTTTGATCAAACCTCCGGAGAAAATGAGTTGAAGAAACTAGCTATCCCCCTTGAAAATAGTCACCTCTCCCAACCGAGCCCCGCATCGTCGTGACCCGACACTGAGGTGCTTGAAGGCCCGGAGGATTTATTTCCCCCGGACAACCTTTGCAGGCGGAGTTGGCCGGTTTCCCTGAAACCCGGTGATAATTTATGACTATGGGCGGACCCCGTCAGCAAAACCCCATCAACAGGTCCTTCGTCTGTTGGCTGCTGGTACACCTGAACGCGCTCTCCAAGCTGTGCTCACTCTCATTTTTCTACTATGGCTCTCCTTCTTCTTCTATCTTTTGCTCTTTGAGGGTGAAAGTGACTTGTCCTTGGGCCCCAGTGGACTATTTATAGCCCCTTGGGACCTATTTCTTCCGTTAGTCTCCTCTTCTTCTCTTCTGATCCCCATTTCCCCTCCTTTTTCCTGGACATGTCATGCAATCGGTCTACTTTCCCCTTTTTTCTTGCCTTTTTCGAGAAAATTTTATTAAAAAATTATATTTTTTTCTATTATTTTCTCGAGGGGGCACCCTCCTCCGCTCTCGCTGCCGTAGGTTTTTCTGAATCCTCTGGGGCATCTTATTTTCTTTTCTTTGACGCAATGTCACTTTCGACAACGCATCAAAGAGGGGCAAAATGTAGACGTCCAAAATCGTCCTTATATTAATTTAATTAATATTCCCATAACATTATAATTAATTTTAATTAATTATATTTGTTATATTCTTCTATCTATTTAATTAAATACGATTCATACTCCTAAGTATTTAAATCTAATTTAAATACTATCCCTTTTAATGTATTAAATCTTATTTAATACATTATCCCTCATAAATCCCCTTTTAAATAAATTTTAAATTTATTTATTTCCCCACATTTCTAATATTCTTCTAAACCAAGATTAAAGTTAATAAAACCTATTAATCTTACCTAGAAACCTACCCTATTCCTACTCTACACTACCTATTCCTCTTAATAAACCTGTTTCCTCACTAAAACACACACTAATCACACTTAAAGTGTGATTCCTACTCCTTTTATCACTAATGGAGTGCTCCCACATGTGTGAGCAACTCCTCAAAAAGGAAGCCACCAACTTCCTTAAATAAAACCACTCTTTAGTGCCCCACTCCATTCCCCAAGTTTGCTCACAAATGTGTGAGCAAACCTTGAGCCTCTCAAACCTTAAAGGCTTGAGTTGACTTTTGCATGGCTTGTCCTTTTGCCCTTGTGTCCTCTATGTGGCATCTATGTGGATACCACATATGATCCACCTCATTCAAATCCATTCTTTCCCTCCAAAACTCTATAAATAGAGGCTCTTGCCAAGAGCAAACCATCTTTATTTTATGCATTGTTATCATGCTAAAATAGTTCTAAAATCGTTAGTTCATGTTCTTATTTTCATGCTTTTAGTTCATTTGCAAATCTAGAAATCACATCTTAGGCATAATGGTGAATAAATCTAGTTTGGTTTCATTTGATCTTGCATAGCATATTAGCATAGTTTGCATTTTCATTCTCATACATTTTAATGAATAGCTTGAGACAAGTTCCTCATACTTGTTCTTGAGCCTTTCATTGCCTCATTAGTTTATATTTTAGTTTGCATTCAATCAATCAATAATGGGATTAACTTATTGTGTTGGGAGAGCACACCCACAATAATCTCTAAGAGCAAATCAACAAGGCATTGGGTGCCTTTGTTCAGCTCATCGGAGGTTGTGGTGAAAGTATTTATTTTGGGATTTCATTGTTAAACATGCTAACTTATTTGAATCTTATTTTTTAATGGCTAATCTTGATGTTTGCATGTTTTAGTGGTCCCTTGCAGGTATATTTTTATCACATACACTTACGACAATCTAGCTTGGCCCTGTGGGCACTTAGCCAATCCATGCCAAGGACTAGACTGTAAGATCCAAGGGGAGTAACTCTGAGATTAGCTACGGTGGTTATCCTCCCGATCTGGATTGGGCAATCACTAACCATCGAGGTTATGGAAACTCTAGCTTCTGAGGCTAACTCTACTTCCCAACTAACCTCTTATCTAGCTGCCACTAGCCTGCAACGTTCCACAACTGATGGAGAAATAAAGGAGTCAGTGGCTCCTATATCAAAAAGAATAGTAACATCACTACCTCTGATCTTACCTGAGGCGTCAATAACAGTAGCCTGGTGCTCTGCTTGATGATTGTCCACTGCTGCAAAAACCATGTGGGATTTCCCCCTGTCTCCCACTATGGGTTATGAAACTGCCATACATTGACTACCACCCTGTGGGCACTCTCTAGCTAAGTGTCCCATGGCACCACATGTGTAACATGGCCCCCGTGACTGAACCTGAACACCAGGAGGCCTAGAGTACTGTGATCCTACAGCCCTAGAAGAACTGTTATAACCTCCCTTAGAGGACTGCTGAGTCCGTGATGGAGGAGTAATAGGTGCCTGAGATCTTTGATCCTTCCTAGGACCCTGAGACTGCCACTGCTTTGAGTTGGAGCCCTGCTGATCCTGAGGTGCCCTCTGTCGTTGGTTCTGCTGCGACTGTTGTGGCTATTGTAGATGTTGTTGTTGCTGTTGTGGGGCCCTATATGTCCCGGAAGAGTTCCTCTGATTCCCTTTCCATGAGTTCTTATGATATCCCAAACCCTGAGAAGAGGTATTGTGGTTCTGCGAACCATCCCTATAGTTCGGTGGGCCCCGGACTATCTCTTTGGCCACTAAGGCCCTGTCTACTATGAACCTCAAGTTCCCTGGAGGTACCATGCGTACCCTATCTAAAATCGCAGGATTCAATCCCTTGATGAACCTGTTCACCTGTAGCTTCTCATCTCCCATGTATTCAACATAGGGTAGGAGATCGATAAACTTGCCCTCATACTGGGCTACTGAAAGAACCCGTTGCCGGAGGTCATAGAACTTGTCTATACGGTGCTGTCTGAATTGCTCAAAAATATACCGCTCTTTGAAGAGCTCAAGGAAAGCTCCCTAAGAGAGGGTATTGATGTCAATGAGACCCTTGGTCTCCTCATGCCTCCACCAAGTGGAGGCTCCGTCTCTGAGCAAAAGGATAGCAAAACGTGCCTTAAGGTTGCTGCCATAGTTCCGCAACCCAAAGCACCTCTCTAGGCTCAAAAGCCAAGCCTCAACTCCTGCCCCATCTGCTTCTCCTATGAAGGGAGGCCATTTAAGCCTCATCAATTTTGTAATCTAATTTTTGATATCGGGGGGTGCCCTATCAAACCTCTGTGCACCTCCCCTAGGAACACCACCTGGAACTGTGATGGACTCATCCTCCTGAACTATCTGATCTCTCCCTGCTCTAGGTGGTGGGCTCCTACTTCTCTCTCTCTCCTGATTAACAGGTGGCATGCGGTCAAGTATGAGTCCGGCCAAGTTTTGAAAGGCCAACAAAAGCGCTGCATTAGGATCGGGAGGGGGTTCAGGAGGTGGGCTCTGATCCCTCCTACGATCCTCTACCTCGGGTTGTACCTCCACGTGTACTGCGGGGATACGTCGCCGACCACGCCCTTGCTGACGGGCTTGATGAGTGACAGGTGGCATCGTACACAAACAAGACAAATTTAGTGATAACATAGTGGGTTAGGTTCCCAATGTTGCTAACATGGCTCTTATACCAAAATGTCATGCCCAAAAGTTGGGCAAAAACACATGAACAAAAAAAAAAATTTAAATAACGCAAGAAACGGGATACTAAAACAATGACAAGGGTAACACATGCTCGCAAAATGGTGCAAAAGGATAAACAAAACTAGAAAAGGTCTCAAGGAGAGGAAAAACTATCACAGTTATCCTAAAGGATGTCTAAAGTTCCCATCTGGAATTGCACGCAAAATGAGGTAGTTGACCGAAAGTCAACTAGAGTTGACCAAATGCCAACTATACGCTAAAAAAGTGCATGGAACAACTAGGGTTCGCTTAAACCCAAAGGGAGAGTTATGCACGTAAATCAAGATGGTTTGACTAAAATTCAACTAGGGTTGACCAAAAGTCAACTATGACTAGAAATACGTGAGGAAGGGTCTCAAGGGTCTACTAAGCGCTAAGGAAGTCAAAGATGCACAAAATGAGATAAATGACCTTAAAGTCAACCCATGTTAACCAAAAAGTCAACTATCTCCAAAAGGCTCAAAACTGAATTCTAAGGTGCCAGAGGGTATAGCGATCACCTCGCGCAAAAATTAAATCAAACGACCAATGTTTGACCCTGGTTGGCCGAAAGTCAACCATGCAGGATACCGGTCAAAGGAAACGGTAATACCTTTAGAAAGGTCCATCGCGACGATAGGGGTAATCTAAACCCACTTAACATTAAAATCTAATTAATAAATCTATTCCCTAAAAGAGATACAATCTATTTTAATCTTTTAAAAACGTATTTTAACCACCAGTAAATCAAATCACTTTTAAACCTAACATTAATACTTCATTTTTAACATAATACATAATATACTATAACTCTTTAAAATAAAACACTAATTAAACCTTTTAAATAAAAATATGACATAAATCTCGATCCAGGCATTAGGGAATATATTTTTTTTTTTAAATGAAACCAATATCTAAAAGAAATCTTTTAATTATAAAAATTACTATTTTTTTTTAAAAAAATACTAATCTAAAAGAAATTTAAATTTAAACTAGTCTTATTAGAAAATCTAATTTAAAACACCCTAATAACTAAATCAAATCTAATTTAAAACTTACATTTATAAAAATAAATAAACATTTAATAATATTTTAAACTAAAAATAAATTATAACCCTAAAAAAAAATATCGTTATGGGAGGGGGAGTAAACCGCAGAGGCGGCGGCGAGTATATCTCAGTGGGCGGCAGGTGAATTCCGCAGAGGGCGAAAGGGGGCAGAAGGTGGGCGGTGTGGTGGCCGCGCAGTCGGCGGCACCACCCGCAGCCGAAGTGGACGGCAAAAGGGGGGAACGAAGGCAAGGGAGGGCCGGCGTGGCGCAGCTCCACCACCCCACCGTGTTTACACAGTGGGCGGGGTGGGTCGGCCGCGGCCAACGCCCCACCCGCCACTGTGCCACACAATGGACGGGAGCCCCGCGCCGAAACCCTGGGTCAGGGACGGGCTTCGACCCTCCCCGCCCACTCTCATTTTTTTTTAAAAAAAAAACATAAAACATGCGGCCCCATTCTTTTAAATTTTATAATTATAAAAACAAACATTTAGTTAATATGATAGCCTTTTACCATAATTTAATAAGGATACAACAAAAAAAAATATTAAAATATTAATATAATATAATGGTGAAAAAAAAAATGACTGTATTATTCCAAACAGCAAGCACTAAACATTATGTTTTTTTAAAATAAATTACATAGATAGGATCTATAATTTATTCTCCAGAACTTGGTGGAAGAAAAAATTAAATTTCAAACTTCTTTTTTTTAAAAAAAAAAAAACTTTCTCAGAATTTACTAAGAATTATAATCTACTCTAAGAACATTAAACGTCACAAAGCAAATTAAATTAACACAAACTTTCATCAAATTGTATTTATTCTTCTCCTTGATTCCAATCTATTTGATCAATCGAATGAACATGAATACAGATTTATTGAACCTTCATATTACAAATTGGTATAAAAGTTTACAATAATATAAAACAACATGACTCATGGTCTTAATATGAACTGCTGCAATAAAGGTTACCATAAAACAAGTTACAAATTGGTAATATTTCCAGTCATTCTCGTTCCTCACGTAAGGGTATCATGCATCTGCGATATCCACCAGGTACCTGAAAATAAGGTAGAATGAGGTTGACCATGGAGGCTCACCTCCCAACCTAGGCCTTTACAAGGCCACCCACGAGCTTGGGGATCCAAACCTTGAACGGGTCACAAATAGATACATCCAACAAACAAGAAGAAAGAGAGACTCAAGGAAACAAGAAAACCTTCCCAACATAGGATTGAACAAGAGGAAGTATCTCCAAGAGACATTCCAGAAACAGGGGTAGTGGTAGACCTCACTGAAGTAGAAAGCCAAGATCAAAAATAATATACGCAAGCCTCACATGGACTTGCCAAGGATCATCTTTACAAGATGTTATCCTGAATAACCTCCTTATACCTCATAAATGCCCTCAGGCCCATCTTGGCTTCATGGGTATCGTGTTACCCCAAGTTTATCCCTCCACACATGGGAGACTCTACACTTAACAGGAATCATTTCCACTACCCCTCCAAGGCTACTCTGCCCTCCCAAGGGTGAGTGTACCTTGAAGACCCATTCAAAAATCAAACACATAGTAAACACATTGAGAAACAAAAAGAGAATTTCCAACAAAATAAAAGCTTCAAGAAAACCATAAAACTCCATTAATGGAGTCCTTGAGCTCAAGAACACACATAACATAAACAAAAAATTTTAAAAGAATTCCAACCTTGATCCATACAATGGTATAAAGAGGATTGGTGTTGAGCTATCCTTTCCTAAGCTTCCTTCTCCAAAGGCTCCTTCAAACTGGATTCTGTCTCTAAGGGTAGAGAGTGGGTGAACACTCAACTCATCCTAAAAACTCTCCTAAATAGGCAAACCTCCAACATGAGCAAGGATTAACCCAAGGGTAAGGTAACTCTAACCAATCCTTAACCAAACCACTACCTAACCCTCCAAGGGTAAAGTCAAATGAAACATGGGTAGAAGAGAGAGTGAGGTTAACCAAAGTCACACTCCTCTTTCAAATTCGCTCAAAGATGAAAATGACACTTAAAGGGAGTAATAAATGAGTTTAAAGGCTCATTAATGACAGAAAATGACCCCTAACCCATAGAGTACCAAGTTGGGTGACTAAAACTAACCCCGGTTACCTTCTAGGAGTCCAAAAGACCCTCTAAAACTTACCCTGAAGTTAACCTACGAAATTCTAAGTCAAAGAAATTCAAGAAACTTCTAACCCTGGGGTAAGCATGGGTACTACTCAAAGATGACCTTAGTTAACCCTTGACTTACCTTGGTTCCCCTTTACTAGCCATGTCCATAATAATTTGCAACACTTGCCAAATTTGGCACATTAAATTAAAACATAAGACATGACTTAATAACAAGAACATTTACTAATTAATAACATACATGCAAACCACGTTCACAAAATAAACACATAACAACGAGGTCCATGTCTCTTTATATAGACAGGACCTTGGTAAGCACAGGTATATACATAGGTTCCAGTACTGGGTCCCCAATTTAGATCCATGGTCAACTCTTCCTACACACTCAATGCACACATCAGTAGATCCAACACAACATGATATGAAACATAGCATAACGTCAATAATATATGTAAGCATATAAACCACATTGCATTTAGAACTGAAATATCCTAGCATCGGTTTCCTAAACCATTTCCATTATATTACATTTATACATTTAGATCCATATAAAACATCATCATAAGCTTCAACTAAATCAGAACATAATCATCTCATAAGTACCCTAATTACAAAATCAGGTGCTGAATATATAACACAGGATTCCACCGATCCTCAAAAGTACTAAAAAGTCTCGCTGATAGTCAAAGTATGTCAAAGCATAAACTTCTGAAAGTATGAAAAAAAATAGTAAACTATAACAGTCTAGTGTAGGTCTCACATTCTCCCTTTCTTTCTTTTGCTCGGTGAATGCTCTATCCTCTGTTGCTCGATGTCTGCAAAATTTCTTGGCGCTGTTCTTCAACCGGTATGATCATATCTACATGAATACTTCTATCTTCTTCATAATTATATTCAACATTCCTCTTTTTCATAATGAATTACTTGTCTCTCTTTATATACATGATTTTTCATTCAATCTCCTTGTCTTCATCGTAGATTTCTTCTTGATACGCAAAACTCGGCATTCTTGCTTTAATCCATAAAGATCTCCTTTAGTTTTATTCCACAAATCTCTCCTTGATATCAGTAAATAAAATGTGCTTTAAATCTCTTCTTTTCTTTAACTGGTCGTTAAGAATAAAGAAATCAATCGGTTAGTCTAAATATAGCTCATGTTAGCTAAGTGTTTTTCATTCTTTAACTTCAGTTCTGATCATTCATCAACTTCAGTTAGCTCAGTCATTGACTCCAGTTGTCCTCGGTAACAACTTTAGTTATTGGTAAATAGATCTTTCTCATTAACCTCTCACTTGGTTACTACGGTGCTCGATATACACTATGAACTACTCTATGTTCATTATCTGTCGGTGTGCACTGTCCGTCGGTGTTTTACTGTCACTCGGTGTATACTAAAATTTTATCTTTTACCGACTATATAAAATTTGTCTTTTCAACTCTTCAAGTTTATGAAAATATGTGTATGACCAATCAAACCTTATCAATTTGACATCAATGACAATACAATACATTAACTGATTTAATGTCTTGCATTTACTTTTGCAGCTCCGTGATCATCAACTTGTCATCTTCAAACATTCAATCAGTTATAGTTTATCAATCGCTCCCTTTGGCATTGATGGAAACACAATATGAAATATGTCATATCATACCAAACTTATTTTTCTATAACCAATTCAAATATATGAGTCTCGATAAGCTCTTCTAGCTTAGATTTGATTCTTGCTTAGTGCTTTCCCTTTCTTCATTCCCTTCAATGGATAGGTGTAACAATTTTGTATTCTACTTCTGTCTCTTTGTTGTAGAATCTCTTCTCCTTTTCTGGATAGATATGAAATGTTAACTTTTTTTTCATTTCTCTCCCTTTGATGGATGGTTACTTCCTTGAATCATAATTTTCTCTCTTTGACTGAATCTTTTCTCTCCCTTTAGATGTTCTTCACCCTGATGGATATTTCTCTTCTCTCCCTTTGGATGTTTTGTGGATGTTCTTCTCTTTCTGATATTTTCTCTCCCTTCGACTAATGGATATTTCATTTCTCTCCCTCATCAACAGATATATTTCATTGAATATCTCTCTCCCTTTGACAACAATGCCAAACAAAAATATATCAATGAATCTCCTCTTCATCAGCAATACAGCTCTGTAGTAGCCAACAATATCTTTTTTTCCTTTTGAAGTTTTATGTCCCTTTAGTGGACTAATATGTCATTGTAGTCCATATCTCATCTTGCATCAACATGATTGACCTTCTGATAATGTGTAGGTTGATGCAGCCTCCTAGTCATCTTAGTGACTAGTAGACAAGGGATGAACCCCTAGTCTATTCCTCAGGTACTCAAATGTATCTTTTGGCAATTGTTTGGTGAATATGTCTACTAATTGTTCTTTCTATTGGACATATTCTAGTATTACCTCTTTCTCTTGTACTTGTTCCCTCAAGTAATGATACTTAATAGAAATGTGCTTTGTCTTAGCATGCATCACAGGATTCTTTGAAATTTTTATAGCACTTGTGTCATCACAATAGATAATTACTGGTTCAATAATTTCTTCATTCACACCTTTCAACAATTGCTTGATCCATGCAATGTTAGAGCAATTTGCAGCAGCAACTACATATTCTTCTTATGCAGTTGATTGAGAGATGCATCCTTTCTTTTTACTTATCCATGTGACAAGTCTGTCACCCATAAAGAATGCTCCTCCTGTAGTGCTCTTTCTGTCATCTATGTTTCCACCCCAATCAACATCGGTATAAACTTGTAGCTCAAATTTGTCTTCTTTATTATACCACAAACCATAGTCTTCAATATTATTCAGATATCTCAGAATTAATTTAACAGTAGTCATGTGTGATTCCTTAGGATTAGCAAAGAAAATTGCAACTATACCAACTGCATGTTCTATATCAGGTCTAGTATGTACAACATACATAAGTTTACCAATCATAGATTGGTATAGGGTCTGAATTACCTCAGTTGTCTTGTCTTCCTTTGTCAATTTGCATCCATTTTTCATAGGTGTTCCAACTGGTTTGGAGTCTTCCATCTTGAATATATTCATAATTTATTTGATGTATTTGAATTGTGTGATGTAGATGCCTTCATCCTATTGTAGAATCTGTAGACCAAAAAAAAATTTGATCTCTCCAAACATTGACATCTCAAATTCTTTTCTCATTTCATCAGCAAATGATTTTCATAGAATATCATTACCTCCAAATATGATATCATCAAAAAATATCTCAGCAATCAAAATCTTATCATCAGTATCTCCTTTCAAATACATATTATTGTTATCACTTGTTCTTACAAATCTAATACTAATGAGATAAGAGTGAAGTCTTTCATACCATGCTCTTGGTGCTTGTTTCAATCCATACAAGGTTTTGTGTAACTTACAACCCATGTTTTTCTTGTTAGGATCAACAAACCCTTCAGGTTGTTCAATGCATACCTCTTCTTTTAGTATTCCATTCAGAAATGCAGATTCAACATCCATTTGGTGTACTTTGAATCCTTTAAAAGCAACATAAACAAGTAGAATTATTACTTCTTCTAGTCTAGAAATAGGTGCAAAGGTTTCTCCATAGTCAATACCTTCTTCTTATGCATACCCTTTGCATACCAGTCTTGCTTTGTTCCTTGTGACTTCTCCATTCTCATTCAGTTTATTTATGAAAATCCATTTGGTGCCAATGACATTTTTGTCACTTGGTCTGGGTACTAATGTCCATGTTTTATTCTTCTCAATTTTTTCAATCTCTTCATTCATTGCACTAATCCATTCTTGATTATCAAGTGTAGCATTAACAAATTTAGGCTCAAAATCATAAATCAAACATCTAGTAGTTAAGTGACTTACTTCTTGTTCTCATACCTGCTCTTTTGTCTCCAATGATCTAGTCATGTGGATGGTGTCTTTTGACATATCTAGCAAGTACAGGTTCAGATCTTTGTTCATCATTCTGAACATCATTTTTACCTTTTTTTTTCTCTTCATCGCTCAGTTCAGCATTGTGAGCAATTTCCTGATGCTCAGTGTGTGCAGCTTGTTGCTCGATTGCATTGTTCTGTCACTCGGTAGCGTTACACTGTTGCTCAGGCAAAGTGTCAGGTTCTTCAATATAGCCAAATTTGTTGTAATATTTTGGTTCATTTTTGTTTTCCTCATCATTTTTCTCACAAAATTCATCCACTTTAACATTTTCACTTTCAATGATTTTGTTAGAAGATTTGTTTAGACATTTATAAGCTTTTCTTTTGATAGAATATCCTAGAAATATTCCTTCATCACTTTTAGATTCAAGTTTCCCATTTATATCATCTTTCAGTATATAACATTGAATTACAAAAATTCTAAAGTAACTCACATTTGGTGTGTATCTATACCATAGCTCATAAGGTGTCTTATTGGTGTCTTTCTTCAATTGAACTTGGTTCAGTGTATAGACAGCAATACTTACAGCTTCTTTATAGAATTTTTGTGTGATGCCTTTTTGAATCATCAATGTTCTGGCACAGTCAACAATTGATCTATTCCTTCTTTCAGCAATCTCATTTTGTTGTGGTGTTCTCGGTGCAGAAACTTGTCTTGTAATTCCATGCTCATTACAAAAGTTAGTGAATTTATCATAAATAAATTCTCCTCCTCTTTCTGATCTTAAACATTTTAGTTATTTTCCACTTTCTTTTTCAACTTTAGCTTTATACCATCTAAACATCTTAAATGCTTCTGATTTCTCTTTTAAGAACGTGAAAGTCATCATCCTAAACTAGTCGTCAACAAATAGAATGAAGTATCTATCACCATAATAGCTCTTTGTTCTCATTGGTCCACATAATTCAGTATGGACTAACTCTAGAATAGCATTAGATGTGTAGGTTTTTCTCTTGAAACTAGACTTTGTCATTTCCCTTTTTGACAATTCTTGCACATAACGTGATCAGGCTTTGACATGCTCGGTAAGCCTTTTACTTTTCTTTTCTTGCTTATCTTAACCATGTTGTCAAAATTCACATGACATAACCTTTGTTCCATAACCAAACATCTTCATTTATAGCCAATAAAAAAGTGGTCTCAACACTATCAAGATAGAGTAGGTTACCTTTTGTTTGTTTGCCAGTACTGATCAACTTTCCTGATCCATTATAGATCATTGCCTTTTTGTTCTCAAATGCAACTCGGTGTCCTATGTTGTTCATTTGTGAAACACTCAATAGATTATAGTTAATTCCTTTCACCCAATATTTATTTTCACATCTAATTAGTTTATTCAACATGATGGTACATTTTCCTTCAACTGGGCAAGGTGAGTCATTACCCATCCTAACTGATCCACCATTATAATATTCAAAAGTTTCAAACTTTTCTTTATCTATAGTCATGTGATGAGTATAGCCACTATCAATAATCCACACATCATTTTTTTCTAACCTTAGATATGAGTGCAGTTTCTACATACCTTTTTTCATTGTCTGAATCATCCTGCATACCAACAAACGCTACCTCAACATCTTCATCAGAATTGGTGTCATTATTTTTAGCTTTGTTCTCAACTAGGTAACAATCCTTCTTTCCTTTGTCCTTGTAGTCTCAGTTATCTCTTTTTTCAGAGTGTTGGTTACTTCTGTAGTTTTGGTCATCACTTCTGTCAAACTTCTTTTCATAAGATCTATCATTGTTTATCTTGTTAGAGCATCTAGCAAAAAAATGTCCAATTTCTTTGCAATTTAAACAGACCAATGGTAATCTACCTTTGTATCTTCCTTTACCTCTATGTAATCTCCTAGCCATTAGTACTTCAATTTCATCAATTTCTTGTTCATCACTATCACTATCACTATCATTTCTCATAGTGTGTTTGTTACTAGATTTGCTTATTTTCAGAGAAGATTTGAATGCAAACTCAATAGTTGGTAAGACATTGTTGTCATAGTTGTTCATCTCAAATGAAATAAGTCTACCAATCAAACTATCAAGAGTAACATTTTTATTTTCTACTGCTCTCATTTCTTGAATTGCAGATACTCTAATAGCATAAACAGGCAATAAAGTTCTCAAAATTTTACTTACCATTATTTCTTCCTCAAGTACTCCTCCTACTCCACAGATAGCATTAACAACTTATTTGATTCTTCTACTGTACTAAGTGATTTTCTATCCTTATTTCATTCTTAGGTCATCAAACTTTCTTTTTAGGATTTGAGCTTTAGCTCTTAGCACATTGGTGTCTCCTCCATGTACTAGATTGAGTTTTTCCCACATTTTATTTGCAGAGGTGCATGTTTTCACATCTTCAAATTCAGAATCAGAAAGTGAAGAAGCGATTTCTATCGTCATAGAGTTGTTCATGTTTCTCTCTTAATTTATCAAAATTCGGAGCTCCATTGGGTGCAACAAATTTAGTATCCAAGTACTGTGTGACATCATTTCCAATACCTAGCAGGTGGAGTCTTATCCTACTTTTCCATGATGCAAATTTGTCCTTGTTCAACTCAGGCACATCGCTTTTACTCATCTTTTGATATTCATATTAAGTCCCTTTAAACTTTTCTTTTAAGCACCAAAGCTCTGATACCAATTGTTAGAATAACTGAGGGGGGGTGAATCAGTGGCCTTAAAAATAATTCCAGAAATCCAACCAAAACTTATATCACAAATATAATATCCTCTAGTTATCTTTCATTCCTTCAAGATGTATGCCTTAAATAACTTTAACAAATATATATTACTCGGTAAGATATATTGTTTATCTTTTCTAGCCTTTACCGAGTAGCAACAATTAAACTTAGTGTTTACCAACCAATCCAGTTTTAGTAATGTGTAAAGAAAACTATCAATGCAATGAATGAAATACACATTTGACATATGGATTTTAATGTGGAAACCCTGAAAAGGGAAAAACCACTTGGGACCGGTAACCCAAAATTTTCACTCTTCTGAAGTGAGCTCGGTGAAGAGCCAACCCTGTTAAAGGTTACAAACACACTGTTACGTGCGGCCTTGTTAGAGGATTCAAAACTAACAGTTTAACTTTTGACCTAGAATTCAATATGTTGTCAATAAGAAAATCTTTTGATACTCTTGAGTATCTCAATACAATAAGGATGGTTAAATCCCACTCGATTAAGAGATTTTCTAAATCAATGGTTAAACTGATACAGTAAATGATCTGTTCAAAATACAAATTTATCTTGTAGATATTCAGATCTATTGTTAGTTCAATAATACCTCTCTGGTCAATATTCTTTTCAGTTCTTTTTCTCCCTTTCTTTCTTCTACTTGGTGAATGCTCTATCCTCTGTTGCTCGGTGTCTGCAGAATTTCTTGGCTTTGTTCTTCAGCCGGTATGATCAGATCTGCATGAAGACTTCTATCTTCACCAGAATTATATTCAGCATTCCTCTTTTTCATAATGAATTACTTTTCTCTCTTTATAGATATGATTTTCCGTTCAATCTCTTTTTCTTCATCGTAGATTTCTTCTTGATCCGCAAAACTCAGCATTCTTGCTTTAATCCGTAAAGCTCTCCTTTAGTTTTATTTCACAAATCTCTCCTTGATATCTGTAAATAAAATGTATTTTAAATATCTTATTTTCTTTAACTGATCATTAATAATAAAGCAATCAATCAGTTAGTCTAAATATAGCTCCTACCAGCTAAGTGTTTTGTCATTCTTTAACTTCAGTTCTAATCGGTGATCAACTTTAGTTATCTTAGTCATTGACTCCAGTTGTCCTCGGTAACAACTTCAATTACGCTTGGTAAATATCTCTTACTCGATAACCTCTCACTTGGTTACTGCAGTGCTCGGTATATACAGTGAACTACTTGGTATTCAATGTTCATCGGTGTGCACTATTCGTCAGTATTTTACTGTCACTCGGTGTATACTAAAATTTTATCTTTTACCGACTGTATAAACTTTGTCTTTTCAACTCTTCAAGTTCATGACAATATGTATATGACCAATCAAACTATATAAAGTTAACATCAATGACAATACAATATATTAACTGATTTAATGTCTTGCATTCACTTTTGCAGCTTGGTGATCATCAACTTATCATCTTCAAACATTCAATCAATTTTAGTTCGTCAACCATAAGGCCTTGATGAATATATATGGGAGGCATTGAGCTTACATTGTCCATATGACCATTTGATAATGTAAACAATGCTATTAAAGCCATATTTTCTCATGTTGAGTTATTTGTAATCAAATTGTCAAATATTGCCATAATGGGAAAACAAGGGCTAATGGGTCATGTAAAGGGATCAAGGATAGATTAAGAGTTTTATTAGTTTTTTATGCTTCATAAGGTCTCATAATACCATGTAAATGTAATAGGAAAGACAATTATGTTCCTAGGGTTTGAAAGGTCAAAACTTGTTAAATTAATAAGACGTGTAATAGTCTAGTTAGAGGCCAACCGACCAAAGTTGGTTCAAAGGTGGTTGAAGGGTGGTTGTAAGGAGTTATTTTTGGTTCATATTGATGCAATATATCTATATATATTTTCTATTCCCGAAAATATGTATCATTGGTTGATGTATGAAGTAAGGAATTAATAAAAGTTGGTTTCCTGCACATTTTCATTTTTTTCCTGTTAAAACAGTTTGATTGCAGGCCTTTTTCACGATACATCTCTTGGTATTTTGTCCAAAAAATTAGTGGATCTGATGTAGTTCTAAATCCTTTAAAAATAGTTTTTTTTTCATTAAATTTCGTTAAGTTTTGACTGAGATATTGAAGTTTTGGTGGAATCGGGTCTAAACCCTTACTAGGGTAATCAATAGCTTTGTAAAATGTAGATCTACAATGTAACACGTGGACCAAGACCCAAAATTTTAATAGATGGTGGGGAGTAACATATATTTTATTTTCTTAATTTTTTAGGCCAACATGCATGAATTTTTACATGCTTTGAATGAAGGAAATGTCTGAAATACTGGCTCAGACCAGTCAGACAAAGAGTTTTGAATTTGGTGCAAGTTTGATCACAGGGGGTATTTGGGAGGAATTCCATGGTTTAGTAAGGGATTTTTATGAGTTATAAGTGTCTTAATTTTTTTAATGCAATGGGATAGTTGTTTGTGTTTAATATTGCGACTATCTTTGTACAGGAAGTATGACTGCCATGGTGAGACAGTGAAAGGATTAGTAGTTTATAATTTGGTTGATAGGAGATTTATTAACTGCATGGAATGTTATTGGTTGTAGAGTAGTAAGGGTATTTTAGTATTGTGAGGAGTGAGGTGAATCCCAAGGTAAGGAGATTGAAATAAACAAGGGTTTGTCCAATATTTGTTAAGGAACAGTCACAAGTCTAGGGATGATCACTTGATTGATAGAGTTTGTGTTGTCAACAAACATTGTGAAAGCTTTGTAAGGGTATGAAGGGTATGAAATCAGACTTAGAGAAAGTATAATCATATTTTAATAAGATTATAGGGATGTTGATAGTTGAGTGGAGATAATTTTTTATCAGATTGAGAGAGTTTGAGGATTGAGTCCACTATTGAAGAGGATATTGGAATAGGGTGTTGTGATAGGTCACATGATGTGACAATTTGTCTCTATCACAAGGAAGTGGAGATTTCTCTTAAAAAATAGTGTTGTTGAATGCAAATGAAGGAACATCAGAGATATAGTGTGATTGTAGAAGGGCCCATGATGCTATGCATCATCAATGACCCTAATACATACCAGATATGACCAATTAGGACTATTACAAGTACAGATCTAATCAGTCACTAATGTGTGTCTACTTGGATCATATTTTTGGCATGAATAGTGGGAGTTATTGTGAATTGTTGATCAGTGGAAGGATGTTCAAGTGGAGTAAGGAGTTATTTGGAGTTGAGATTGAAGATGAAGCAAAATTTATCTAGGCCTAGCCTTTGGGTACTTGGGACAGAGATGAAGGTTTATGGATGGAAGTTTGTTGATGAATAATGAGATCAATCAAAGGTTCTTATAGTTTGAACCTACATGTTGAGGGTGTGATGATGTTAATAATTCAATTATGAAGAGTGATGTTGATGGTGGTAAGTATAGGTTGGTTATGCCTATGGAAGTTGAGAGGTGTGTGTAGGTGTTAGGATGTTTTGCATCACTAAACCCTGCTACCTATTACTTCTTTGATCAAAAGATGATATGTCCTTGTTGTCTCATGATAGTGAATATATTTTATTAATATTTGTATTTTGTTATCTTTTTATCATAGTCTTGACATTCCATCACTCCACATTAAGTTAAAAGGCTTTTCAAGTCTTGTGAAACCAAGGGCATCATATTCTCTGTCACAGTTAGGACTATCCACATCCTAGGCCTTCTTCTTGTCATATTTACTAATCACATATAGGATTATGGTTATATTTTTGGTTCCTTGGTAAAGAGGTAATTTTGTGTTCATGAGTTATAATAGAAGAGGTTGTAACAAGTTTAAAATGAGTCTCATTTAGATAATAATTTTTCAACTTATGTAAATCCCAATAAAAATTTAATTTAATTGAGTCTTCTCATTGTTGATTGCTGATGATTTCTCAATTGATAAGGTTCAATCCTTCAATGAATTTTTTATCTCTCCAGTATGAATTGGATCCTATTTTTTTGAATATTCTTATCTTTTGGAGATAGTTTATTTTTTAGATTGGTATCTGTTGCCTCCACTTTTAAACATGTAGCCATTTCAGAAAAGTGGAAGTTTTGCGTCTTAGTGAAGTTTAATTGCGTTTGAGTCTAGGTCTAGGTCTTCCTTGGGTAGGAAGTTCTTGCCAGGTTTCCCTGCCACTGCCTTTCCTTCTTTAAGCCGGATGGGTTATCTGAAAGTCTTTTCATTTTGGGTCGGTTATAGATCCCAACCTGGCAAGGATAATGTGCTCCTATTGATGATCTTTTTCAAGCAGAAGAATGATTGGGAATCATAATTTCCAGGCATTCATAAGAAATCAGAGAAGACTCTTCATATAGATGATGCAGTAATAGAGCTGTGATTGTAGATGCGAGGAGTTATTCTTGATATCCTTCAAATGGCATTGGATCTAAGCATGTTGATTGACAGGCTGAGCAGAACGGGCTATGAAACATGGAAGTCGTGTTATTTGGTTGAACAGTTTACTGCTAATATGATGGTGCGACACTACAGCATATGTATGTCTTCAATGCATTTTCCACAATCCCTAAAAGTGGATGATTTTCACTATTTGAAAGCTTGGATCCGTTCTCTGATGTTTTACGATCCTGTTGGTGAAAACCGCATGAGATTTGGAGTTGAAATAAGGAAGATACAGCCTGGCGGGATTTTAAGTTTCAGCTTCTCCGTGGCGGAATTCTACCTGAGAAGGTAATTTTCCGCAAAGGCAGAAAAGAAGAAGGAAAGCGGAGAATTAGAATTCAGCTTCTCTGTGGCAGAATTCTACCTAAGAAGGTAATTTTCCGCAAAGGGCTATGGTGGACCCCACAACGGGTTTTCGAAGCACTTTTTCAATTTTTCGCAGAACAGTTAAAAGGAAATTTGGAGGCAAGAAAGACTCAAAGCGGAGAATTAGATTTTAGCTTCTCCGTGGCGGAATTCTACCGAAGAAGGTAATTTTTCGCAAAGGGCTGTGGTGGACCCCACAACGGGTTTTCGAAGCACTTTTTCAATTTTCCAGGTAAGAGAGAAATGTTTAAATGTTGACTCGAAAATTAAAATAAAGTATTTGCGGAGAATTGAAAATTGCTTTCTCCGCAAGCGGAGTTCTCACCCAGGGAGAGATTTTCCACAAGCAAAGAAACGCACCCCGTTTCTAATTTTCCGCAAGTCCACGGGAAACGGAAAAGTAAGGAGAAAGAGCGAAGAGTGACAAATGCGATGCCCAGACATGAAGAGTTATTTCCAACGGTGGTTGCTGCCAAAGCTTATCGGACAAAGATGGAAAAAGGAAAGGAGGCTAAATGATTCAACTTCCCCTTCCCCTTTCTTTTCCCTGGTAATTAGTTAGCGACATAAGCGGTTTCTTGCCATCTGTCATTTAGAGGGAGATGAACCGATTAAACTTCCTTTGTAACGGTTTTCCCCTGGCTCTATATGTATGAAGTTGAAAGATTAATGAAAGGTCGGAAAATTTTTGGTGTGGAATGCTTGATGTTGCAGAGTCAATTGAAGGTGTTTTATGTCAATTATTTTCTGTTCCAGTTAATTAGATGGTTCTTTCTCTTAGTCTAAGTTACATTAAGAAAGAAAGGATGTTTCATTCTTTTGTTGCGAGGATGTGAATAAACCT
>MU224972.1:3552095-3563642 GCA_018584345.1 Thuja plicata | reverse complement strand
TATATATATATATATATATATTAATGCAGATTACATTTATTTATCACAATGTTACACCAATCTTTTTATTCTAGCATGTTGTAGAGTGTTCATATATGTAATATTTTTATTTTCTTTTATTCAAGTTTAATATTATGTTATTTTTCATTATTAATTTTATGGTATTTAGTAAATTTTTCATTGCATGGCTATATTTAATACTACTGAATACATGAGTAAATTAATGACTAAATATATGATTAAACCAATGACTAAATCAACGACTAGATCAATGACTAAATCAACGACCACATCAATGACCAAATCAATGACCAATTCAATGACCAAATCAATGACTAAATTAAAGACCATATCAATGACCAAATCAATGACTAAATCACTCATCAAAATTCGTGACTAAATCAATGATCAAAATCAATGACTAAGTCAACGACTAAATTGATGATCAAAATTAGTGAATAAATAAATGACTAAAATCGTTTAGTCATAAAATTAGTTGTGTTATAAATGACTGTAAATTAACTATTAATAGTCATGTGACTAAGTTTGTTTGTTTAAATACAATTTTTAGTAGTTTTCTTAGTCACATTATTTTTTTTGTACTAGCACACATAGCACTTTCAAACTTATATTCCCCCATGCCTTGATCTATGAATGTTACTTTCTTTTCTCACTCATGAATCTTTCCTTCAGTGACTTTCTCCTTTCCTTTAGGTTTGTTCGAGGGGATTTCATGTGTCTTTCCAGCATCTTCAGGTGGGATGGAACTCTCCTTTTCAATAGTTTGGCCATATTCATTCAAAGGACAATAGTTTGATTATTTACCCTCCAATCTTTTGCAATATTGAAAGGGCTCTGGATCTTCAAGGATAGTTATTTCTCTGCCATGATGTGGGAATTTTAACATTGATGATATGTAGAAGGTACACCTTTGATATCATGTATCCATGGTCATCCCAATAGTATGTTGTATGGAAGATCAAGGTCAAGTACATGGAAAACCATTTCAATTAGGGTTGGTCCCACTTGTAGAGGGAGTTTTATCAAACCTTTACTCTACCTTTATTCTCTATCATTATAGGATTTTATTGTGATTCTTTTATTTACATCAAGAAGGTCTTCAGAAAGACCAATGTTTCAGATCATCTTTAATATACATAAATTTAGACCAGATCCACCATCTATAAGGACTCATTTGACCTTAGTGGAGTGGATTTTGGCTTCGATATAGACTAATTTATTATGATGAGGATTAGGACCATGGAAGTCTTTGTCGGTAAAGACCAAATGTTCTTGTGTGGATACATTTCCAATCATGGCTTGAAAATGGGAAGCATTAATATTTTCAAGAACATGTGACTCATTAAGGGAATTTTTAAGAACTCCTTTATGGATAGGAGATGTGAGAAGAAGCTCAAGGATAGATATTTGTGTAGGGGTCTTCCCCAATTGGGCCAGAAAATCGTAGCATGGAGAAGGCCATGTGGATGTAGATGGTGTAGTTGGAATATTTGCAGAGGTTGATGGATTATTAGAAGCTTGAACAGTGACTAGCTCTTTGAGTGGTAGTATTTCAATCTACACCTCTGAGTGTTAAAGGTTCAGCACCCTTGAGTGCTAGGGTGTTTACATGGTTTTCAGATTCTTCAATACGTCCACAGAGTGCATCAAAACAAATATAGCATTCTCTTCTAGACTTCCACATGTACGATCTTTGCTTGTGACAGTGTTTGTGGAATAGTCATATGGAATGGTGTTGTATGTCAAGGCATTGTTCTGATTATGCTTTAGAAATGGCTCATTATACACCTTCATTTTTGTGTTTGATGATGACAAGGTTTGTCCCTCAACCTCAATATTTCCATCATCTATGAGATCTTGGACAAAATGTCTCAGTTTCATGCATTTCTTGGTATCGTTCCCTTTGATGCAGTGGTATTTGCAATATTTATTATCTTTATACCAAGCAGTTTTAGGTTGATTTTTATCAAATGGTAGAGTATTACGATATACCATCATCCCTTGATCAACTAATCATCGAAAGACTACATCAAGTGATTCTACAAGAGAACTGAATTATCAGCGTTGTCTTGAACTAGAGTTTTTGTTGTTGTTTTTGTTATTATGAGGAAAAAAATAGGACTTATTGTGAGTTTATTGTTAAGATTTTTATTTTGTGATGAATTATTATGATTATTATTGTTGTTGTTGTGATTGTTGTGATTATTTTGATTGCCTTGGTTAGATGCCTGGACATTTTGGATATGCTTGGCATTTGTCACACTGTCATTGATGACCCCTTTATTTTCCCTCCATAATTAAGACTTATCATTGTTAGAAGAAGAGGTGTAATGTTTAATGGCACCTTTTTGCAAGAGTTCATCCTTAATGTTTTTCCCTTTCTTAATAAGAGACTCAAAAGTGTCAAGCAAAGAAATTTTTACTTGGAATGACATTTCAGGTACCAAATTACTAGTGAAGATATCAATCAGGTGATGATTGGTTATTTTCTACGACATCTTATTTGCAAGGTGTCTCCACCTTTGTAGAAAGTTTGCAAAGTTTCTCCATTCTTTTTCTTGATGTTGCACAAATCACTCAGGTCAGGCCTGCAAGTCTCCTCATTGGATGTGTTTTTGGATATTTGGGGTAAATATCATGTTAGGATCTCCTTTCTTCAAGTTTTCTAGGATATTGCACCTACTTTTATCATTTGGCATAGTTGGTTAAAGAGGAATCGTCAAATTTTTCAGGATGCTAGGATGGTTGTTCAACATTTGTGGTGAAAAAATATCCATTCTCTTTGTGAGACTGCCATGGAAAATTGTGACTTGGTGGGAGGTGTGGATCCTAGGGATGTTATTTGAAATCATCTCAATTTCCCTCTTCAAGGAGGTACTCTGATGTATATTGGACAAGTCATGAGAAATAGATGTAGACATCCTTTAAAAATGATGATCAGGAGGGTTGTTGGACCCCTCCTCCTCGGGGTGTTTTGAAATAACTAATGGGTCACCACCATGGAACCATGGTCATGTTTCTATTGGTGAGTTGGTTGTGATAGCTCTAGTGATGTTTGATTTATTTTTCTATTTATAAGGGCCTTCATTCGAATAATTTAATGGAGGCTCTTGTCATTTTGTATGTTGTGGAGCATAGTTGTGTTCTTGGTTGGAAAATGATTATTTGTGAATTTGATTCTCGGGTGGTGGTGACTTTATTGACTAGGTAGCATATAGATGTTGTTAGTTAAAACTTAGCTTTGGTTATTACAAAAAATCTCTAGTTGTGTGATTCCTTGGATTTTTTTACTTTTAGACATAGCCCTAGGGAGTGGAATGACGTAGCAGATTGTTTGGCTAAATGGGATTATGATCAAATAAAGACTTGGAATATAGTGAATATGGGAAAATTACCTCTAGAAATGTCACATATGTTGGATCATTTAGTGAAAAATTATAGGGTTTTGTAATGCTCTCTCTATTGGGAAGCCTTGCTTTGTTCGCTTGGTATCTCTCTTTGTGATTGAATAAATGTTTACCCCTCTTTTATTTTAAATACTTATGAAGGTTTTTGTTTGTATTAATCTTTTGAAGCATGATTTCTCATGAGCAAATTATAGTTTTAACTCAATAAAAATGTTCAAAAAACTTTTGAGAGTGAAAATTTTGAAGTAAAGTTGAAAGATATATTAAATCTTATGTTGGAAAATGTTAGGGGCCAAAGTTTTGTAGGGATGAGGGTCTTGTTAAGCATAGTTGATTTTTAACAATCAATGCATGATCAAGGGGGTTCAAAAAGTTTCAATAGGAAAAAAATGTCATCGAGATATCTATTTCAAAAAGTCAAAAATGGATATTTTTCCTAAATGGATATGCAATATTTAATCTAGATAATAGATATAATAGATATTTGTTCTATACAAAAAATTAAAAAATATTGTAATATTATATTATATGGGTATGTAGCTCAAGATGGTGCACAATAAGGGGGTCAAAAGTGGCCACTTTTTTTCTTAAAATCAGTTAAACATGAACTTGGGGGAATAATTTGAGATTCATGCAGTCAAAATTTGAAGATACCATGTAGTGCTCTGAATCTAGTTTCTAAACAACTAAGTGTTTTTTTTCAAAAATAGACAAGATTAAGAGGATCAAATATTTCATGCATATAAAAGTGTTCCTATTTTTTGAGTAAAACATAACGTAATGTATGGTGTGTGCCCCTCAATTTTTTAGTTGCATTTAGTATTCTAAAAAACTTATTGGTAGAAATATAGTTAACAGTGATTACTAGAAGTTGTATATTTTTTTGTAATTTTTTATTGATTATTTTTTTTATGAATTTTCAAATTGGATGCATCCTAAAAATCACATTACGTAGTGTGCACATCATATAACTTGCACCAAAATAATTGAAAATGTAGTTTTTTCCAATTTGTGAATAATGTAGTGTAGAAAAATAGTATATATATTTTTTTTTAAATGACAAGTAGGTTAAAATTTATTAAAATTCAACACGTGTCTCTAATAAATATAGAAACAATAGTGAAAAGATTAAAAAATAAATATTTCAATGTAGTTCCGATCTTAAAAAATATGGTTAGAAAGCTTAGAAGATGTATAAAATTTTAGTGGTAATTTTACTAAGATTTAATAAATAATGTGTAAATATGTTGATGTGCAAGTTGATAAACAAGAATAGAGTAAAAATCATGTGATAGTTAGGCATTTAACAATCCAAGCCAAAATGCTTTTTCTTTTACTACAAGCTAAAACACTAACGTGTTTTCTAATAGCCAAAACATGCCTGTGTGTTTAGCTCCATAAAAAAACAAGTGCATTTTGTGGAGAAAAAAACACAAGTGTATTTTATGGAGCTAAAAACACAAGTGCGCTTTGGTCATTACAAAATGTGCTCACATTTTGTCCTGCACTAAAAGCATCATGTTTGTGAATCTCTCTCTCTCTCTCTCTCTCTCTCTCTCTCTCTCTCTCTCTCTCTCTCTCCCCTCCCCTCCCCCTTTTCTACTCATTTTCTCTTAGGCATCTCTTTGTCTCTCTCTAGATAGGTAACTCTCCCTCTCTTTCTCTTCTTTCTCCCTATTTGCATCTCTCCCTCCCTCTCTTCCTAATGCTCTCTCCACCTCTCTATCTTTCTTGGTACATCCTTATGTAGGTTGTAATGGACTCATATTTCTAAGAAGAAAATGTCACCCCATGCTCAAAAATTTTGCATAGGAGTAAGTGTTTTATAATGTGCTCGTGTTCCTATAAAGATAAAATCCTCTCTCTATATTTATCTCCATCTTTCTTTCCCCTTCTCCTTGTCTCTTATTGCCTCTCTCTCTCTCACTCGTCCATATGTCTCTCTCTAATGTGCTTGAATTTCTATGAAGAATTTAGAGTTGAGGTTTAGGGTTTAGGGTTAAGAGTATTATTTAGGGTTGAGGATATAGGTTTTAGTGCTAATTATTGTTGTGAATATTTTGGTTTTAGTATAGGTTTCATCTCCTTGTGTGTGTGTGTGTAGAGAGAGAGAGAGACAGAAAGACAGACAGAGAGAGAGAGAGACTCTAATTGTTGACCATATAGGGTAAAAGGTTTGTCTTAGTATTTAGATCTAGGGTGTAGTATTTAAAGTTGGTGACATAAGGTATAAAGCTAATAGTATAGGTTTGAGGGTATAGGTTTGAGGTTATATGGTTGAAGTTTCGGGGTATAGCATTTAGGGATAAATATATAGTGTTGATGATTCATCCTATAGGTTTTAGGACTAGGATTGAGGATATATGGTATAGGGTTTAGGTTTGAGTGTAGAGTGTTGAGGGTTTATTATACAGGCCTTAGGGCCCAAGGTTGATGGATAGGGTTTACAGTCAAGTGATTATATTGTATAGATGGTTGAGGGTTAAGGGTTTAGCCTATAGGATTCAGGGCTTAGGATTGAGGGATACGATATAGGGTTAAGGGTCTAGGGTCTAGGTTTTGGGATTGAGAGCATGGAGTTTAGGGTTGATTATATGGTTAAGGTTTTAACCAATTGTCTTTAGGTCCTAGGGTTGAAGGATAGGATGATATAAGGTATAGGGTTGAGGGTAATGTATATAGAGTTAAGGGTTAAGTATATAGGGTTTAGGTTTTAGCATATAATATTTAGGAGCTAGGGTTAAGGGAAAGGGTTTAGGATTGAGGATATAGAGTATATGATATAGTGTATAGGGTTGAGGGTTTAGTGTATAGGCTTTAGGACCTAGGGTTAAGGGATGAGTTTTAGGTTTATTGGTATAGAGTTTAGAATTGAGTTTATATGGTTGATATTTTAGCCTCTAAGCTTTAAGTCTTAGGCTTGAGGCATAGGATTTAGGATTTAGGGTTGAGTTTATAGGGTTTAGGGTTTATCATATAAGCTTTAGGACCTAGGGTTGAGGAAAACGGCTTAGGTTTGAGGGTTGTTTATAGGGTAAATGGTTCAAGGTATAGTATCTAGGACCTAGGGTTGAGGGATGTGGTTTAGGGTTGAGGGTATAAGGTTTAGGGTTTAGGGTTAAGGATTTATCCTATAAGATTTAGGGCCTAGGGTTGAGGGATAAGGTTTAGGGTTGAGTGTGTATGATTTAGGGTCTACACTATAGGATTTTGGGCCTAGAACCTCTAGATAAAGGGTTTAGGGTTGAGTCTTTATATAAAATAGGGTTTAGGATTGTGGGTATAGGATATAGGATTAAGTGTATAGGGTTGATGGTTTGTTGTGTAGGATTTAGGACCTAGGTTTGAAGGATAGGGTTTAGGGTTGAGGTTATAGGGTTTAGAGTTGAGGATATAGGGTTTAGGGTTTAGGGTTTATCATATATTCCTTAGGGCCTAGGATTGAGTGATATGATTGATTTTTGATATTATAGGGTTGAGGGTTGAGGGTATCGAATTGAGAGTGTAAGGTTTAAGAATGAGGGTATATGTCCTTGAGGGTTTATCATATAGGCCTTATGGCCTAGGGTTGAGGAATATGGTTTATGGTTGATGGAATATGGTTTAAGGTTGAGGGAATAGAATTTATGGTTCAGTATATATGGTTAAGGTTTTAGCCTATTGGTTTTAAGGTCTAGAGTATAGGGTACATAATTTAACTTTAACGTTATAGGGTTTATGGTTGAGGGTTTATTATATATGCCTTAAGGCCTAGGGATGAGGGATAGGGTTTTGGTTTGATTTTACATGGTTGGGGGTTTATTATATATAATCCTTAGGAACCAAGGTTAATTGATGGGATTTTGGGCAGATTATATATGGTTAACATTTTAGCCTAATGGCTTTAGGGCCTAAGGTTGAGGAATAAGTTTTAGGGTTGATAGGATTGTTAGTAATAACTGAGAGGGGGGGTGAATCATTGGCCTCAAAAATTTATCCTTTAATCACTATCCACCAATCAAATACATCTCAGATTATTAAGTCCCTACAAGATGCATGCCATGAAATACTTATAATAATTAATTGCCTGTCGGTTTACCTTGTCTGTCCTTATTCTCCTTGATTACCGATAAGCAGTAAAATTATTTACCGATACTCAGTAAATATGTATAGTATACCAATCAATCTAGAAATGCATATGTGAAATGTAAAATAGTAAAGTAATAAACCATACACACATAACACATGGATTTTAACATGGAAACCCTGTTAAGGGAAAAACCACTGGGACCGGTACCCCAAATTTTCACTCTTCTGAAGTGAGGCCTGTTAGGAGCCAACCCTATTAAAGGTTACAAACACATTGTTAGGTGTGACCTTGTTAGAGGATTTTATACATAGAGGTTGTCACTCAGTATTTAGCATCTATTTTCTACCATCCTTGAATCAACCTCCTTTTTAGATTGTCAATAGGCTTTAGGAAAATCTTGCTACCATCCTTGAATCAACCTTCTTCTTAGGCTGTCAATAAGTTTTATACAATTTCAATGCTACTTTCATGAATCAACCTTTTTGGCACTCCTTGGGATGTACCTCAATATATAGAAGACTGTTAAGTCCTGCTCTGTTAAGAGAATTGATGCTTCAATGGTTAAACTGAAACACTATGACTTGTTTCTAATGCAACTTGAATTGTATATTTTTAGATCTATTTAAGTACATTACCTCTCTGACCAATGTATCAATTCAATTCTTTGTGCCCCACACTTTCTGTTCTGTGATGTTGTGCTTCACTGTTCGTCGGTGTCTGCAGAATTTTTTAGCTCTTCTTCAGCTTGATTGATCAGGACTGTATGAATTTATCCTTCATCAGTTTCTCTTCACCATCCTCTTTCTATTCACTCCCCTTCCTGTGTATGAAATTGCGAAAATGAATTACACTTGTCTCTTATATAGACATGATATTCCTTCATTCTTCATTCTTGATTCTTGGCATGAAAAACAATCTAGCCAATTTGATTTACAAATTTAACTCCTGATTTATCTCATAGTTATCTTCTTTCCAACTGTACAAATATTATTTAAATCAATTACTTAACTCTGGTCGAATAAAAAAAATAAAACAACCAGTTAATTATATCCTTAAGCTCTGCTAGCTAGATATTTTGTCATTTTCTGAACTCTCTGTTCTGTCGGTCAACTCCGCAGTTAGTCATTGGTGATAACTACCAGTTCTGTCGGTGTAACTCCAGTCAGCTTTGGGATCTCCGTCTGTCAGGCATCATTGGATTTTTCTCGTCCGGCAACTCTGTTTTCATCTTGTCAGGCATTCTGTGATTTTGCTTCGTTGAGCAACACTATCTTCTGCTCGTCGGGTATCACTGTGACTTTTTTTTTGCCTTTACCGATGGTGTGCACTCCGTCGGTGTTGTATGTCACTTAGTGAATACCTGACTTTTATGCATTGCTAAAAGCATAATCTATGTTCCATTAATTCTCTGAAGTCTTTGGCACTATGTACATGACCGTACAGATGATATCAAGTTCACATCAATGACAATACAAACCATTAACTGATTTTATGTCTTGCATTATCTTCAACTTAACATTATCAAACATTCAATCAGTTACATGTCATCAATCTCTCCCTTTGGCATTGATGGCAACATACTATATTATCACACTATACTATTTCTATTACAATATGAAATACAATTGTTGAGATTCATCAAATTACCAAACAGTTTGTTTTGATAACGATAAAAATGTCTGACCGTCGGTAAGCTCTATGTTAGCTTATATTTGATTCTTGCAGATTTTTGTGTTTCTTGTACTGATGTGTTGTGTTCTCTTCTTGTGTCAATTTCTCTCTTTTGACTGTTCTTCTTCTTTGATGTCTCTGTCTTTTGTCAACAACTTTCCCTTTGTATATGGTTCATTCATACAAATTTTCTCCCTATGGATATGATCTCTCCCTGTTTGAAGTAATCTGATAATGAATAATTTTTTGTGATAATATGGATACATTCTCTCCCTTTGACAACAATGCTAAACAAATATTTTACAAATATCTGACATTCATGTCAAACAATTATTTTCTTCTATCCATAATATATTCTTTGAATTTCTCTTATCCATTAGCAATACAACAATATGCTCTGGTGTTCGGTTCTGATATATACCTTTCTGTATATAGATGTAGCTTTGAAGTTCATCTTTTTGCTTGCATCAACATGAATGATATTCTGATAATATATAGGCTAATGCAGCCTTCAGTCCTTTACTGACTGGTAGACAAGGGTTTGACCCCTAGTCTCTTTCTCAGGTACTCAAATGTATCCTTGGGCAGTGGCTTGGTGAAAATATCAGCCAATTATTCTTTTGATTGCACATACTCAATTACCACCTTTTTTTCTTGAATGTGTTCTCTTAAATAATGATACTTGATTGCAATGTGTTTAGTCTTTGCATGCATGACTGGATTCTTGGAAATGTTTATTGCACTAGTGTTATCACAATAGATAATCACTCGTTCTGAGATCTTCATATGTATACCTTCCAGCAACTGTTTGATCCATGCAATATTTGAGAAATTTGCAGTAGCAACAACATATTATGCTTCTGCAATAGACTGAGAGATGCATCCTTGCTTCTTGCTAATCCATGTGACAAGTCTATCACCCATAAAGAATGCTCCTTCTGTTGTGCTCTTACGGTCATCAAGATTTCTAGCCCAATCAGCTTCGATAAACACTTTTAGTTCAAATTTGTCTTCTCTTCTATACCATAAGCCAAATTTCTCAATATTCTTCAGATATCTTAGAATTCTTTTCACAGCAATCATATGTGATTCCCTGGGGTTAGCAGAAAATCTAGTAACAATTCCTACTACATGTGCAATATCTGATCTAGTGTGTACAACATACATGAGTTTTCCTATCATTGATCTATACAAAGTCTAATTTACCTCTGTTTTCTTGTCTTCCTTTGTTAATTTGCATCCAGTAGCCATCGGTGTTCCAACTGGTTTGGAATCTTCCATCTTGAATATTTTCAGGACCTCTTGTGCATACCCCTTGCATACTAGTTTTACTTTGTTCCTTGTGACTTCTCCATTCTCGTTCAGCTTATTCTTGAATATCCATTTAGTACCGATGACATTCTTGTCATCTAGTCTTAGCACAAGTGACCATGTTTTTTTCTTATCAATCTGGTCAATCTCATCATTCATAGCACTTATCCATTCTTCATTATCTAGTGCAGCATTGACAGATTTTGGCTGAAACTCAAAAATTAAGCAATTTGAGTTTAAAGACTTACTTCGTGTTTTTGTACCAACTCTCTTATCTCCTATGATCTAGTCCTCTGGATGGTTTCTTCTTACATATCTTGCAAGTATAGGTACAACTCTTTGTGTATCAGTTTGATCTTCATTACCTTGCACATTATCTTGATCATTATCCTGACCGTTGGTAACAGCATTCTGACCATCGGTTGCAACAATCTGTTGTTCTGGAATTAAGCACTATTGCTCGGGTAGAGTTATGGGTTCTTCACAATATACAAACTTGTTTTAGTCTTCTGGTTATTTTGTGTTTTCCAGTTCATTCTTCTCTGCAAATTTATCAATCTTCACATTTGCACTTTCAACTATTTTGTTAGAAGCCTTGATTAGACATTTAAAAGCTTTGCTCTTGGTAGAATACCCCAGAAAAATACCTTCATCACTTTTGGCGTCAAGCTTTCCATTTCTATTATCCTTTAAGATATAACATTGACTACCAAATATTTTGAAGTAACTTACATTGGGTGTTTTACCATACCATAGCTCATGAGGTGTCTTCTTTGTGTCCTCCAATCGTATTATGTTAAGTGTATAAACAGCAGTGCTAACGGCTTCCATCCAGAAGATTTGGGTGATGTCCTTTTCTATCGTCAGTGTTCTTGCACAATCAACTATTGATCTATTCCTTCTCTCAGCAGTCCCATTTTGTTGTGGTGTTCTTGGTGCAAAAACCTGTCTTTTTATACCATGCTCATTACATAAATTAGTGAATTCATCTGATATAAATTCTCCTCCTCTATCTGATCTCAAACATTTTAGATCCTTACCACTTTTTTTTTCTACCATAGCCTTATA
>MU224972.1:3493152-3524180 GCA_018584345.1 Thuja plicata | reverse complement strand
CTCCATAACCATAACAACCAACTTCTATCAGTTAGGAGTTTAGTTTATTCTAAAAACATACTAAATTCCTATTTCCCTCTAAAAGACATTCTAACCGTTTATTTTCAAATATTTGAATTTTTAAACTGTGAAAATGCTTTAAAAACCTTATTAATTGGATTTTTAAGAACTCCAAAGTTTTGCCAATACTTAGGAGACTTAATTCCAATACTCCTATAACCCTAAACTACCCAAAGACACCCTTAGACACTAATGGTCCATTTTTACAATCATTTGATCCTTTCAAGGATATAATTAATCCTTTAAGAACTTCCCAAATTTAATGAATTCATTACATCAATTGAGAACCATTATAGGTTCTAGGACTTTCCAATTGATCCCCTGACTTGGATTGTACATGCCCTTCCTTTGGTCCTCCTTAGATGTCTTTAAGGTCTTCATAGTCTTCATGCCTTGACTGAATGTCCTTGGTGCCCCTACACCATTTGGCTTATGGTATAGAAGAGAAGGCAAATTTGAACTTAAAGTGTTTACCGACATTGATTGGGCTGGAAATCTTGATGACCGAAAGAGCACAACTGGAGGAGCATTCTTTATGGGTGACAGACTTCTCACATGGATTAGCGAAAAGCAAGGATGCATCTCTCAGTCTACTACAGAAGCGGAATATGTTACTGTTGCTACAACCTGTTCAAATATTGCATGGATCAAACAGTTGTTGGTAGGTATGCATATGAAGATCAAAGAACCAGTAATTATCTATTGTAATAACACCAGTGCAATAAATATTTTCAAGAATCCAGTCATGCATGCAAAGACCAAACACATTGTCATCAAATATCATTATTTAAGAGAACAAGTTCAAGAAAAAGAGATCATACTTGAATATGTGCAATCAAAAAAATAATTGGCTGATATCTTCACCAAGCCACTGCCCAAGGATATATTTGAGTACCTGAAAAAAAGACTAGGGGTCAAACCCATGTCTACCAGTCAGTAAAAGGACTAAAGGCTGCATCAGTCATATATTATCAGAATATAATTCATGATTGATGCAAGCAGAAAATGAACTTCAAAGCTACATCTATATACAGAAATGTATATATCAGAACCAAGCACCATAACATATTGTTATATTGATTATGGATAAGGGAAATTTAAGGAATATATTATGGATAGAAGAAATTAATGACATAATGTCAGATATTTGACAAATATTTGTTTGGCATTGTTGTCAAAGGGAGAGAATGTATCCATATTTTCATCAAAAACTATTCATTATCAAATTACTCAAAACAAGAAGAGATCATATCCATAGGGAGAGAATTTGTCTAAAAGTTGAAATAAAAGATAGTGACATCAAGAAGTAGAAAAGTCAAAAGAGAGAAATTGACACAGACAGAGGACACAACACATCAGAAGAAGAAACAAGGAAAGCTGCAAGAATCAAATCTAAGCTAACATAGAGTTTAGCGGCGGTAAGACATTTTTATCAGTTATCAAAACAAACTGTTTGGTAATTTGATGAATCTCAACAATTGTATTTTATGTTGTATTAGAAATAGTATAGTGTGATAATATAGCATGTTGCCATCAATGCTAAAGGGGGAAATTGATGACATGTAACTGATTGAATGTTTGATGATGTTAAGTTGAAGATGATGCAAAACATTAAACTAGTTAGTGGTTTGTATTGTCATTGATGTCAACTTGATATCATCTGTATGGTCATATACATAATGCCAAAGACTTCAGAGAATCAATGGAACAGAGGTTATGCTTTCAGCAATGCATAAAAGTCTAGTATTCACTAAGTGACAGACCACACCGATGGAGTGCACATCATCGGTAAAGACAGAGATAAAGTCACAATGATGCCCGACAAGCAGAAGACAGTGTTGCCCGATGAAGCAGAATCATAGGATGCCCGACAAGCTGAAAACAAAGTTGTCCGACGAGCAAGATCCAATGATGCCCGACGGATGGAGATCCCGAAGCTAACTGAAGTTACACCGATGAAACTGGCATTTGTCACCAACGACGAACTACAGAATTGACCGACAGAACAGAGAGATCAAAAAACGATAAAATATCTAGCTGACAGAGCTTAAGGATAGCCTTAACTGGTTGTTTTATTTGTTTTATTCGGCCAAAGTTAAGTAATTGATTTAAAGAAGATTTATACAGTTGGCAAAAAGATAACTACGAGATAAATCTGGAGTTAAAGCCGTAAATCAATTTGGCTGGATTATTTTTCACGCCAAGAATCAAGAATTAAGGAATATCATGTCTATATAAGAGACAAGCATAATTCATTTCCGCAAGCAATCAGATACACGGGGGAGTGAATTGAAAGATGCTAAAGAGAAACTGGTGAATGATAAACTTCATACAGTCTTGTTCAATCAAACTAAGGGAGAGCTAAAGAATTCTACAGACACCGACGAACAGTGAAGCACGACATCACAGAGCAGAAAGTGTGAAGTACAAAGGAATTGAATTGATACATTGATCAGAGAGGTATTGTACATAAATAGATCTGAATATCTGCAATTCAAAGTTGCATTAGAAACAGGTCATTGTGTTTCAGTTTAACCATTGAAGCATTAAGTCTCTTAACAGAGCAGGACTTAACCGTCTTCTATAATTGAGGTATATCCTAACAGATTACCAAAAAAAGGTTGACTCGTGATAGTAGCATTGGTCTTACCTAAAGCCTATTGACAGTCTAAGAAGGCTGATTCAAGGATGGTAGTAAGATTAGCATAAAGCCTATTGACAGTCTAAAAGCTGATTCAAGAATGGTAGTGTAGATCTCAGATACTAAGTGACAACCCATGTATAAAAATCCTCTAATAAGGTCGCACTTAACCGTGTGTTTGTAACCTTTAACAGGGTTGGCTCCTAACATGGCTCACTTCAGAAGAGTGAAAATTTGGGGTACCGGTCCCAGTGGTTTTTTCCTTAACAGGGTTTCCACATTAAAATCCATGTGTTATGTGTGTATGGTTTATTACTTTATTGTTTTATATTTCACATATGCATTTCTGGATTGATTGGTATACTCTGCATATTTACTGAATATTGGTAAATAAGCTTTACTGCTTATCGGTAATCAAGGAGAATAAAGACAGACAAGGTAAACCGACAGACAGTTAATTATTTCAAGTATTTCAAGGCATACATCTTGTAGAGACTTAATTATCTGAGGTGTATTGATTGGTGGATTAAAGTTTAAAATGATAAAAAAAATTAGCCCGCTGATTGAGGGGGGGGAAGCACAAGACTCCAGGAGAAGGAAAAAGGACTCAGCGCGTTGAGGTGAACCTTATCTCGATGTTTGCAGCAGGTCACTCTAAACCTGCTTTCTCGAGCCCTAAGACCATAGTGGAAGGAGAAATGGAGGAGTCAGCTCCTCTCAATGGGGACCCTCCTGGTCTGAACTCGGAGGCTCGACCAAAGTTTCTGGGTAAGGCTAAGTCCAAGGTTGAGTGTACTCTAGACCTAGACACCTGGGTTTACAACGAGAGCCTTAGTCTTAATGGCAAAGTTGCTAGTCTCTTCGAGTACCTTGATAACGAGATGAGTGAAAGGAAAACGCTGGAAGGGAAAGTGGGTGAGATTCAAGGTAAGCTCAAGGCCCAAAGATTGTAGAAGATGTTAATAGGGTGTCTAAGGCCATGGATAACAAAGAGACTGTGAGTGCAGGGAACACAAAGCTGGATGCTAAAGGAGGCCCTGGCAAACGCACGTGTGCCAGTCTGAAGAAGCGAAGTCAGGGTGTTGCCTCTGCTTCCAAGTCTTTGAAGGACACAGCTAAGGAAGTCACCATTATTGAAAATCAAGTGGCTCAAGCTCTGAAGGAGTTAGCCTAGCTGCCTCCTCTATTTATGTGTCCTCTCATGTTGTTTTATGTGGTGTGTTTTTTGTTGTCTGTTGCTCGTTGGTTGCTGGTTGGTGTTGTTGGAAAATGTACTTATTTTGTTGTGTCCCTCTAGAGATTATCTTTGAAAATCTTACGTAATATGTTGTAAGGGGTTTCAAGTCCTCTCAAAACCAATTTGCTTAAAAAAAAAAACATGATTGAAACATAATGAAATCACAAAATAATGCTTGAAGATGAGTTGAAGTAGCTTGTTGCTCCTTGAGTAGCTTGTTGCTCCTTGAATCAAATTTTCCCTTGAAGTCTTGAGATGTTAATGAGATGATCAAATGAATAGAGGGAGAGACCTTTATATAGTTGAACAAGATCCCCCTAAAATTGAAAAAATTTTAGGAGGCACAAGATAATAGGATTTCGTTATCAAAAAGTCACACCAAATGGAGATATGAGATCAATGGGATGTGAAAAATGTGCCTAAACTTTAAAATAAGGTAAGACTCATTTGAAATTGAGATGAAATAATTTAATGGGAGCACCTATAATAAATGACCCAAATGGGATTTTGGTGAAGATTTTATTTTTATTTTTTTGATCGGTGATAATAGTTTGTATTCATTTAGAAAGCGATTACATATTGGCCATTTAGGCATTACAGTCCAAAATAAAACAGCACATACTAGCGCGAAGCGAGACAACTATGTCCACATTACAATATTATCTGACAAGGCAAAATTACCTCAATTAACAGAAGTCAACAGAAGAGAAAAGACCGGCCAAAAAAGACAACCCAAACTTCGACTAAGAAAACCATTTGGCTGCGTCTCTTTGGGTGAAGTTAGCAAACGCACCCAACCTATCGACCAGATCTCCAACTTTGGGATGGTCACCACCAGCAACATTTGTGTCGCCCTTCGTGTTCGGATCTGCTCTGGCTTCCCTGGCTGCCCTAGCCCTTGCACCCCGTCGAGTGACCGGGATTTGCCTACGGGTCATTGGCATGCCATCAATATCACGGGCCGCAACGGACTTAATGGGTGTTTTCTTCGTTTTTCGATCCTCGGGAACAGACTCCGCCCTTTCCGCCTCTGCTTTGCTCCGCTCCAAAGCCTTCAACAAATCTTTCCACCCCGCCAAAGCCCGAGCCAAGTGTACATCTTTTGGGCTCTCTGTCGACCAGATGACTAGCGGCTGCAACCCACGACTTCCCCTTCCCACCATGCGAAAAGGCTTAGCACCCATACATAGCCCCAGTCCCACCTCGGCCCGTTCGATGATATTTTCAACACCGCCGACCCATTTCACAACCATACACTGGTTGATAACCCTCCTAACCTCTGCTTTTGAGTCTGCGACCATGAGTGTTAGGGCAACAAACACGGATGAAACATCCAAATTGGTTCTTGGCCTCCAACCCTTCTGCAAGAAATGCTCCCCGAGGATTTCTCTGATGGCTGACCAGAAATCATTACCTTCGCCATTAAAGATATGGCTCAGCCTATTTGTTGTGATATGTGAATCAAAGGCGAGAGTCTGCCCATTCGTCGACAGTGAGAAATTCGCCTCCATAGCTCTGTTATTTCTTCACTAAGACAATTGTTGGCTAATAGTTGTCGCTAGCATATATAACTTGCATTCGAAGCCTCTAGAATGGGTTGTTATTACCATCAGGTATGCGGGC
The DNA here is from genome assembly GCA_018584345.1 of Thuja plicata. Classification (NCBI taxonomy): domain Eukaryota; kingdom Viridiplantae; phylum Streptophyta; class Pinopsida; order Cupressales; family Cupressaceae; genus Thuja; species Thuja plicata. The sequence goes on along the minus strand of MU224972.1, from coordinate 3,518,619 downwards.
AGACATCATTACACTTAACTACTTTGGATACTATCTTCAAATTTCGCATCTCGTGAGATCTCAACTTGTGGATTTCGTTACCCCCGCGCGCTCATGTCATGACATCTTGGGCATACTATCATTATGATCAGCCACGTGATACAATGGTGGTGTGACATGAGTATCCATTTATCGGTATAACAACCTCGGCATTGATTGTACCCATCCTTTATGTTGATATTAATCTTCGTTTAAAAATTCCTCAAAGATTTCAAATTTATCTTTGAGGGATCCATATGCTCCTACATTCGATAGTTGGTCAACCAAAATGTTTGCCCTTCTTGGTACATGTGATGTTTTAAAATCCTCGAAATCTACCAACATGCTTCTAATCCTTCTGATGTGCTTATTTAGGTACCATGTATCCATCTGGCCCTTATTGATTCCATTTACTACCAAGAGGGAGTCGCCTTCTAGGTGAACTCTCCTAAAATGGAGATCCATTTACTACCAAGAGGGAGTCGCCTTCTAGGTGAACTCTCCTAAAATGGAGATTTCTCGCCATGAGTACAGCTTCAACTGCAGCTAGGCATTCTGCCTCATTATTAGTGCCATTGCGTAATCTTTTAGCCCCTAAGGCCATGATATCCCCCTTATCATTTCGAGCTATGTATCCAATTCCAGAAATCCCAGGGCTCTGTCGAAATTGATCTTAACAAACGGGGGGTGGTGGTTGCCATCTGTTACTGAGCTCCTCTTCGACCTTCCCATTAACGGGCTTGGTGAAGATTTTATTAAGGGAAGACTCAATATTTAATTAAATATTAATTTAAATTAATAAAGGTCCTATAATTCATAGAAGAATGATAAATACTAAAGGAGTGCTAGGAGAGTGAAATTGGACACCCTAATTAAAAGTGTACAATTTACAACACTAAAGTTAGCACCCACTTTAACAAAGTATGATCTTACAATTATACTTGTGGTAAAGTAGAAGTGAAAATAGAGCATTTGAGAGCAAAGAATAACTCCTAATCCATGTATGTAACCTTCACAAAATAAAAAAATGTTAGTACGAAAACACAGAATTCCAAGTCAACTAGTTGAAGAGACCTCCATAACTTATAATATCATTCTTGGCATGTTATTATAAGAGCACATGTGGACTTATGATAAGAACAAAAACATATACCCCCTGAAGGGATAGGGTACCATAATCCAAAACTAGCAAAGAGAGAGAGAGAGAGAGAGAGAGAGAGAGAGAGAGCAAATTGTGTTATGCTAGGTAACAATGTTAAGATTTCAAAAAAAAAAAAAGAGTTGATTGACTAGCAAGTTATATTATGCTTAATCAACTATCCTAAAAGAGGGGTTGGTACCAAGAGATTTGATTGTCTAGCAAGTTGTATTAAGCTAGTCAACTCATCTTGAAAATCTTCACAAAAAGAAGTCAAATGGTCTAACAAATTGTGATGTGCTTGCCAACCCATCCCAAGAATGACCAAGGAAAGCATTGCATCCCAAGGATCTCCTTGTGACTATTTGTTGGTTATGTGTAGAGTGATGCTCTAGGTGGATTTTATTTTTCAGACTTACATTGTTTTATGGTTTTATACTTGTTTTTCTTTGAGTTTGGAGTGTGGAATTTTTTTAACCATTTTTTATGTCACAATTATTCGAGGGTTGTTTTAGGTGCACCTAAGTGATGTCATGAATTCACGAGTCTCAATCAATATTCTTTTTGGTCACCTCGTTCTTCTAGTACAGATGACCTCTAGGTGATGGTCTTTGATTATGTTTTACTCCCTATTTGGAGAGAGATGCTATGGATGTTTAATGATCATTGATCTTGTGATATGGTAATCACATGAATTTGGTAATTGTTCTTTGTTATGCTCCAACATTTGCATTGGTGATTTTCTTGACTTCATGTTTTACAAAAAGTCTTTTATGGATTTGATTGTCTTCTCTTTGGAAGCCTTTGACAACAAATATTACCGAGAAAAGAAACAGGCTTTGACATATGCTACTAGCATCAATGGTGCTATGGTCTCCTCACACAATCCACCCAACATTTTGTTCAATTGAGTTTATCAAATGCACTCATGTTGGGTCGTCAAATCATTTTGACAAAACACACTACCACCAAGTTTCTTGTCTACCTTCCCTATACAAAATCCAAATCAATAGTTAAATTTAAAAGATTAAAGAGGAAAGGATCAAGAGAGCCACCCATCCAAATTTTGCATCCTAATTTCAAATTAAAAAGATTATATTCAGAGGTGAATTATTGCTTGCATCTATTGATTTAACCTGTACACCAGATTTTGAGCATAGAGACTTTAAAAAGCAAAGGGCATACCTCCCACCAAAGGTTGAGGCAAGCAACACAAGTAATATACCAATGTGCTAGTTCATTAAACAATCAAGACACCCTAACCAAAAACCCAGAAAAAGACAACAGATGCAAGCAAGCAAGCAAAAGCTACAAACAAATAAACTGTGCATCGAAGTATGAGAATAAAGACTTTAAAAAATAATAGAAAAAGAAAAAGCTTTGCAAAAAGTCGAGATCCTCTCAAACTATAAGAGCATGCAGCTTCAAGCTCCACATACCACTTATGTACAGTTGCCAACTCTTGGTTGAGGCAAGCAACACAAGTCAAATACCAATGTGCTAGTTCATTAAACAATCAAGACACCCTAACCAAAAACCCAGAAAAAGACAACAGATGCAAGCAAGCAAACAAAAGCTACAAACAAATAACCTGTGCATCGAAGTATGAGAATAAAGACTTTAAAAAAGAATAGAAAAAGAAAAAGCTTTGCAAAAAGTCGAGATCCTCTTAACTAGCCTTTCAAACTATAAGAGCATGCAGCTTCAAGCTCCGCATACCACTTATGTACAGTTGCCAACTCTTGCTCAATAAGCCTTACATTAACTTGGAAGATTACAACTGCCAAGACCTTCCCCAATTCCATATTCCAATTGGTCATACAGCTAAGTTGCTGCTTCAACATAACCGCATATGAAGTGTCAATCCAATATCCATGCAAACAGAGCATGTCCAAGGAGCAAATCTGTTCCAACATTAGGAGAGGCTTGAATGAATGAAGCCCATCGACTCCCACACAACTGCCCTCTTTATCTTTACTCCACATCCTTATTGAAATGGCACAATAGCACTCTCTAAGCATCAAAACATGCAACACCACTGGAATATAGTTCCTTAAAAATAGCACAAAAGTCATGAAGCTGTGACACACGTTAAAAATAACCTGCAGATATTCACAACCTTCTAAATACTGGACTACCGAGCAACACCACTGAAATAGTTATTCAAAATAACACAAAATATGAAAACCTTCAAAATATTCATGCCACCTCCCTTTAAAAATTGCCTAAACAGAGCTAGTGACATTAAAAGCTACTTTCAACAACAATATTGCACCCCTACATAACTTACTAGCTACAAGAACCCTCAAATAGAGATAATATAGAGGTTAACATACAGATCAATATCACAAAACAAGCCACTGTGAATGTGGATTAAGCAAAGATGCTTTTTCTAGACCTTTTGTTAAACATAAACATACAAACTAACCCACTATGAATGTGGATTAAGCAAAGATGCTTTTTCTAGACCTTTTGTTAAACATAAACATACAAACTAACTGCCAAATCTATAAAACCAAATAAAACAACTTTCCATGCATGCCACAACATTTACTACTACAAACAACACAATCAACAGCTACTCTCTCATGACACGTGGTGCCTCGATAGTCTGTACAAACACCTTAAGGCCCTTCACCACACCAAAGGCTTGAGAAGAAAAACATGATAACATATACCCCAATCCACTTATAGTTTTGCAAGACACCAAATTTAAATTGAGTTTCTTAATCTGCTAGACCTCTATATGAGGTTATACAACAAATGGTATCATTACAGAGCAAAAGAAGACAGTTCAAACCAGTGCAAAATCCAATTTGCCTATCTTTATTTTAAATCTAGATTACACTTTTTTTGTTATCACAGCAAGATACAAAACAATAGATTTAGATTTAGATTTGTGTCTATGCAAGCAAAGACTTTCAAAGCCAGGTAACTAAACAAAGAGCTTGTATAGACACAATAATAAGAAAGAGTCAGTAATAACCAACCAATTTCAGCGAACCCTGAGAAAAAGCTTCAACTACTTGATAATCTCAACAATGGATCATGTACTCCAACCCTGATCTATGCTAGCAAAAAAATATGCACACATTAATTCCTTAAATCAATCATCAAGTTTGTGAATAATATTGTACTTAAACCCAAACCCAAACTCAGAAGGGAGTATTGAGTTGACAGAACGGACAGTCGTGAGTTGACCTGTTCAAATAACAATCCTAGGCTTGGTTCCCTCTATTGATTAGGCACCATCACAAGTTCCACTTACTACATTAAAAACTCTTATTATTAATATTGAGATAAACCCATCAGAATATGAGATGTCATGGTCAAACATTCGTACTGCAAACAACACATGTTTCACAAAATCATTTGCATGGGCACAAAAACAAGGATTTTCTATTTATTTCATCATTCCATGTTAACAGCACACTAGAATAAAAACATGTTTGTTCTCACAAAACCATTATTCCAGAAGTCCTACCATAACATCTGACCAATAATGTGCAATTTTGAAAGAACATAAACCATCACCATCACGGCAACTACAGAAAATTGCCAATAGAATGACCAGCTTCCTGTGTAATCATTCCCACTAGGCCTACACCTAATGTGAAACTTTCTCTACAGATTGTGCAAGATCTGTAGGAGAACATCAGAATAAAAACATAGTTGTTCTCACAAAACCATCTATTCCAGAAGTCCTAGCAAAACCTCCAACCAACAATGTGCAGTTTTGAAAGAATATAAACCAATGCAATCATAGGAGTACAGAACATCTTCAAAAAAATGACCAGCTTCCTGTATCCAACTGGGCCTACACCAAATGTGAAATTTCCTCTAGCGATCATGCAAGATCCATCAGAGCCATTTTCAATGCAGATCAAACCAGATAAAGATCTCAAAGATATAGATGATTGGACAACCACAACAAACAATCAAATCAAACCGATAAATGAAGAGCATTACTGAACCTAGATATTTATACAATACACAGATAACACCTATGTAAGATGAGGGCTGAGGCTGATATTTAAGAATATATTTTTTATGTGCAAAAATATTATTGTAATAGCTGGCAGCTAAAATTAAATACAATTTAAGCAATGCAAAAAACACATCTAAGCATGCATAGGATGTGACATTACTAGGAAATAACCAGCCAAATTAAATCTGAAGCAAACCAACCAAACTTCAGCATTGCAAATCTGCATAAAAAATTACCATTTATAACTACTAGATTACCAATGGATTGAACCTTCCAATCACTTATGGAACCATAATATGCCTCAGAAACAGGTACATCCAGATCACCACAACAGCAAATGCAAGATTCATATTTTCCATAACAAAATTGAACTAGAACACAGAAACAACAAAGACTTGGAAAAAGATTTTTAGAATTACTAGGCCTCCTGGAGACTAAAATATCCCAGGAAAGTTAAATTAAATTCTCAGGAAAAATTCATATCCATTCAAATCTGGCAAAACTTCCAAAAATGTTCAAGCGGCAAAGCTGAAATCATTTAAACCTGTTAATTTTTTATATTCAATCCTACTACTATTATAAGTTTATACCTTGAAATAGCTGATACAACCATGAATGGCATACAATCAGGAATAAATTTAGCGAAGATCACTTCCAAAAAAGCCAACATGCATGGAACTGATCAACGATTTGCCTTGGCAACACGCTCAATCTCATCTTTCTTCTTTATTGCATAACTGCAAAGAGGAAAATTTAAAAATTGCATTATCACATGCCAACTCATTACAAAATAAGAAAAAAAAGGCAGTAAACCTAAATACTACCTACATCAAAACAATCATTTAAAGCAAAAAAACACCAGACCTGTTTGAAGATCCCTTGGCAGCATTGATGAGCTCATCTGCAAGACACTCAGCAATTGTTTTAATATTTCTGAAAGCACTTTCCCGGGCACCGGTGGTAAGAAGATAGATTGCCTGATTGACACGTCTCAGGGGAGATATATCAACTGCTTGGCGTCTTACAACACCCGCAGAACCAATTCGAGTTGCATCTTCTCTTGGACCACTGTTAAGTTTTACAAAGATTTTAGAAAGCTACCTGCTGAATGTTTGCTCAAAAATCCACAGAACGAAAAAAATGAAGTGTACATTAAAAGAAACATGTGCAGTTAAATAAAAATAGATTCTGATCGGTAAGTATATTAGATTTACCTGTTGATGATAGCATCAACAATGACCTGTATTGGATTCTGGTCAGTAAGTAGATGAATAATCTCCATGGCGTGTTTTACTATCCGCACAGCCATCAACTTCTTTCCATTATTGCGCCCATGCATCATCAGAGAATTTGTCAACCGCTCAACAATAGGGCATTGTGCCTTTCGGAATCGTTTAACTGAATATCGTCCAGCAGTATGGGGAACAAATGTTGCATGCTTTCGTGCTGAAACAGCTATGTAATCTTGTAGAGAAAAGTCACTAACCTGCAAATTCAAAAATACACAACTCTCATCTCTTCTAATCTAAAAAAATAATGAACACATTTAGACCAGACAAATTAAACAATTCACAATTCAGATACAAGTTCAGTTTCAGGTTTAACTGTTGGGTATAGGTTCACAGTAAAGGACCAGACTACACATACCAGAATGAATAAAGATATGGGAACAAAGATGCACATTACAGATGTTTCCAAAGACCCCAGAGTAAATTTTGGCATCCATGCATTGATACAAATATCAAAAAGTAAATTCCCAGGAATTCAAAAATATAGCAAAACCATCCCAACATCATAATTTAAGACTGTTAGAATAGTCAATCTGGTGATAATGTTCTAATTTAAACTCCCAGGCCTCAAGTCTACAAAATTTATCTCTAAAAGCCAAGATTATGCTGACTGAAAGTATTTTTCTTTGAAAGTTCAGAACATACGCAGAAGACTGTAATAATAAAAGCCAACAATACCCCATGTAAGATTTTTTCATTCCATAGAGATACAACTTGACATCATAATAGACAGAAACAAGGCAGAGCTAAAATCCTTGGATCACAGCATTAGCCCTCTAGCCAGGGCATATTTGGTTTTACGACAAGCAGCAGCATAAATTAGAACTACAGAGAAAATCGGATGTGCTCTCATGATTTATCAAAAGCATATTCCAACATATTTGAAATAGTTTTGATTAATGGGGACAGGAAAGAAGTACACTCAGAGAATACAGGAAACTGAAAAGATCTTCTTCATGTGCTCTCAGCCAGATGTGTTTAAGTTCCTAAATGTTGTCCATAGATGAATTAACAGATCATTTGCCTACTACAGAATTGAAAGGAGGCTAAACCTTAAACCCTAAGCAGTATTTGTTTAGCTGGAAAAGGTTATCAATGTTTTTAACTATTTCTTAACCATTAATTGGAGCACATTCCCGTGCCCCTTTCTTTCTGTAAAGATCTTAGGCAAGCTGGAATATTTGGATTGGCTAATCATTGCCAGAGGTTTTTTTGTTATCTATCATTTGGCCAACTATTTAATTCATTTATTTTATAAGGTCATGTTCACCATACTACTCAACGAATTGCCATTGTACTGCTGCACTCCGTGTTCTAGGGCTCCATGGTAATACTGATGGCCCTAGTCTTTAAAAAAAATTAAATAATAGTTTTACTATTCAGTTAAGGTATTTCATTATCATATTGTCAGTCTAAAAAATGAATATGTTTTGTATGCCATCATTTATCTCATTAATTATTCTTACTGCTAAGGTGTTCATTGCATTCTTGTCAAAGTTTTCCACATTATCCGCACTAATTATTCTTACTGCTTAGCTGTTCATTGCATTCTTGTTAAAGTTTTCCACCTAATCTATGTTCATTATTTGTACGTCACAAACACATACTCCCAGTTTCTTATTATATTAGCAAGGATGGCACTGCAGTTACAGGATCCCAGTCGAATTTAATTTTTCATAAATTGTACTCTTTTTCTTCAAAATAATATATATAGAAAAACGGACAGAAACCGCATAAGAGTAAAAGAATTAGCATCTTCTCCAATAATTTGCTTCATATAATTTTAATGAAAGTAAAAGAATTAGCATCTTCTTCAATTATTTGCTTCATATAATTTTAATTTATTTCCTGTTTAAGCTACACATTAAGTGTATATATAATCAGGTATGAGCTCCCTCTATGACTTTAATTTCTCATTGATTGTATGTTATTTCTTATAATTTTATAAATAATATATAAAGATAAGCAGATAAAAACTACACAAAAATTACAAGAATATATGATTTGATTATATATTTCCTGTTTAAGCTACCCATAAAGCGTATATATAATATGGTGTTGTCACCTCTTCCTATGGCACTTCTGGTCGTTGGTCTTTAATGATGAAAACGGCAACATGTAAAACAAGATTGACTGTGATGGAGCTTTCGTTACTTTCATCAATGATGCACGGTCGTTAGAGATCAAATATGGCGAATACAAAGGATAGTTCTATCTAAAATTATGGATCTGAAACAATGAAGAATTTCAGGAATTTCTCTCTCTGAAAACGCACTTGCCCTTTATTCCAAATTTTAATTAAAAGTTTCTCAATATATAGGATGGTTCTTTTCGGCATTGTAGATCTTAAATAAGAGAACTTGTTTTCCAACATCAACTATGATGGAGCTTTCATTGCTTTAAGTAAAGGTCGACTATAATGGATATATAGGCTTAAAATAACCATCCTCATTTGAAGATTGAGGATATGCTGCTAGGGCACTGCTACAAGCATCGTATGATGATGAGACTTAAAAAGGGATAAAACACCGTTCAAAAAAGTCAATATAGCAGAAATAAAAGGAGTAGAGAGCAAAGTTAATTGACGAGAATGTTTCATCACAGTTATCAGATCTACAAGAAGGTAAGGAGAATCGATCCTATATTGGAAAGCCAAATGAACATGGAAAAAATTACTAGAAAGGAAGGTCGATTCACATACTTAATGACCTGTGTGCTCAAAGGTAACGATGTGGCCAGTATGGTTCAAACAATGTCAAGGTTTCTTCACAAGCAGTGCGAACATATAACAAACATGTAACTTCAATCCCACAAAAGACAGCCTACAACCCAGATATGAGATGAATAGTGATGAGAAGTAAGGGGAAATATAGATATCAACGTCAGCATTTCTCATGCACATACTGACTCTCATATCTAAGGGACAATTCAAGAGTATCAAGTAAATAGGCAGTCACCATGCAAATTTCAGGTATATTAGTATTCATAGGCATTTTAAATCCGTACCTCTACATCTTCGAAAGTCCAGCGATTGAATAGCTTAACATCTGGTTGTGGTAAGGTAGCCGCCATAGCCTCTGCTCTGCTTCTCTTTCTCTCTCTACTCGTCTCTCCCTCCAAAGAAGTCGAAAGAAAAATACAAGCGAGAAATCTTATACCATATAAGAACTTAAACCCTAACCCTAACCATTTTTAGTTAGATTTTGCCGTCCGTCGTTTTCCCCTCTCGTCCGTCGCCGTTTTTCCTTCTCGCCCGGCGTAAATATAAACTCAGTTAAAAGTTGAAAGGTCGAATCTATAAATGCAAATGAATTTACATTATAATATATACAAATTTAAATTAAAAATGACTGCTTAATTACAATAGACACAACTTGTATGAAATTTTTTATATAAGAATTAAATTAATTTAAAATTATTTTGTAAGTATAGAAATAGTGCTGACTTCAAATTTCTTCAAATATAATAAAAATAAAATAAATATCATGATTTTTATTCATGTTTAGTGTGTCAAACAACATGACTTAAATAAATTAACTAGCACTTGCATCAATATGAGGTGCAACGGATGTGGCATTTAATTTGAAAGCATAACTGTCAATTTACATAATTAAAGTGTTTAAAAGTGTAAATGGCAAGGCAACTTAATCAAGGCACATCAAATGACAGGGGATTTATAGAATGTATAGAATTGGAGAATTTCAAGTGTATCAAGCCCAAGCAGGTAATAAGTAATTAATAAAATTTTAGACAAAACATTTTTTCTTGAATCAAGGAAGTAAAATTATATTACAAAAAAATTTGATTATCTTACTACACAGATGTGGCATGAGCAATTTTAACTATATTTTGATGAAGATACTATTAAAGCTCCCTATGACGATTCACTTCCATGCATAAGGTGCTCTTTATTGAAAGTAGACAATTAAGTGAAAGGTATGCCCAAAAACTAATTTACAGAAGTAAAACGCGAGGAAAATGAGATGTGGCATCTGCCCTTTTTAAGAAATTAAGGTCAAGATCTCCTGGGACTCAAATCAAAAACTTGGAATGCAACCATTACATGGAAATCAGAGAAGTTTCTGCTCAACTTCAAGCATGCAATCAAATAAACAACAAAAGGTTGTATATTCTCCAGTTGCGCAGAGAGCAAACTTTTTGAAGATAAACTTGAATACTATGCACCTGTAGAATGAGCAAATCTAAGACCTATTGCACATGATATTGTGTACCGAATAAGCCAAAACAACGAGTGTATATCATTATTTTTTTCCATATTTCTTTAATTGTTTTCCTTTGTTCAACTATTTCTCTAGATATATACAAGCCACACAATAAAAGAAAATAGTTAAAAGAAATTAAAAGGGGCCAAGGCTGTGTAATAATGATTGTAATGTAATCTTCAGAAATCCTCCATTGTATGAAGAAAATAGTGCTCTAAATATCCTAAAATCTAGATTATTTTGCAGAAAGAGAAAAGAAAAGTTTGTGGTAGTAATACTATGGAGGCAAATCCTATAAATGTGAGGAGGTGCTAAGAATTTTGAAGAGCTTTCATGAAGACACACTCTCGTGGATTTAAAATGGTGGACAAGCTTAAAACTTTTAAGTTTTGTAATTTTGGATGTAGATGGAATCGTATACTGCGTTTTTAACAGCAGACTTAGAAAAAATCCCTCAAAAAAGTAGCCCAAAATATATTGATAGGAATCTAAGAGTTGTAGATCAATGAAATTTAATAGCGAGATATCCTAAATGAATAGGCTAAGTGCACGACTAGTATTTTCGGTCACCTAGGGCAACCAGAAAGAAGTCTAAGCTTTAATTTCACTGATTTCAGCATTTCGGAAAAAGATAGAACTAAATTTTATGGTGGTGTCGAGGTCTTTGATAATGTTGTCAAGGAGGTTTATTCAGTTTTTGTCAATCAAGGCAGACAAGATCCATTATTTTATTCTTGATTAATAGTAGCACTGGCAAGGACGATATAGAGGAACATATTAAAGAATAATACAATGTGAATAATATTAAAGAATAATATAATGATTCGCCTAGATTATTATGGAGCTTTCATTTTACCTTGTCTTCTCAACCTCATTATTTTTAGCCATAAAAAAGGTTAATCTAAGTCATTTAACACTCGGAAATATAGTTGTGATTTATATAATGTTATAAGCAAGCCTATAAAACAATAGAAGGGTAGAAAACAACCAAGAAATGTGAAAGTAAAGAAGCGTAATGATCTGTAATATAAGGAACACCACTAGTAATGAGGAGTAATGGTAACTTCATGTTTGCAAAGGAGTGCAAACATATTCTATTAAGATCAAAATTTAGTCACAAAACTTGACGGATTTAAATTGGAGGAAAACAAAACAAAAGCAGAAAAAATAAGCAAATGTAGTTGTTGCAGAAAGCCTGACATTGATGCATGGTTTAAATGAGACTAAAATGGAGATTAAACCCTGTACATAGCGTAGGAGAGGTGGGTACCAATAAGTTGTAACCGTCTAACCATCACCTAAGATCAATCCCAATACATTTAAGCCTAGGAACATTAAAACCTGCTAATACAAATACATCAATGCAAACAACTCACAAAATTATATGACCTATTGTGTTTCAAACTTTTTCCTGAAGACAGGAGCACAATATACAAATATGGAATGGTGAATCAAACATAGGACAACTCAATACCTATGGGCAGATCAAACATACACATACCAAGTTCAAAACAAAGTTACCATTTCCTTTGTGACACCCATAAGCCACTCCACACCAATAGAAGCATTTGACAATGATAAAATGATCAAAGCATTGAGAGAACGATTGGAAATGAGCGAATTATTACTATTAACATTATTGTAAGACTACAGATAATGGTAACATTTCATGTTGTACTAGCGATTATGTAGGTTGGATTCACCATAAGAGAAAATCTACAATCCTTATTGTTGTGGTTACAACATGGATTTCTATAAAAAAAGGGTCACGACAATGAGAGGATATAGTAACTAGTAACGTTGAGCAGATTACTTGGTACAAATGGCATAAACATGGATGGTATGCAAAAGATGAAATTGTTTTAGATAGTTATATACTATGTGAAATGTAAATCCATAATCAATGCACCCCAATTGTATGATAGAATGTCTCAATTAGATGCTAGCTTATGTGGTGCATCGAATAGAATAGAACAAATAGAATTGAGCTATAGGAGTAAAAGTTGTGAGAATCTTTCAAGCAAATGCAAGTTTCCTCAGAAGTAACCGCTTCCAGAGCTTAAAACACATTAATCATTTCATTTCCCTAAACCCAACATGGATTCATTCAGCTAAATATTATAAATGGAAATAAGCATTTGATTCCCTAATGCAAGAAAGAGAACACATGAAGCAAGATACAAGGAAGCCAACCAAAAGAAAAGAAAACTTGATCAAAGACCTCTTATGCACTTCTCTGAGAACAACTAAAAATTTGATCCAAACTGAGGTTGATTGCGAAAGTTGAAAGTTGAGGAGATGAAAAATTATGCAGTTTCAAAGTGAAATTAGCAGACAAGTGCTAAAATGTGGACAAAGGTTGATTTGAGAGCTAAGCTTCCTACCTTCATTCCCTGTTAGCAATCATAGATGTGATAATCAAATAGCACACTTCCTACTTGAGTACTTGTTAGTGTTAGGAAAGAAAAACCGTGTACGCAACCTAAATTTCTTGAATGCACCCAATCCAAGTCCCACTTCCATAGCAGGAAATCGGGTGCAAGGCAATTTGAGGGTATGAAACAGGTTATTTTTAGCGTGAGATGATAAATAATTGTACGGTGTCAAGATTGCTCGGGAGGGGAAGCCCATCGACTTAATTATATATATTAAAAAAATATGACTTTAAGTTGAGCAAATTTACAAAAAAAACTTCTAAAAATTTTACACAATTAGAAATTATTAATATAAATATATTATAATATATTTTATATACTTTTGTGTAATACAATTTAATTAATTAATTAATTAACTATATATAGTATTGTTATTATATATAAAAATTTATAAAAGATAATATTAAATATAAATATAAAAGTATTATATTAATGATTAATATATTTTTATATAAATTAAACTAAATTAAAGTTGAAATATAATATAATATATAATGAAAAAATTTTAAAAAAATTTAAGTATTATATATTATATTATAAAAATTATAAATTATGATAAAGCAACTAGTAGAGGTTGGGGAAGAGACAACTTTTAGACTCATTAAAAGAGTAGAGGCGAGGGTTTGATCCATGAATATGCAAAAACGATAGTAGTGACGTAAATGTAGTGTTGGAGGCAGACATGGCTTCAAAGGCACTGAACCTCACAACGGTCATTGGGATGGATATCGATGGCTCCTCCAACATATAAGAGATTCATGCTACTTACCAATTGGGAGGATTATCAATCACTCTTCCAACAAATAGGAGATTCCTACATGGGTAGCAGACAACTAGAAGACTACAGCGGTGTTTACCTTCGTGCTAAAGCATTTTTTCATTGTAGACTTTGATCACAAAATGGAAATAGATAAAATATTGTCTGAATATCCATGGTAGTTTAGATATAAGTTGGTGTATGTGTAGAGGTGATCCACAAATTTTAACCCTAGAGGGATGGCCTTGTCCAAAAGGTAATACTATATTCGTCTCTATAATCTACCATTAGAATATTGGTTGAGTAACTGTCTTTGAATGATCGGTTGCAAATTAGGTCTTTTTATTGGATTGGACATTGGGGAAGGTGACTCCACCCTATATGTCAGAATCAAGCTAATTTATATGATTCAACCCTTACCCAAGGTGATCAATCTTTTGTCTTTTATAAGAATTTGGGAACAACCTATCAAAGTGGAAGATCAGAGGTTTTTTGTCTAAGATGTAGAAGTAGGAACCATAATGAGAAAGGGTGCTCTAGAACTTTGATTCGAGAGTGGGTTCCAAATAAAAATCCAATAAACAAGTTGATAGTCACTCAAATGGAGCATTTAGGTTTGGAAATAACTAAATTGGAGATCTCCAATCAAGATCTACATCCAACTTGAGTAGCTGAGGGTGGGATCTCAAAAATCATCAATGATGTGTTTGTACTCAGCAAGAACACCACAATGGTCATTGATTCAGATGAATTGGCTAGAGAATTCAACATCAAAAAGGGATTGTATAGGGGTAAGATCCCTGATTTTTGGCCACATAACTTGAAGGGGTAGGACATATATTTTACACCAAAATACCAACCACCTATAATGTGGATTTGTTTGAGGCATATTTTAGAGACACATATTATGCTTTATGTTAGATGTGTTATGTGCTTGAATGTGACCTCTAAATCAGGCACAAACCCAACATAGTCCTTACTCAATCATTCAATTCACAAAGATGAACATGAATTGTTCATTTTGCAAATTTGATTGAAGCGACTTGTTGCCTCCTAATTAGCTGGGGATGTCGAATTTACTCTCAGAATGAGAGCCAACAACCTTGACCATTGCTAAAATGGAGGATTTCTAAAGCATGAAAGATAAGCAAATTGCTATTAATATATGAAAGAAAATGCAATTAATCTAGAAAGTAAATGCCATTAATCTAGAATTGAAGTGCATATTGATCTAGAATTGCTTGAAAAGATTATGAAAATTAAGATACTAAATATGTAAGCAAACTACATTAAGAATCAACATATTGCTTAATCCAAATGAAATTAATCTAATTATGCAACGAAGCTAAAAAGCATGAAAATCAATACAAATTTAACTATAATTTTGATGCTCTCCAATTCATCCTCCCAAATGAAGAAAAAAATGTCCAATATGTAAAAAACCATGGAAAGAGGGTGAAGAGTTTCTTGAAAAGAAACGGTTGCCTCTTCATTTTCAGAAATGGAGATTGAGACAAAAAAGCATGTATTATTTAATTAAAAGAGTGGATTATTACCACATGAGTGGCCTTTCATATAGAATTATGGAATTCTTTTTGAGGATAATCCATTCAAATAATTAAATAACTATTCAATTCCTTTTGATGTGTATTAGCTAAAGGGGGTGGAATTAATTTAATTTAAAAGCACTTAGGACTTTAGAATTAAATTAATTAATCATAGGGATTTTTAGTTAATAAACCTTGATAATTTAGGAATTAAATATAGTGTCAGATTTATGCAAATTTAGGTTTTCTACATTTGAGACTAAGTCAATTAAAGTCAATTAGGAGGAGAATTTTCCTAGTACAATAGGACTTCGATGATGAGAAAGTGCACCAAAATTGATTGAAATTATAAGGTGCCAATTTTGGGGTGTTACATTTTGCCCCTCTTTGAATTGATGTGCAAGCAGCGCATTGATTCAAAGAATAGTATGATGTGAAGATGAAGATTTCGGAAGTCTAGGTTAGGTTGCCAAGACACCGATCAGATCAAGAAGCATAATCATCTGAGAGAAGATCATAATTGGGGTTAGATTGCCCCAATGTCTACTAATAGTTGATGAAGATCTAGGACTATCTCCAGAATCAGGGTTAGATTGCCCCAATACGAAGATTAGCCTTCCGAGATCCAGGTTAGGTTGCCTAGATAATGGTCTAAAGAGATTTTGAGAGCCATCTTCAGAATGAAGCATAAATTTTAGGAATTAGGGTTAGTTTGTCCCAATACCTAATGAGATTTCAAGAATCATCTTCAGAATGAAGCTTGATCCTTGAGGATCCGAGTTAGATTGCTTAGATACCTAGAAAGATAGATGGAAAGATGACAAGATGCAAGACATCAAGATGCCCCTAGAGATTCAAGATCATGGAATATCCAATTTTGGCCATAAGGTACAAAAAATTGAATATGCCCCAAGTGATGAGATGCCCCTAGCGATGGGGACTTTTAATTTAGATCATACTGATTCAAGAATAATGCGAAACATTTAATGATGCAATCATCTTGCCCCCTCGGGAGCAAAATCGAAAGATGACACATCATATAGAGGATGAGAGTGACAAATCACAGATAGAAATAAGATCGAAGATCTAGAGAAATCTAGAGATAGATCAAGGTGCATGTTTACCAGGTTTTCACCAGGATAATAGATACATCAAAGCGCCTGTTTGCCAGGTTTGTATTTTTTCTTTTTTCAATTTTTTGTATTATCAAGGCGTCTGTTTATCAAGTTTTCACCAGGATAATAGATACATCAAAGCACCTATTTGCCAGGTTTTCACTAAGACTATCATTATTTCAGGACATTTTACAATTTTTAGGATTTTCTCAGAATAAAATATGTACATGAGCATTTAGAAGACATGTCAACTGTAGAACCTCTTCAGGTGAAGAGTGTTGATAGGCTCTTTGAGTTGTTCACCCTCTGTAGTAGAAAGCTGGTAAGCACCAGACCCAAATACTGCAGTAATAACATAAGGACCAAGCCAGTTTGGCTCAAACTTTCCTTTCTGAAACCGTTGTTGTTGATTCTTAGGGTTCTTCCTCAGGACGAGATCACCCAGTTGGAAATCTCTTGGTCTAACCTTCTTGTTATAACTCTTAGATATCCTCTTCTAATATGCTCAGAGATGATCGAACGCCACCTTCAACGTTCATCCAGTAGTTCAAGCTCTTGTAGCTGAGATATTCTGATATCGTCATCAGTAATGAGGCCCTTCAGAGAGACTCGCAAGGTAGGAATCTCAACCTCAATAGGCAATACTACATCTGCACCATAGACTAGAGAAAAGGGCGTGGCCCCTGTTGGTGTTCGTATACTGGTGCGATAAGCCCATAAAGTTGGGTTAATCTGGAGATGCCAGTATCGTCCAAATTTGTGTACTGTACGGTGTAGGATCTTGAGAATTGTCTTGCTTGAAGCTTCAACCTATCCATTACCCTAGGGATAATAGATAGACGACCAGTGCTGAACAATCTTGAACTTAGTGCATAAATTTGTCAGATCTTTGTTCTTGAATTGTCCCCCATTATCAGTGATTATAGATGAGGGTACACCATATCTACAGATGATGTAGTTTAGTATAAACATTTCAATAGACTTGCCATCAGTGACACTGAGAGGTATTGCTTCAACCCATTTGGTAAAATAGTCAGTAGAAGTAATGATGTATTTATGTCCTCTCGAAGAAGATGGATATATCTGACCCACTAAGTCGAAGGCCCACTATTGAAACAGCCAGAAAGGAATGAAAGGAATAAGCTCCTTGGTAGGAGCATGAATCAAATTACCATGTAGTTGACACTGTTTGCAAGACTTAGCAAACTACGTAGCTTCCTTCTCCGTATCTGGCCAATAGTAACCAACTCTAATAAGTTTATGAGCCGGTGTCAAACCATTTGAGTGAGACCCACAAATACCTTCATGTACCTCTTCTAACGCACGTTTGGACTCATCAGGTTCCAGACACCTAAGGAGGGTACCGTCTAGACCTCGTCTATACAATTCGTTAGCTACGAGGACATACCGTGAAGCACTGCAGATTAAATGATGTTTTTCATTTCAAGTATATGTGTCAAGAATAATTTGGTCATGAAGATAAGAGAAGATATGATGGTAGCGAGATGAATCATGTCCAATGATTGAACAAATCATCCGGGAGTCAGGTGAATCGTAGACATGGTGGCATAACATCTCCACTAGGAATTCATGTCTGAAATCATTTTCTGGCATTTGTAACATAGAAGCCAGAGTATCCATAGCATCAGCTGCTTTATTATCTTCCCTTGGGATTTGCTGGAAAGTAACATGTGCAAATTATTATTTAAGGTCGTCAACCATCTTTTTATAGGGCACCAAATTTTCATCTTTTGTTTGATAGATGTCGTTCACTTGATTGATAACCAGTTGTGAATCTCCAAAGACTTTTAGTTCATCAACACGCCATTCAATAGTGATCTTTAACCCATTGATCAAAGCTTCATACTCAGTAGTGTTATTTGTACAAGGAAACATCATTTTGTATGCCTTTGGTAAGGAATACCGCTGAGGTGTAATAAACAAAATTCTAGCTCCTGACCCCTATTGGGTGAATGATCCATCAAAGAACATGGTCTGTGTCTGATGCGTGAGAAGCATGATGGACTCATCTGGAAACTCAATCCTTAATGGTTGATGATCTGTAATAGGTGTCTCAGCCAACTAACCTGCAATTTATTGTCCTTTGATAGCTTTCCTCTCAACATATTCAATATCAAATTCACTAAGGAACATGACCCATTTAGCCAGTCTACCCGTGAGGGTAGCTTTACTGAGTAATTATTTTAATGGATCATTTTTTGCAATTAGCCTTGTAGTGTGAGCTAGCATGTAGTGTCGTAACTTCTGGGAAGCAAACACCACTGCTAAGCAAGCTTTCTCAATTATAGAATAATTCATTTCATAAGAGACCAATGTTTTGCTGATGTAATAAATGGCTCTTTCTTTATTATTTTGATCTTCTTGGGCCAATAGAGCACCCAGAGGTGTTTTTGTAGCTGAAATGTATAAGATCAATGATTTCCCCTAAATAGGAGGCATTAACACAGGCAGATTGGCTAGATATTGTTTGATCTGTTGAAAGCCTTGTTCACATTCCTTGTTCCATTCACAAGTCACACCTTTATGTAGAGTTTTAGTAAATGGTTGTGACTTGTCAGCTAGCTGCGAGATGAAATGCCTGATAGATTGGAGCCGACCTTGAAGACCTCTAATTTGTCTGATATTGCAAAGTGGAGGCATTTCCATGATAGCTTGCACCTTTGCATGATCCGCCTCAATTCCCTTTGCGGAGATGATATAGCCAAGTAATTTTCCTGAAGTAACCCCAAATGCACATTTCTTAGGGTTAAGACACAACCTGAATTTTTCCATACGATCTAGTATAGGGCCTAGATCAGTGAGGTGTATCTTTCTGTCCATACTTTTAGTGAGCGTGTCATCCATGTAGTCCTCCATTGTCTTATGCATCATGTCATGAAATATGGTGGTGACAGCTCTCTGATAAGTAGCTCCAGCATTTTTTAGACCAAAAGGCATAACATTCTAGCAGAATGTACCCCATGCACAAGTAAAAGCAATTTTCTCTTGGTCCTCTAACGTAATTTTGATTTGATTATAGCCAGAAAAACCGTCCATTAGTGAATACATCTCATATTCTGCTATCATATCCACAATCATGTCAATGTTGGGAAGTAGAAAATCATCTTTTGGACATGCCACATTTAAGTCTCTGAAGTCTATGTAGACTCTGATAGATTTATCATGTTTAGTCACTGGGACTATATTAGAGATCCACTTTGCATAATCAATTGTTCGGATGAACCCAACTTTTAGAAGTTTTTCCAATTCTGCCTTGATCAGTAGAGCCACACGTGGATGCATCTTTCTAAGTTTTTGTTTGACTAGTTTCACACCTGGAGCTATTGACAAGTGATGCATGATGAGATCAGGATCCACACCTGGCATGTCAGAATATGTCCATGCAAAGTTTATCTTTTTTTCCTTGAAGAAGTCTATGAATTCTTTAAGTTCCTCTGTAGATAATGATTTGGCCACATGAATGATGTGTGGATGTTCTTTTGTTCCCAGATTTACCGGTTGAGTTGGCTCAATTAACACTGATTAGCGTTCCTAGAAGTGACTCAGAAGCACATCAAGTATCTCATCCTCAAGCGCCTTAGAGAGGTTTTCACCTTCGGATATGTCTTTTCTTTTTACCTTTTTTGGCTCTGATACTGCCACAATGTGGTTTTCACCATCAGAGCGCCTATTTTTTCTTCTTTTAATTTTATGACTAAGATACTTGATATCAGCCTCGGTCGTGGTGACACTTTCTTCACTAGTGGAGGACATTATGGGTTCGACAGCGTGAAGGTAGCAGGCTAGAGCGTAGTCATTTTGGAATGTAAGGACTTCATTGGATGAAGAAGGGGAATTTTAGTCTATTAACTTGGGATGTTGGAGTGAAAGAGATGTGACGGGTTCAAGTGCATTCACGATATAGTCGTCGAAAGCATTGATTAGCAAGCTAAGAGCTAAATCGATCTCATCCAAAGGTGTGTTCGAATCCTTTTGACCGCTAACGACTGAAGTAGAAGACATGTTAACATTTATGGACTTGGACTCATTAGACCTTTCACTAGACCCCTCACTTACATCGAGAAGTTTTTCATAAGATCCTTCTAACAAACTGTCGAATTCATATTCATGAGAATCTGTGTCCGAACTCTGACTTGGGTGTTTGCACCATGAGGGTTTAGGAGTTCTTGCAACACCAGCCTATTCTTGTGCCAACTATTCTTGAAACTCTGGTGGTATGTATCATTCACCTTGGAAGTTAGGATCTTGTAATACTTTCCATTGTTCATAGGTTACTGCATCAAATGGAGTGGTTTTATCAAAATCGATGTCAGTCTCGATTGTACTAGCACGCGGTATAAAATTATCTGGCTCAGCAAAGAATGCTGCCAGATCTGGAGGAATGGGATAAGGAAAGCAATCCTCATTGGAGCTATCTTCTATGGTGTTGACTGCAGCTGCGCCTTCAGGTTCTGGTGAAGGCTCTAATTTTGGCACAAATTTGTTGATCCCTAGATGGAACGAGATCTTTTTGAAACCTAAACCAGTGGTGTCTTTTGTATTTTGACCCATAGCTTTAATAGGTTCCACTAAACCATTACCATTCACCCCTATTGGGCCACTCCCTTTGTACCCAAAATGTTTCATAATCTTAAGACCTTCATTGTTGAGATTTAGTTCACGAGTCGGGGCAGTCTGTTCAGATATGCTTTTTCCTTTGCAAATCCAAGCTTTAATAGCTCTTTCCTCATCTTCATCTTCTAATTGTGTAGAAGCCCGTACAAAGGCACCATCATAAACTATCTCAGGAGGAGCAGAAGATCTGTTGTTCTCAGAAGGTCTCCCATAAGAACGAGGAGATAGAGGTAGAGCTGCTAACGATAGCACAGGTTCTATTTGATATCCTCCCATGCCTATGTATGTGATTTTCAGGGTTTGTTCCATATCTTTGAGCTTGGCATCATAGAATTATGTGTATTCTCTATTAGTTGGAACAAGACTGTTAGCTGACTGAGTAAGCGCATTACAAGAAGAGCCCATACTAGCAGGAATTGTCACCTCTGCGCCTTAGAAAGAAAACTTAATACATTGATGGTATGTGGAGGGAACTACTTGCATCTCATGGATCCACAGTCTTCCCAGCAAGATATTATATGCAAGAGGAAGGTCTAGTACTTGACATGTGACATCTCTCTCAACTGGTCCAACCCGAAAGGGTAGCACAACTAGACCTTTAGATTTTCTCTATTCTTCATCATAGGCCTTGATGGTAATTCTTTTGCGGGAATCTATGCGATCTTCACCATAACCTAGCTGAGCAAGAAAGTGAGCAGAGCAAATATTGAGACCAGTACCATTATCAATGAGGATGCGACAGACTAGTTGTTTTCCTATCATGACTTCTATATGCAGAGGAACATTATGGGGGTGACTAATTGAGTGATCATCTTCTTTTGAGAAGGAAAAATAATGCGGTGAAGTCAAGTGACCCACCATGGATTGAAATTGATCTAGATTGATGTCTTTGGGGATATTAGCTTCTGTGAGAGCTTTATCCAGAATCTGCCTATGAGCAGGCGAGATCTTCAATAGCTCAAAGATAGTTATTTGAGCATTGGTTCTTTGAAGCTGGTCAAGAATGCTATAACCAGCAATAGGAGGCGTAGAGACCACTTTCGTGGTCTTGTCGGTAGAGCCAACAATAGTTTTATCCGTAGTTTTTTTCAGTGTGGATGTAGCAGTAGGAGGGTCAGGACCCTTGATAGTGATTTTAGTGTGAGATCTAGTAACAACGTTCGCACAATCTTGAGATGTTTTAGATTTAGATAATTGAGACCTAGGGCCTCTCAAGACGAACGGGGTCTTAGGTTTGGAAGCATCCCCATTCCCCTTGCTAGTAAACATATTACAATATTCCACTTCCATAGGTTCAACCATGTTGATGACGTTATCATAAGTGGCATGTGCATAATTAACCTTGGCATTATTGTTCTTAGCGTTAGAGGATTCACCTTTCTCGTGATAAGGAAAGGGATCTTTAAATGCCTAATGATCTAAATTCTTTTTATGATTTTCCACAACGATCACCTGGTTATCGATCAGATCTAGGACTTTATGATGCAATTAAAGACAAGTAGCAGTCTTATGACCTTTGTTTTTGTGGTAGTCACAGTATGCATTATCATTCCACCAATGGGGTCATGGTTGCGGATCGTATAGACATTTTTCCAAAGGAACAAGAATCTAATTTTGTACCAAAGTTTTGAAAACCACATCAAGCGGTTTCACCAAAGAAGTAAATTCATGCTTGGGTCGTGGGGCCCAAGGTTTGTTGCTAGAAAATGTAGAAGGTTGTTGAGTGTTCATTGTATCCTTTTCAACAACTTTGGTCGCTTGTATACTAGAGGTGAGATTGAAGACCAGTTTTGAAGGAGTTGGAGTCACATTATTGACCACCCCATCATTCACAACATCCCTAATTTTGTTGGTAAACTTCCCTTTATCTTTGTTGGAAGTGGAGGGACCTTGTTTGTTGTCCTCATACAAAGTCAATTCACCTTCTTTAACCATAAATTCTTCTATCCTCACAGCTTGTTTTGTCATGCTATCAAAATTAAGGGGACCTTGAAGTTGTACTTGATACCCAAAATCAGGGGTGAGATTATCCAAGAAGATATCGAGTTTCTCAGATTCAGGTATTTTGCAAGGGTACTTAGTGCAAAGTTGTCTCCATCTTTGGAGAAATGTTAAGAATGGTTCCCCTTGCCTTTGCTTGAGATTGCAAAGGTCCCTTATGTTGATGAGATGTTGTATATTGTGAGAATAGTGTTGTATAAAGAGATTGGCAATCTCATCAAAAGTCTTGATGCCAGTGGGTAGTCGAGAGAACCACTCCATGGTAGGTCCACCCAAACTTCGAGGAAAGAGACACATCAAATAGGTTTGATCATGTATAAAATCCATGGATAGGGCACCAAATTCTCTTAAATGATCTTGAGGGTCAGTGGTACCCAGATACTTATCATATTTAGGGAGTTATACACCTTTGGGAAAAGGTGGAATAGTAATACTCCTATCAAAAGGAAAAGGACATATGCTTTCCATTGTGAACTGTTGTGAGGGTTTGTCTTTATCCTTCATAAGTTGGCTGATTTGACTTTGCATGTCTTGAATTACTTTATGCAATTTGGAGGTCTCACTTTCTTCTTCTTTAGCCACAAGTGTTTCCACTTGGAAATTTGCGGGTAATTTAACCCCTTATTTTGCCAAATCTAGAAAGTATTTTTCTTTGTCTTTCGCAAAGAGTATTTCCATCATTTTGATGAGAGCTTTATTAGATTTTGCAGCATCTATGTCATTTTGAGTTATTGGCTCATCATCATTACCAAGAATCTTATAAATACTATAAGTCTGATCTTGACCCTGGTGATGCTGCTCTTCTTACTGACCTTGTTCATTTTGGGATTGTTCATGACTATCCTTGTATTGACCTTGCATGTAATCGAAAGGAGTTGCCATGTTGTTAACGTGAGATTGTGCCGTGTGCACCTCTTCAGTATGAGTGTGAGTATCGAGTTGAGAACTCGTAGTCAATGTATCTCTCAACGGATCAAAGGGGTTGACAAGATCAAAAGGATTGATATGTTCAAAAGGGTCACTAAGACAACGGGGGTCATTAATAGGATCAACCCAAACAGGTGACTTTCTCTAGCCTTGTTGATCTAAAAGAAATGGATTATGTTGATCTTGAAATAAAGGATTAGAACACAGCTGGAACACTGGTTTCTGATTCAGACTCGGATCTATACTGAATGGGGAAGAGGAACGTGAGGATCCCTCTTGACTATCAAGTTGAACAATGGGTTCAGAATGACCTTTTCCTTGATCACGAGGTTTACTTCTACCTATTCCGGAATCGCGTATGGGAAAAATATTGTCGCTCCTAGTTGTAACAGGCATAGACGAAGATGAAATAAGATGAAACTTAGGATTTGACTCATAACTATATCTCTATAAATATAAAAAAAAAGAGGTAATAGGCTAGAATAGCCAAGGTGTGAGATGCACCCAGCACGAATTGTCAAGAGTGTGGCTAGAACAGCCGAGATGTGACTGTCGTGTCGCAAGGTTCAAAAAACATAGAAAAGATAGGACAGAGACGAAGAGACAAGACAAGTTTGAGTAAGAATCAGTCAGTTCGCAACTCAAAACAACCAGTTTCAGACTGCAGACAACAGGGAAACAGACAAATAGACCACAGACAAAAGTCAGATTGGGCAAAAAATTCACCAGTTAACGAGAAAATGCTCATTTTTTGGACACCAGGCTACAGATTCACACAAGAAAGTGTTGTGCCACATGAGAAAGTGCTCAACTTCACATGAGAAAATGCCAGCTCATGTGAGAAAGTGCTAGGTTTCTGAAAGCTCGCGCGAGAAAACTCTAGATTTCGATAAATGGACTCAATTGATAAGTAGGAGATATTTTTCCACAACAAGTCAAATTGTGATATTGCTATCAGGATTCAACTGTGTAGTTTTTGAGTCAAACTCATTGACCCATAATTCATGAGTAGTGGTTCACATGAACCCATCTCTCATGAGAATGAATGGAACACTTAGCACTCATTGGATCTAGGTGATGCTCACAGAGGTGAAGCACCGGGACTTCCCGGGAGGTCACCCATCACAGTACTACTCCAGCTCGAGCACGCTTAACTATAGAGTTTCCTCCATGGCTAAACCCACTCTACTTGCATCCTCATTTGCAAAACCTTCACCAAGTGTTGTGCCTTATGAACCATTCATTAGAAAGCTCCTTAAGCTCATCAATTGATAAGTAAGAGATATTTTTCCATAGCAAGTCAAATTGTGATATTGCTATCAGGATTCAACTGTGTAGTTTTTGAGTCAAACTCATTGACCCATAATTCATGAGTAGTGGTTCACATGAACCCA
>MU224972.1:3455803-3489569 GCA_018584345.1 Thuja plicata | reverse complement strand
AGGACTTTAGAATTAAATTAATTAATCATAGGAATTTTTAGCTAATAAACCTTGATAATTTAGGAATTAAATATAGTGTCAGATTTATGCAAATTTAGGTTTTCTGCATTTGAGACTAAGTCAATTAGGAGGAGAATTTGCCTAGTACAATAGGACTTCGATGATGAGAAAGCGCACCAAAATTGATTGGAATAATAAGGTGCCAATTTTGGGGTGTTACAAGATGTTTGGATAGGATGTAGAGCTAAGTATTCCAAATTACATGTTGGTATTGTGTGTGGATATACAATTAAGAGATCATAATAGGTCATTTGATAATGCGAGTCCATTTGCAAATAACTTGCATATAAGGCCCTAAAAATTTCAAAAGAAGAGCAAAATATTGTTTATTTCATATAGTATTCTATTCCAGTGCATATTTTTTTATTTAATTGACTAAAGGTGTAGGAGAAGCCATTGATTGTTGTCTCAAGGGTAGAAAATAGAGATTTTTCAATCCAAGAGTGGGTCTATATTTGGGATAAGCACTACCCAACAACAAACTATGTTGTATTTGAGAATATTTTTGTTAGAGAGATTTTATGTTTCTTGGGAGAACCGGTTGATTGGGGCCTGTCATGGAAGGTCAAATTTTTTTTTCCCAAGGACTTAGATCCAAAGCTCAACATTGATCACAATTGGGGGAGTTGGTTATACTTCAAGGACCATGAAATTATTAGGTTTTATGGCTCTCTTATCTCTCCCCATATACTACCTAGGTTTGTGCTAGATAGAATTCCTTTTTGGAAATTATGTATCAATTGTGGGAGTCAAAGAAGCCTCGTGTAGGAGGAAATCACAAAATGGAAGCATTTTTTTCTTTTCAATATAGATTTTCTAATTTTTATTGTCTATAACAAAAGGGCCTTGGATTTATTGGAGGGCGACTTAAGGCCTTTCAATATGTAATTTGCAAATATAGGCCATATGATCCAAATCTACTCATGCATGAAATTATGGAAAGATACAAAATAAAATATTTTATTCATCATCCATATAAGGAGGGAATTTTTTTGAGAAAGGTGGTATTAATTGCAATATTATGAGGCTAAGAAAATAAGAGATAATCCAAGATACAAGGGCCACTAGGATGATTTTGAGGATATAGAAAGGAGATTAAGATCCATTTTGTCTTCTTATATTGATTTAAATACATCACCCTTGCCATGAATTCTAGGAATCCAATAAGTGCAACCATAAGCTCTACCACCTCCTCCTCATGTTGCACAAATATCACCTCATCCTACCCCTACTGTATCCTTACCTTCATCATATACCCTTCCCACATCCTCATATTTTGCTTCATCTTTAAAGCAGCTCATGTCATCAACATCTTCATCTGGCCCTTGGCCAATAATTATTCCTGAAAGCCCTAAGGTTTTGACACCTTTGCATACTATATCACTAGGAAGAGACATTAAATTTGATGATCCCAATAAAGGCTTTAGACATGAGGAGAATAGACCTAATAAACCTAATGATTTTGAAACTCTAGAGAGAGTAATTATGAATAATCCCCCACTAGAAAGAGCCATAGTTTCATTCAAACTAGGTGGAGATATAGTTGATGATATTAGGGAGCTAGCCTGCGAGCAATTTGTCAATGATGTGAATTTTGTTAAAAAAAGAGTTCATATACTTCATTTACAAAGTAATTTATTATTGGGTAAGAGAAATATTAGGGATTATACATAATAATGACAACCAAAGTGGTGAAAAGAAGAAGAATGAATTCACCTTGAAAACTAGGAGATAAGGAACAAACTACAAATCTAGAAATGACTGTTAAAAAAACTATCAAAACTAGAAGTTGTTATGGATCTGGAACTCTGAGACATGTGTTTTATAATCGTGAAAAATGTAGATCCTCGGGACAATATCAAATCAAGTTGGCCTTGTCCTCCAAATTTGGCCTTGTCCTAGAGGCACAAAAGTTGTTGAATCTTGTAATAGATCAGTCACTGGTTTTGAACCTCTAATTTTCCAGATTTGAAGCCTTTAAATCTGCACATGCACATAAGAAAAAAGGGAATTAGGTTGATGGAAAGGGGATTGCCTTGGTCAAGCCCCTAAATAGGAATCAACCTTGAAATGAAATAAGGAATTTGCATAAACAAAATAAATGTCAAATTTACATTGCAAGAGAAACCCTCATGGAAGTATGTAGAAATCATTCAACTCCACAAGGATGCTTGTATGCCTGGAATATGTTGTAGAATCAAATATGCCTTCACAAATTCAATTGGTCTACACTTTCCAATCCTAGATCATCAATGAATGTATGATTGAAATAATGGATGGAGAAGAGGAGTGGATGTTCTTTCTTGCTTGAGAATTCCTCCACTAGGCCTTTATAGGAGAGAGACTTGCATCAAGGAGAGAAGATTGGCTTTCTTTGAATGAAAGAAGACTTCGAGACTTGGAGATCTTCAATTGTATGCTTGCCTTCAAATATTGAATCCACCACTTCAATTGCATGATTTAGATTCTTGATTGCTTGCACTTGAAAGATATTTTTGCCTATATATAGCTTGCATATGATCATGATGTCAAAATGAGAGGAGAATATCTCCTTTTATACTCATTTCGGGATTCAAAAATGTTGGGCCAACTACACTGGGATCAGGAATGAAACACCCAAATATTGGACCCGGAGCCCACTTAAGAACATACCCCAAGGATAAGGCTGACTTGACTTAGCCTAGTCCAAGAGGGGATAATTTAAAAGTGATTATGGGGTTCGGGCAGTGTGCAAAGTCTCGGAGAAAGAAAGTGAAAGATCTGGTAAATCAAGCATAAAGACCTCCGAATCTATGAATCACTAAAATGGGGTCTTATAGGTCCTAAAAGACATCCAATAATGGGTGATAGATTTTTAGGATGGTACATTTAACCCCCACTTTAGGGGGAGTATGAGACAAGCTCGTGCTCATGGTAAAGTAGATCAAATGCATAAGACAATCTCGTCAAGGTTAAGGAGATAAAGAAACATCAAGCCCCCAAGTGACTTAAGTCCTCATCAAAGATGAAACCAAAATGAGAGAGAGAGAGAGAGAGAGAGAGAGAGAGAGAGAGAGAGAGAGAGAGAGAGAGAGAGAGAGAGTNAAGAGAGAGAGAGAGAGAGAGAGAGAGAGAGAGAGAGAGAGAGAGAGAGAGAGAGAGAGAGAGAGTCTAGCAAGTTGTGTTATGCTAGTTCAATTCATCAATGGGGATCAGTCCTTAAACAAAATTTCTTTCAATAATGGATCTAGCACGATCAGTCCTAAGGAGAGGCATGCTTCCTTAGGGATCAAAGAAGGGTGGTTAGTCAGAGGACCAAACATGTGTGGTCAGTATAAGGACCAAATGTGTATAGTCAGTCTAAGGACCAGATGTGTATGGTTAGTCTAAGGTCAAAATGTGTATAGTTAGTCTAAGAACCAATTGTGTACAATGGAGATCAGTTTGAGGATCCACTAAAAAATAATAGCAAATTTGTGTGTGTGTGTGTGTGTGTGTGTGTGCACGCGTGCAAAGTGTGAGCGAAGTGTGTGCCCCAAAATTAAAGCAATTGCAAATGCCATAATGGGATAAATTGCTTTAACAAAGCGTACATGCATCCACAAGAGATGTTTCCATTGTGGCATACCCCCAAGAAAGGACAAATCAAGGGAAATGAGCACATGACAAAAGAGAGAATGGAAGGGATCTACCAACTCTAGGGT
Source organism: Thuja plicata (assembly GCA_018584345.1). Taxonomy (NCBI): domain Eukaryota; kingdom Viridiplantae; phylum Streptophyta; class Pinopsida; order Cupressales; family Cupressaceae; genus Thuja; species Thuja plicata. Next base: position 3,485,826 of record MU224972.1, on the reverse strand, counting down.
CAGTAGGTCATATGATAAATCATGTACATCAAAATTATGTCAAAATAAAAATTCATCATCCCCCAGAGGAAGTAGAACTACAAGCACAATGGAAGAAAGGAACATAAGAGGTACAAAGAAGAGTCTTTTTGGACCGACATCATGGAGACCAAAAAGAATAGGTAGCTACTATTTTTCATCATCCCAAGAAGACAACACAAAGGCACATTTACAAACAATGGCACATGCATGACATAACATGTAACGACATATAGAAGGATAGGGATATAAATAGAAGAATGTTTATGACATTGTGATTCCTTTATCACTTTATGCCAATGGAGAAATAAGGTTCATTTAAAGAAATCTAAACAAAAAATTAAACATGAAGAACAACACAGGAGAAGTACACCATGACAAATAAACAAACAAAAAAGGAAAAGAAAAAGATCCACCATACAAGAGGAGATAGTCAAGTGTTTCGCCTTCCCCCATCTTGGTCCATAATGTTTAGGGAAGGTGGACAACTCGCAAGAGGAGCAACATCTATTGGCATGATGAAGGTGATCTGAGTTTTCTTCATGGAATGGTATTGTGATGTTGTCATTGTTGGCAACATGATCTATTGGAGGCATGAGATTAGTTTTACCGATGGTGTTGAAGGACCTAATTGAAGAAATGACTAAGTGTTCAGTCAATTGGGAAGATGACAATATGTGATGTACATGCGAACAAATTTGGAGTTAGAGATCAAGTTAAGGTGTGTAGTCATGCATGTACCATCTATAGAGGCATATCCATATACATCTATGATCACATTAGTTAGAGTGAAGGATTGAGGAATTCATTGAAGATTCAAGAGACACTGGCAGGAAGAATAGGAGATAGGCAAAGAAAGTTTGATTAGATAAGCTAACAGGTCAATTTAATGTTTTTAAGTGATTGTTTACAACTTGTTTAATGTTGTGTTGACTTTATTGAGTTGAACCATACATTTGGCATGATCGGATTTGATTTTTATGTCGATGGGTAAAATGTTTTAGGGCAAAGGCTAACTTATTGAATGATATCAGTTTTCGTTACTGGTCATGCTGTTGATATTCATATTTTGTCACTGATGTCAACATATATTTATGTGGAGAGGACAAACTGGTTACTTGACTGGAAGGAGTCTATAGACACTTCATGGATGATTTAGAATGATCAAAGTTGGATTTATACAGAAGGATTTGTGTTGACCTTATTCCTAAGGTTGCTTAGCTTTATGTTGCATATTGTGGATGTTACAGTTGATTTGGTGAAGACTGGTTTATGGACTGTAAGTATGTTTCTAGACAGAGAAGGTCTCTGTGTTTTGGGTATAGATTTATGGCAAAGATATTTCAGATGATGCAAGCTTACTGGTGGACAACCAACATATGTTGGAGTAATGGGTTGAGTTCAATTTTTGTTTGGTTACAGGTGATGTCAGATGTGGCGTGTATTCCGAAGAAGACCTAATTGGTGGCCGACTTCAGACATGTAGCGTGTAAAATGAATTGTGAGCATGGATTGTGGATTTGAAAGTATATGTGATGGATTGTAATTGATGTTTACTTGTTATGGGTACCGTGTGTATCTTAGCAAGGGGTCAAACAATTATTTGTATATTAGGAAAGCCTAATTGGCTGACCTAATTAATTATTTATGTATTAGGAAAGCTTAATTGGTTGACCTAATGATTTATTGTAAGAAGGTATATATGAGTGATCTTTCCTTTTGGAAAGGTGTGGTTGAGATTTTAAAAAGATAAAATAATTGTGGAATCTACAAGGCTTGTTTGGCTACTGGATGTAGAGCAGAGTTTATAAGAAGAATACTTCATTGGAACTGACCAAGCAAAGACACTTGCTATCAGACAGTTCACTGGATTATGTATTTGACTTATACACTTGTTCGAATTATGAATTCTTGAGGGTGGCTTTAACCTTCTTTGGGTAGTGTGCCTTGGCAGTGAGCCTACTATTTCTTTTGAATCCTAATAGGGTTCATCTCCTAACAGGGACTGTGTACTGTAATGTTGTAACAAGCTCCTAACAGGGAAAAATATTTTAACAAGAATACTATACTCTCAGTACATTATTTGTGGGTGTTAATTCCCACCGGGTTTTTACCCTTAACAGGGTTTCCTCGACAACAAATATTGTGTTATGGTGTTGCCATTTACTGTGTTATCACTTACATTTGCAAATTTGGTTTATAAAGTTTAAAGTTTAATAATCTATATCACAACCGATTCACCCCCCCCTCCCCTTTAAGTTGTCTTATGGAATTTTATTCCTGACAATTGGTATCATAGCTTGTGGTCCTCAAAGAGAAAGTTTAACAACTTGAGGTGATCCTGAAGATGAATTACCATAGGAAGGATAGTCTAAAGTTTGATCCTGAAAACTTTGACAGTTGGCAGAACAAGATGAGAACACATTTTCTATGTCTACAAATTAATTACTGGATGATAACAAAGAAGAAATAAAAGGCAGCGACTGAGGATGAATTAGAGAAATCCATTGAAGATGAAAATAAGTTATTTTCATGTAATATGGTTGCAAGGGAATCCTTGATTAGCACACTATTAGAAGGAGATTTATTGGAGTAAAGGACTTGGATTCTGCACATGAGATCTAGACAAGATTAGAAGCATTATACATTGGAGACAAGTTTACTAAGCAGGAAAAGTTACAAAACTGGAAGACAAAAATGGAATCACTGAAGATGAGAACATCATAGCATATGGATAGAGAATTACTGAAGTGGTTACTGGTATTAGGAACTATGGAGGAACTTACAATGAGGAAGAAGTGATTGGGAAAATTCTCAGATCTTTGACACCTGCTTATAGAACCAAAGTTCAAGCTATAGAGGAGATCATACCTTTGACACCGAACTTCACTAAAGAGATGTTGATTGGAAAGCTAACTACATTTGAGGCCATAGAATTGGGAGATACGTTACCTAAAGTTGAGTCAGCATTCAAGGCGACCGTGCACAAGATCAAAAGGATCTTACCTGGAAATGCAAGCACAAGCAGTAGTGATTTAAGAGAAGAACTTGGAGCCTATGCTGGTGAATGGGAACAAATACAGGAAGAAGAAAGGAAGCTAGATGAAGTTGTGGAACTAATTTCTAGAAGAGAAAAGAGAGGTAAGGGTAAATTTGAAGTCAAAATACCTTTGAAATGTTTTTCATGTAACAAGATTGGTCATTTTGCATCTAGATGTCCTACAAGAATTCCAAAGCACAAACCTAAGTTTTTCAAGTCTAAATTTTCAAAAGACAAGGAATTTTATTATGCTAGTGAGGGAATATCTGATGATGATGATGGTGACTATGATGAAATTAGATTTATTGCTATTAAGGATGATGAACGTATGCATGAAGAAAAAGCTTTAGTATCCCGTGTTGAAAAGAAATATGAATGGGTTATAGATAGTGGTTGTTCACATCATATGACAGGAGATAAAAACAAGTTTGTAAGTTTGAAAAGACATGATAGTGGTGTTGTTAGATTTGGTGACAATACTCCTAAACTTATTGTTGGGATTGGATCTATTTCTTTGGATGGAAAGACTAACACTGACAATGTATTACTTGTTGATGGACTTAAGCATAATTTGTTGAGTGTTGGACAGCTAGTGGACAAGGGTTATCAATTAAATTTAATTAATGGGAAATGTTCTATCAAGAGTAAAATATGAGACTTGATAGTGTCTGAAACTAAATCTAGAGGTAATTTATTTGAATTGAATACATCTGAAGCTTCTTGTTTTATTGCGAAGGTTGATGACAGCTGGTTATGGCACAAAAGATTTTTTCATGTTAATTTTGATAACATTGTGAAGGCAAGTATGACAAAAGTAGTAAGAGATCTACCTAAAATTGTAAATCCATCTAAGACTATGTGTAGAGAGTGTTATGGGGAAGCAAACTAGAAGCACTTTCAAGACCAAAGCTTATTCAACAAAATAGAAGTTGGATCTAGTGCATACAGATCTGTGTGGTCCTACAAGAACAAGATTATACTATGGTGAAAGGTACTTTATACTTTTTATTGATGAATTTTCTATACTGATGTGGGTTACGTACCTAAGAGAGAAATCTGAAGCATTCGACAAGTTCAAGTTATTTAAAGCAAAAGTTGAGAATGAATCTAGTTTGAAGATAAAATGTTTGAGATCAAACAAAGGTGGAGAATTCACATCAGACTTGTTCAATTCATATTGTGAAGAGAATGGAATATACAGACAGACATTAGCTCTTAAAACTCCACAACAGAATGGGATAGCAGAGTGAAGAAACATAACTATATTAGATGCTGCTAGAAGGAAATGTGTCACATGTTCATTAGAGAGAAGCAGTTGGCACTGCTATGTACACCTTGAATAGAATTCAGATCAGAGAAGGTACAAGTAAAACACCTTATGAATTATGGTTTGATCATACACCTACTGTAAAATATTTCAGAAGATTTGGCAGTAAATGTTATATCAGTAGAGATGATGAGATAGGCATGTTTGATGCTAGAATTGATGAAGGAATCTTTCTTGGTTATTCCAATAAGAGTAAAGCATATAAATGTTTCACTCTAAGATTGAGAAAGTTGATTGAAAGCACCAATGTGAGGATAGATGAAAAGTTTTAGATTTAGGAAAGGATATATGATTGTGGTCAGATAACATAAATAAAAGAGGTTGTTGCTGAACCCGAAGAACCCTTGATGATCGAGAATAAGATTGAAGAAGAACAGACTGAAGATACCGAGACATTGAAAACACCAAGGTATGTCAAGAGGAACCATCCTGAAGATCAAATTATTGGTGATGCAAACAAAGGGATGATGACTAGATCTAAAGCTAGAGATGAAATTTGCATGATTTCTCAAGTTGAACCAAAGACTACTGATGAAGCATGTAGAGATGAATCTTGGACTAAAGCTATGGAAGAAGAACTTGATCAGATAAAGAAAAACAATACTTGGGAACTGGTTCCAAGACCTAATAATAAAAATGTGATTGGTGCTAAATGGGTTTTTAGAAACAAAATGGATGAGTAAGGAACAATGGTAAGAAACAAGGCAAGACTAGTATGTAAAGGCTACTCACAACAAGAAGGCATAGACTATGAATAAACATTTGCTCTTGTTGCTACATTGGAAGTTGTGAGATTATTTCTTGCTTATGTTGCACATAAAGACTTTAAAGTATATCAGATGGATGTGAAGTCAACATTCTTGAATGGTGATCTAGAAGAAGTGTGCATTGAGCAACTTGATGGTTTTCCTTTGACAGATGATGAAAACATGGTTTGTAGACTAAAGAAGGCACTATATGGACTAAAACAAGCACAAATGACATGGTATGCAAGACTGGACAAATATCTACTTCATCTTGGTTTCAGAAAAGGTAATGCATACAATAATTTGTATTTAAGAACTGACAAAGATGGAATCTTAATTATAGAAGTTTTTGTTGTTGATATCATTTTTGGAGGCAATGATGAAATTAGTAAGAAATTTGCTAAAGAAATGGAGAATGAGTTTGAAATGTCAATGATTGGGGAGATGAAATTTCTTGGTTTGCAAATTAATCAGAGCAAGAAAGGCATTTTTATATCTCAGACCAAGTATCTTAAGGAAATGCTGAAGAAGTGTGGAATGAAAGATTGTAAACCTATTGGGACACCTATGGTGACTGGACACAAATTAACAAATAATGATGAGACTCAAAGTGTTTCATAGACCAAGTACAGATTGATGATTGGAGGTCTACAATATCTAACTCGCACTAGACCAGATATTACCAATGCAGTTGGAATTGTGGCTAGATATCAGGCAAATCCTAAAGAGAAACACTTTGCTGCTATAAAAAGAATTTTTAGATATTTGAAAGGGACAGTAGAATGTGGATTATGGTATGAAAATCAGACGATTTTACTTTGCAGGCTTAACTAATGCTGATTGGGCAAGTAATGTGGATGACATGAAGAGTACAAGTGGTGGTGCATTTTTCCTTGGAAAAAGATTAGTTTCTTGGTTGAGCAAGAAGCAGAACTGTATTTCTCAATCTACTGCTGAGTCAGAGTATGTTGTTGTTGTTGCAATAAACTATACACAAGTTGTTTGGATGAAACAAATGCTGAAGGACATTGGAATAATTTTCAAAGAACCAGTGGTTATTCATTGTGATAACACTAGCACAATGAATATGTCAATGAATCATGTAATGCATTCAAATACTAAACATATTTCTATTAAGTATTATTTCTTGAGGGAGAAGGTAGCAGATAAAGAGATTAAACTGGAGTATATTAGCACCAAGGAACATATAGCAGATATATTTACTAAACCTTTTCCAAAAGATGCTTTTGAATATCTCAGAGGCATGCTTGGAGTGATGGCCCCTCCTAGTGGTAACTAAATGATGTAGATGTGCATCAGTCCAGTGGATCTCAGAGCTATATCATTCTCTGGACTTGATGTATGGATCTACTCCTTAGGGGGAGTGATCGCAGGAGAATACTATGGAGTACATTTAGGTGATCTTGCACCTGGTTGATGGAGATGAAGATTTAAAAAAGATACACCTTATAGAAGACTACAAATGAGTTATGACGCCCTTTGCCATTGCTGCCAAAGGGGGAAGGAATCTATGTGAAAATCCCTACTGTTTTGAGAGATTTGTGTTGAGAATATTGAGAAGATTGTATTAAGAGAGAGTACTTTTGGGTTGATGCATATGGATTTTACCATATGTTTCCATGAATTCCAAAGGGGGGAGATTGTTTAATGATATCATTTTTGGTTACTAATCATATTGTTGATATTCATGTTTTGTCACTGATGTCAACATATATTTCTGTGGAGAGGACAAACTAGTTACTTGACTAGAAGGAGTGTACAAACACTGTACAGATGATTCAGAACTATCAAAGTTGGATTTATATAGAAGGATGTGTGTTGAACTTATTCCTAAGGTCTCTTAGCTTTATGTTGCATATTTTGGATGTCACAGTTGATTTGGTGAGGACTGGTTTCTAGACAGTAACTATGTTTCTAGATAGAGAAGGTTTCTATGTTTCGGGTATATCTTTCTGGCAAAGATATTTCAAATGATGCGAGCTTACTGGTGGACAACCGACATATGTTGGAGTAATGGGTTGAGTTAGATTATTGTTTGGTTACTGGTGATGTTAGTTGTGGCGTGTATTCTGAAGAAGACCTAATTAGTGGCCAACTTCAGACATGTAGCTTGTAAAATGAATTGTGAGCATGGATTGCAGATCTGGAAGTAAATGTGATGGATTGTAATTGATGTTTACTTGTTATGGGTACCGTGTGTATCTTAGCAAGGGGTCAAACAATTATTTGTATATTGGGAAAGCCTAATTGGCTGACCTAATTAATTATTTGTGTATTAGGAAAGATTAATTGGCTGACCTAATGATTTATTGTAAGAAGGTATATATGAGTGATCTTTCCTTTTTGAAAGGTGTGGTTGAAATTGAAAAAGAGAAAAGAATTGTGGAAGTTGCAAGGCTTGTTTGGATTCTGGATGTAGAGCAGAGTTTATAAGAAGAATAATTCATTGGAACTGACCAAGAAAAGATAGTTGCCATCAAACAATTCACTGGATTGTGTATTTGATTTATACACTTGTTTGGATTGTGAATCCTTGAGGGTGGATTTAACCTTCTTTGGGCAGTTTGCCTTGGCAGTGATCCTACTATTTCTTTTGACTCCTAACAGGGTCTGTCTCCTAACAGGGACTATGTACTGTAATGTTGTAACAAGCTGCTAATAGGGAAAAATCTTTTAACAGGGATACTATACTCTTAGTACATTATTTGCAAGTGTTAATTCCCACCAGGATTTTACCTTTAACAGGGTTTCCTCAACAACAAATATTGTGTTATGGTGTTGACATTTACTATGTTATCATTTACATTTGCAGATTTGGTTTATAAAGTTTAATAATCTATATCACAACTGATTCACCTGCCCTCTCAGTTGTCTTGTGGACTGTTATTCCTAACACAACTTGGAAAAGTTATTATAAAAGAAGGATGAAATTGAGTTTTAAGGTTGATGTTGGAGAGTCAAGGTGTTGTGATAGGTGATTACAATTGTATAAAGTTTTTGGATGTTTAAGGCGGCATTGTGATCAGAATTGAAGTGGATCTGTCACATAGGAAGTCTCATAACCAGATCAATTATTCTTGGGTCTATCTCAAGGCAAGCCCTAACAAGTTTGTAGGTGAAATCCTTTAACAAGGTCACTTTTAATAGGGTGAGCAGGATCTTTAACAGGATCTGAAGTATAAATCCTCTAACTAGGTAACTCTTAGAAGGATTTTGTAATCCTTTAACAAGGTAGTTCTTAATAGGACTTACATTAGCTTTTAACTAGGCTAAATATACTCTTAACTGGGTATACCCTTGGTAGGGTGTTTGTAATAACTCTTAACAAGGAAGATTTCTTTTGTTCATTGGTGAAATTTGTGGGGATCATCTCACACGTGGTTTTCTCCCTCTAACAGGGTTTTCCATGGGAAAAATCTTGTGTCTTGAGTTTACTTTGCATGAATGGTTTATTTTCTTAGCTTCTATGTAATATTCTCTTTTGTATGTTGGTTGTTGTGGAAGCTATATAAGAAGTGTTTTAGTTTTGTGGGTGCACTTATTCACTCCCCCTCAGTGCCTTAAAGACTAACAATTGGTATCAGATCCAAGTTCCCTTGAAAAATCCTAATAGTTCAGGTAGGATCCTTAAGGCGAATATGGAGGGTTTGTTGAAGCACAAGAAGCAACTCAGAGAAGCTGAAATGGTCATTGAGGAATTGAAGAATCAACTAAAGTAGTCAAGAGATAAAAGATAAGAGATTATTGAAAAATTAAGTGAGAGTCAAGACTATATTGAGCAATTGTTTGAACATAATGGATTTGATGAATCTGAAGCAACCTTAGAAGCTATGGCTACGGAGAATGAAAAATTGCGCAGCGACAAGAAAAACCTTAAGAGAGAGATTAAAGCTCAATCAATCAGGATCAATGAAGAGTTGGAATCAAGGAGATCTGCAAAGGATGCAATGAAAGTTGTAGAAGATGCCCTAAAGGAAAATGATAAAGCACTAAAAGTTGTGGAAGATGAACTTTTCAAATATGAACAAGAGGTTGGTACATTGCATGCACATTTACATGAGACAAATGAACATCTACAAGAACTATTGAAGAGAATCAAGAAGCCCTAAGGAATAATGAATATACAAAGAAATAAAATGAGAAAATAAAAGGAGAGTTGAAGACTGCTAATGATCCACTAAAGAAATTCAATGAGAGCACTGTAAAACTTGATGAACAACTAAGGAATCAAAGAAGGAGAAAAGAGACCATAGGCCTTGGATATATTGGTCATTCTACATTTGAAGTTGGTGAATCTTTTGGAACAAAGGAGAGAAAGCAATAAATAAATTCTCCACTTAAGGTAACATAAAAAAATTATAGTAAGAAAGCCTAAAAACCTATATGTTTCAATTGTCATAAGGTAGGTCATACTGCAAATGTATGTAGAATCATGTATGCAAATAGAGCTAGGACTTTTGATAGATATTGCTACAAATGCAATAACCATATACATACTGCATATGCTTGTAGATATAGATCCATTAGTAGATATAGTAGCTTTGATGGTTACTATTACAACTCCAACAAATATGGTCACAAAGCTAATGAGTGAAGGTCAAGATGAAATAATCAAAGGTCACCAGTGAACCGAGAAAGAATTTACCAAAGAGAGAGGCAATTAAATGTCATATACTAAAGTTGTGGTAACTATGGACACATAGTTGTGAATTGCAGAATGAGGTCTGAAACAGGTAATGTTAGACCTTGGAGATCAACTAGTATGGCATGTTTTCATTTTCACAAGATTGGACATCTAGCAAGGAATTGCAGGTCAAGGAACCAATTGGTAAATCAATCATGAATCAGAAAGAAAAACAAATTGTGAATGTAGAAGAGGTCAAGAAAGAGGCACAGACAAAACTTGGAAGAAGAAGGAAGATAGTAAGACATCAAATGAATATACATCTTCATCGGGTGTGGAGAATTCATCATCAAACTAAGCCCTCATGTGGCTTAGGGGAGAAAGTATTGTTGAATCCATCTTCAGACTCCCTATAGGTGTATGATAAGAACTATCAAAATTTTAAGATGCAATAAGATGTACTATGTTAGAAGAACTTTACCCAGTTAAAGGTATTACAAGGGGAATGCACATCCATTCAGGAACACTTCCTAGAGCTCACTACTCAAATAAAATAATGGATACAACCCAAAGGAAGGCTCACTACCTTACAATAATCTTAGATTATAATCTACAGTGGACAACAATCCACAAATCATGAACTAATTATTAACATCTTCATTGTGCCTATACAGTTATGATGAAGTACATAATACATCATATCTCTACCTCAATTGTAGATTCCACTCATAGCTCTTTGCACATTCATCATGTTAATATTTGTAGCTTGAGTCATATGATCATTTAAGATACATATAATACTTTGATATTGATTAATAATAATATATTGTATTTGTGTGTGTGTGTGTGTGTGTGTGTGTATATATATAATGCAAACTTATATTATTCTAATATATGATTGATTAATGAAACATTAACAATTATGATGAATAGACATGTCCCATGAAGGGGCATGTCTCTCCTAGCCTCTTTCTCAATATAAATGGAAGAGAGATAGTTGCATTTGAAAAACACATACAATATATAACATAGAGTTCTATTACATTTGCAGCTATCCTAAAACTTAACATGGTATCATAGCAGAAACAAATGTATCTGGGATCAGAAAACTATGCTGGAAAAATAATGTTTGATTTTGGAGTTACAATGAGCTGATAATGTATGTCGAACATGGAAGTCATATTGGCAATGGGCTCGACCCTTGGATACAAAATGACAGAAGAGCCAGTGAAATGGACTTTGAACGGGCTCACAAAGTAATCAATCTCTAGGCAAATACTTGTCTGCGATGCTTTACAAATATAAATTAAATACATCGACTAATATTGAATCCTAGAGATAAATATCAATCTTCACTGTGAAATGTGGATTATATTACATGACTATCAGTACCAAAGGATGATAATTATAATCTATTTATGATACATTGACTTCATCAGCCATGACATAGGAGTTCCAAACTCTATGTGTTGGCAGATAGGAGTTTGTGAACTTCACATACCTATTGCACTGAATCAAAAAATAAATACAGTTGCTATCTTCAGTACCATATGTCACTTCCAGTAAATAAAAACATAGGAAGAAATAGCTTGTAATTATGAACGGAGGAAAATGCAATATTGAATGGAGGTATGACCTTTGATATTTACAGATGAATGAATTCATTATAAATGTTCATTCAACATATTTCTACATGAAGCATCTATATAAACCAAGAGTGGTTGTCATTGGTCAAGCTGAAGTCATTAGGGAATCATAGATAATACTTCTCTGATTGAAGCCATTACGATCGCAGGGACACTAGTCAGTAACATTCACAATTTGAGAACTTTATCTTCGAGCATAGAAACATTGATCAACGTTTCGTCTATCTTTATTTGGGTACATGGCATCAGGTATGCGCCAATACAAGGTTTCGAATAGAAAAGGTGGGTGGAACCTTCATTAGCAGCAATACAAAGATCTTAAATGGAAGATCATAGAAGATTGGCATTGATAGACGAAAGGGTTCAAAGAAAAGTGATAGATACATACAGAGGGGCCTAACTTTGGAAGATTTTTTGTCGGATGATCCTTGAGTACAAAAGCATATGACAACGATTTTCCCTTAGAAAATTTATGTCTCTTTCAACTCGTGATTTTTCTAGGGTCTCCTAGATCACATGAGAGTTCCAAATTAGTGACAGTGTGAAGCCCATAAATGCTTCTAGCGTGGTCAGTGTAGTGAAGTATGGCGATACAAAGAATGATTTTTATAATGTAGCATCTGGGTATTTATTGGCTTACATTCAACTTTAACCCTTCATTGGTGTGCAGAATTATACCTCTTGTATAATCCATCATGTTCACCTTACAAGTGTTGCAGCTAGCTGTCCATTGTGTGTGGATGAGTTGAGATTTGACATATATAAACATTACCATCAGAAATACTTAACAATACATATAGAGAACTATTGATTTCTCCTTCGTTTGATATAAACATGATGTATCATCCACGATTATTGTCGGAAACCTAGAATTACTCTTCATTGAATTTTGGAGCAGATTATTATTGAGATTCTAAGATAATAGTTGAATCGATGTTAATATTAAATGCTTGAAGTGTCATAAATTCTTCTTAATGATGGTTTCAATCCTTAGCATTGTTGGGCGGTCTATCTCAAAAGCATAATATTCTTTGAGTTCTTAAATCTCTAACAAGTGTATCAAGATGTCCTATTTTGAAGGAAAATGCAGTGGACCAAATGCTGAAGTTGAAGAGCTTGATAATGTTAAAGATAGAAATATTGATAGATTGTTGAGAACAAATAAAGGAACAATACCATCTAATTGTATAAACACACACTCTTCTCATGGAGTGGTATGTGTATGAGAATTCACTACGGGGGGAATGAAAATAGAGGAAAAGCACAAATGAAACAACATTCCAAATGATGAAGAAGAAAAATAAAGGATCTTTCTTGTGAGGGTTTCCACATAATGTATGTGGGACTAATAAAGCAAAGTGAAACATGTTGGTGATACTCTTCTGCATTTATCCCATGATATTAGGGATGGTCCTCTTTGTGCTTGGATTGCTTCACACCAACAATGGATGCATATAGTTGGGATTTTTGTGTGTGTGATGGTGTTCCTTGGAAAGACTACAATAGGTTCATAACTGAGAACTGGAGGAATATATGACACCATTATCTTTGAAGACATTGTTTGTGACTTATCCATGGGGCCAACTTAGAGAAATTTGTCGCTCCTTGAGAAAGGACATTTTGAAATTGAAGAGGCACTTGATGAGTATAAAGGAATAATCATTTGCTCCCCATTATTTTATTAAATTCACACATTGCAATTACATTGAATGATGGATAGAGACACATAAAGAGATTCCATTCAAGGGGGAAATAACCTAATGCTCGCAGTCTTGGGACTTAGTTGATGACTGAAAACATTTCTTTGAAGAGGAGGAAATAACACTTAGGAGTTTGAAAAATCCATCAAAGGCAACCTTGAACAAGGTGGTTAGAAGGTCGATGCATGTACTTGGAGCTCCAAATGGAAGCTAGATTATCATGAATGTTTGGTGTTGCTATGTTCGGGGATAAATCCATAGTTTATTAAATTCACCCATGTTACTATGAAATCAGACAAGTACATTTGTGTACGAGAAACTATTCCTATGAATAAAGTTATGATAGAAAAATTCAACATGATCATGTACCAGATGATAAGAGTCTCTTGGAGCAAGATATTTTCACAATTGGGGCCATGTATGGTTCCGTAACAGAGGGAGCTACTAGAGGATCTCCCAAAAATTGTTTTTCAAGGATCTTAATCATTCTAATTTAGAAGGGCATGCCATATCGAGATGGTTTCCCTAGTGACCAGGAAACTATAAAAAGACAAAGGATTGAAATTCAAAAGATGTAGTTCCATCTAGGTCATGATATTCCTAGATAGATGGATAATTTGTTGGATCATAGGGCATTCAAGAACAGAGTTTGATATAGACTAAAGAACAAAGACATGACTTGCCGGCAGAAGGTTGATATTAGATTTAGAGGGAGTCTGATAGTTCATCTAAAATCAACCATGGACGAGGAGGTCAGGAGGTTGTTGCAAGAGGATCTAGTCCATTCTGATCCCCAGGGAATTTGGTCATATTGGCTTAGAGGGAGTCAACAATAAAGATGTTTTTTTTACATTCAGAGGACTATGATCATGAGATTGAGTCCCATGTGTGCTGGGTGAAATGTCTTTATGCTAACTCCTACATAACTTGGGGTTCACCAAGAGTGATGCAAACTATATAAGAGATATAGTACATACGTATTCTATTCAAGGTACATTATCACTATAGAACAGATGGCTGATAGTCTCACCAAGTCTCTTGCTAGAGAGAAGGTTGTATAGTTTTGAGATAAACTTGGTATGTTGAAGAATGAAGCCTTAGATTAAAAGGAGTTTCAACATCCGCGATCTATTATTTTCTATGTTATTGCATTCTTCTCTTTGAGAGAGAAGTCTAAGGTGAAAGCCCTTATTTCCACCCTCTGGGATGAGCCATGGTGGATCCACTCCCTGAAATGAGTAAAGGTGGATGTCATGTGTGTGACTCCATGACTTTATGGGCCCACTCATCCTGTGTACATTTCTGAGAGGTGACGACTTCTTAGACAATGAACACATGTATTTGATGTTACAAGGTGAAAATCTTTTAATGGAGATTCATTATGGTAGACATTTAATATGTCAGCGCACATACCATAATAGGGTTATATGTAAGGGAATGTAGTTTTCCTTATTACTATATCCTCGTATCATGATCTAAGGTGATATAAAAATTAGGTATCATGATCTGAGGTGATTCCTCATATTACGATCTGAGGGGATATGAAAATTAGGTATCATGATCTGAGTTGATTCCTCATGTCATGATATGAGGTGATATGAAAATTAGGTATCACAATCTGAGGTGATTCCTCATGTCACGATCTGAGGTGATATGAAAATTACGTATCATGATCTGAGGTGATTCCTCGTGTCACGATCTGAGGTAATATGAAAATTAGGTATCATGATCTAAGGTGATTCCTCATGTCACGATATGAGGTGATATGAAATTTAGGCATCATGATCTGAGATGATTCCTCATATCATGTATGTTATGTGATATGTAAAACTGGGTATCACATGTTAGCTGATTCCTCATATCATGTATGTTATGTGATATGTAAAATTGGGTATCTCATGTTAGGTGATTCCCCATATCACATGTTAGGTGATATGTAAAACTAGGTATCACATGTTAGGTGATTCCTCATATCACATGTTAGGTGATATATAAAAATGGGTATCACATGTTAGGTGATTTCTCATATCACATGTTAATTGATGTTTGTCTTCACGAGGTATGTGAGAATTCTTATCATGAGTTATGTGATACTAATCATCACGTGTTATGTGATGTTTGTCTTCACAAGGTATGTGAGACGTCTTAACATGAGAAATCAATATATATATCTTCCCTAGCTAAGAGGGAGTGTTGATGTTTTGTGTAGCTATTGTGAGGGTCATAAGTGTTGACAAGGGAGACCACTACATATTTTGTTTGATCATCCTCCCTAGCTAAGAGGGAGTGTTAATGTTTGTAGCTTGAGTCGTATGATCATTTAAGATACATATAATACTTTGATATTGATTAATAATAATATATTGTATTTGTGTGTGTGTGTGTGTGTGTATATTATTAAACATATATTATGCAAACTTATATTATTCTAATATATGATTGATTAATGAAACATTAACAATTATTATGAATAGACATGTCCCATGAAGGGGCATGTCTCTCCTAGCCTCTTTCTCAATATAAATGAAAGAGAGATTGTTGCATTTGAAAAACACATACAATATATAACATAGAGTTCTATTACATTTGCAACTATCCTAAAACTTAACACATCATTACATCTCACTCATATCTTTGCAATTATAAATTGTTACATATCTTTGTATTTTTACCAAAATTTTCACCCAAGCTCAATTTAGTAGACTCGTCATGCTTTCTAGCAAAAAAGATATTGTTGCCTCTTAATGGCATATGAACGTAAATGTGGCTCCTTGGAGGGTTTGAGCCCAGCATGCCAGTGAGAGGTAATATGCAGATATAAATAACAAGTTAAGAATTTTGATTATTAAAGGGACATAGTAGTTTTTTATGAAACATTTTAGTCGAACATACATTAACAGATATAGCTGAAGGATTACTCAAGGATCAGGCATAATAAAATATCAAAGGGACATGTGTTTCACATGAAACCTTTTATTTTATTTATTTACATCAACATAAGTAAATATCTACAGTGACAATAGAGCGTGTTATGCTTAAGTCTCTAACTGTTGGGATTTTCAAGAACTTGTTGCCCATTAAAAATTCAGGATCTGGGTACTCATCGGAAATAGAAGCATAGTAAGGGAAATCTCAAAATTTTGAAGGAATGTTGGGACCCACACTATGTGAAGTCACAAGAGGATTGAATGGTGAACACAATTTTTACCTTGGTGGGCTCCTTTATTCTGGAAAAGGGCATTTGAAGTGCGAACTCGTCGACAATGCAATGCTAGTAAGGGAAATCCCAAAATTCTGAAGAACTGGCTGCCCGTCAGAAATTTAGGATTTTAAGGGTATTCATTGGAAATGGAATCCTGATAGTGTATTTTCCAAAACTTTAAAGAATGGAAACTCCAGAGTGGCAGTTATGAAATGTTGGCCGCTAGTTCATGAGTTTAGCAAGAGGTAACTAATGCAAGCTAAGAGTTGGAGATGACAGTTAGTTGTCAGGTCGCTCATGAAATTTTATGGTGGTCAGTTAAATGGTTAGTAACTAGGTCACTAAGGTTTGAGGCAGTGGGTGGTAATGAGTGTCCAATGGTTAATTTTGTTGTTTTATCCCGAGGTCGGGATCCATTCCCATGTTAGAATTTTCAAGTCATGAGCTCACAATTAAATAATAAGCAATTAGATTTCTAGAGTCGTCACTAGGTCTCAAGCCAACTTAATGTTATCATCTTTAAGTCACACGCTGGTGAGTAAGGGTTAGTGGTTAAGTATTTTTTTATCACGAGGTCATGAGTGGTTAAGTATCGACAAGTCACAAGTTAGTTATAGGCTGCCACATGTTTGAATTTTTATAAACTAAAGGTTTTGTAATTCTTTGTTGCTAGCTCACAGGATGAAAAGGAATATTTTCTTAGACTAGAGAGTTACCGAGCAATTTCCACATGGAGGTTTTCAAACACTATGATGATTAAGGTTAAGTTTCTTGGTTGTTACTAGCTCTCAGGTTCTCAAGGCAGACTATTTTTTAGTTGGAGAGCTAATGAGTGACTTCCACCTGTCCATAATGTTAAAGTTAACAATTATCTCATGCTCATGACTATGAATAAAGGTAACATGAAATACAAGAGAATTGGTGACTAACAATTTGTTGTTATTTGTCGCGAGGTCGCGAAGGTTTGTGTAGATTAGCCATGAGATTAGAGAGTTAGAGACAAGATGAGACTAGAGAGTTAGAGACGAATGCTGAGGTGAATGGTCGAGCCAATGAGGATATGCCAGATGTGATTTGTAGGAGATATATTTATGTGAGAAAGAAAGGTGGCGAGATTGGAATGCTAAGCAAATAAGAGGTATTTTGACTCAGTTGGAGAAGTCATAATGATGTAATTAAGTGTTTAATTTAATTTACATATTTTAATTGTAATTAATGTTCATAAGGTGATGCATTATAAATCACTTAATCAATATCAACTTAAATGCTAATTTGTAGTAAACATGTGGTTTTTTGAGACAAGGAGTCAAACTGATTATGAACTAGACCAAGCATGTAGGGGAATTTATTTTCAGTTTGGGAACACTTCGAGTAGATATAGGAGAAGTTGGACCATTTTTGGGGTGTCATTATGGTGAAATGGGTCAAAGTTGACCATTTTCTATTGACTATGACCACAAGGATTGATTTTCTATTATAACGCAACAACCTTGGAAGAAAGAGATAAATATGGTAAACTTCATTTAGTTTTAGGAGTTCCAATTTATGCAGAACTTGCTATTGGAGTGACTTTGGAGTCCTCTTGACAATTTACATATATTATTGGTAGCTCATTTTCATGAATTTACTTACAAAATATCTTTGAAGCTTGAATAAAGAATACAGATTTTGGAGGCCTATTTTGAGTTTACTCTATTGTATGCATGCACTGATTTTTTATGTTTCTTTTTGTGATTTATTAATGAATAAATTAAGTTTATCTCTCAGTCTGGCATCTATAAGTGAATAGTTCTCATTTCATATAGGTTATAGGTTGTGAACCATAGTTCACCTAATCTAATTAATTATGAAAAGTTATTTTCCTTTATAACTTGTGTTATGAACTAGCAATCCTTCCTATAAAATATTTATATGTGGAGTTTTTAGACGTCAAGTTTTGAGTCAATCTTTGAGATGTCTTATTCTAAAAGCGTCATTGTCCTTAGGTTAGAAGTATATTGATATAAGTTTTGGTGCATCACCTTAATGTTCAAATTTATTTTAGTAGTTTAAGTTCATGCTAAAAATTTCTTATCCCTTTCCTAGCGAAGTTTTTTTTTTCTTTTAAGTTCTAGGTGAAGCATCATATAGGAACTAGCCTAGAACCCGAAGATTCTCTCCAATCTTGAGTAACTCGCTACTTTTGAGTGTTTCCATGTTTTACCAAGTAGTTACACTATTGAGAACTTAACAGGGCACATTTTTTAGAGTTAATGAATTTTGCATGCTCAGTGGGATTGTTCTTATCGAACAAGTCTTTAGCAATCGTAATTTTTTTTTTCTTGTTTGATGGTTCTGATATGCTACCAGTGAGATTCAAACCTATGAGAGGTTGTTTCCACATATCTGGCGTCTCTATTGATGAAGAATCAAAAGACTAGTGTTACATTATTTTATGAGAAGAATTGAAACTAGGAGTTCAACATATTTTGAGTATTTACAACTCTCCACGCCTAGAAGATAAGGAAGGATAGAAAGAAGAAATCCTCCATAAAAAAGATTTCAATTACCACCTCCTACGAGAGAAATGAGAAGGAGAGTAAGACCATAAAAAAGAAAAGTTAATAGGCATTCAACCTCACCAACTTGCAGAGCAGAACCTCCAATTTGTTTTTCTATCATTTAATTTCCAGCAGTAGCCAGTACATTTGTACCTACAACAAGTACATTTGTACCCGTATGTTCTATACTAGTACAATCTACTATCATAGAAAGACAAATTGCATTTGTGCCTTTTAACCAAGCCATCCCATTGAATTTTTCTCAACATCATGATATACCATTAGCAACATTGAAGAGCCTACCTGATTATATTGGAGAGAGTCAAACCAATTCTTTTGAATACATTAGAGATGTGGATACTCTCTATTATGTACACCACATAACTAAAGAAGATGTAGCTGTCAAGCTATTAGCAGCTTCACTGAAAGGGAAAGCTTTGCAATGGTTTAGAACTCTGGCAGTCGGTTCTATTGATTCTTGGGACCAGCTTGGAGATGCATTGTCCAAATTATTTGAGGACAAGTCAGACCACTTGTCTCTAGTGTTGCAATTGACCAATATTGAAAGGGCTCCTCAAGAGAAGATAACTAATTTTAACACACAATTTTAGAGGAGGTGGAACAAGATTCATGTCGTTGTAAGGCCATCAACTAATTATGATTTCCTATATTATTTAAAGAGTTTGAATAGTGATATCTCGGTGATGATATAGTCTATGGGGGGGGGGGTACTTCCCTTCCTCATGCTTTTGGTATTTTTGTTAGAGCAGAAAATAGCCTTATTCATACGTAAAAGATAACACCTAGGCCACCTAGGCCCATTTTCCTATATATACAACATAATATGCCTTTTAGTATACCATCTTGGTCTCCTTTTCTAGTTGTTCCAACATTACAATATACTATGACAAGTTATCCAGTTGCTAGAGGTCCTTCACAAGAGCTATAGGAAATCAAAAGAAACCAACATAAGATAGAGAACATTCTACAGACCTTAGGAAATGAGTTAGTGAGCTTGAAAAAACAACAATTCCAAGGTAGGCCACCTTATCAACAATAGAATAAAGGTGGTAATCAATATTAACAACATCAAAATCAGAATCCAGGGCAACAAAAACATAATCAAGGTGGTAGACAACCACATCAAAGAAATTATCAATGTGTAAGATAAATTTTGAACCAAAGGATTTTTCAGCCTTATAATCCAACGCCTCTTAATGCTACTAATCTTGTCAGAGGCCTTGTACAAACCCAGAATAATCTGGCAGTAGAATATGAGCGGTGCTATCCATGTAATCAAGCACATAGTCAAGCTACATGTTCAAACGAGATTATAAATCAAGCACTAATGGTTCAAAATGTGTCAAGTTCATAGGGATTTGAACAACAAAAAGATGTTTCTCCAACTGATACCACTTTCCTTAGTTGGAAAGGAGAAGAGTTCTGTGGACTAATTAATGATTCTCCAATAATAGCTAACAGAAGAGACAAGAAGAGAGCTCTAGAAATAAAGCAAGCAAGAATTAAGGGTAAAGAGCCTGTAATTGTAGAATCATCAAACACTCAAATTCCAAATGTGTTGCAAAGAAACCTTACCGTACCAAATAAGGAGTAGCAACAGTCACAGTTGGATCATGTTTGTGTTAAGGTACATCACAAGGTGCATGCGACTATGCCTTTCAACATTGTGGAGAATATGAAGAAAATAAATGTCACTATGTCAGTGTGGAATTCACTGGCTATTCTAGTGCAGACTGATTTGTTGAAGAAAGATTTATCAGAAGATATGACTCCTAAAAAAGTTTCTGATGAACCCATTAAAGTTGTTTTGAAGAATGTTATTAAAAAAGGTACTCCTCAAGACAACAATAAGGTACAAGCTAAATATGTGAAACCTCTCCCCTTTTATGTATCTTTGATTATTGGGGATAAGTTAGTGCATAACTATATGGTGGATAGTGGAGCTACTAGCTCTGTCATGCCTAAAAAAATTGTTGATCTATTAGGATTAGCTTATTAGCCTTTAGAGAAAGGGGTAGTGTAATTATATGGCTCAACTGTTAATACAATTGGGGTAATTAAGGATGCTATCTTGACACTCAATGTCTGTCCCAATATCTCAATTCCACGTGACATATTTGTTATTGAATTTACTCCTTATTTATCCTTATATTTGTCAAGGGAGTTTACAGCCAAGATAGGAAGCTACCCTTCATAAGATTGGTCCCATATGTTATTCAAAACCTGTTATGGAACCAAGGTAACCATTAAGTCTAAAGTACTTGAAAAAGACCACATTGAGCCTTATATATCGAGTGTCAAAAATGCAAATTGTGTCTCATTTGACAAAGGTGAAAACCTTGTTGTCTTAGAACCAAATACCCAAATTGACAACATCCCTGATATTCTATTAGATGAATGTGCAATAGAAAATGCTCATAATGATCAAACTAACATTTTTATGGATGTTGGTATTGGGAATTACATGTTTCAAGAGCCCCGTTTGATAATGCCAAACCTTGATAAAAGTATAAATGTGAATATTGAACAACAAGATAAGGTTTGGGAGGTGCATTTTGATGGTTCTAGGAGTAAGAATGGTGCTGGTGGATTTGCAATGCTTGTGTCTCCTCAAGGTGACAGATATTATTCAACTTTCCTCTTTAGTTTTGCTTGTACTAAAAATACTTCTAAATATGAGAGTTTGATTCAAGGGATGGAATGGGCATGGAGAAGAGAGATCAAATGCTTAAAGGTATTCGGTGACAATGAGTTAGTTGTTAATAAGGTAAGGGGTCTTCATGTTATAAAAAATGATGTTCTTAAGTCTTACAAGCATCGTGATGGGACATGATAGAAGATTTTGAAACCTTTAATTTGATTGCTATTCTTACAAGACAAAATCAACATGCTGATAGACTTGTTGCTATTGGATCATAGTTTTATATACCAAGTAATATTAATAAATAATGTGTTCAATAACATGTTAAAATTGTATTCAAGCCTTCAATCCCTAACAATGAAACTAACTGGAAAGTGTTTGATAGTGATGAGCAAATTTTTTATTTTTTTGCTTGAAGAGGATGTTTTTGTAGCCACCAATCAAGATAAATTGAAACAATATTATTGTGATAAAATCATTTAGCTGAAGTCAAACAAGCTGCCTAAAGGGTTGGTCACCTTAGAGTCCATTTTCAATACAGATGATCAGGTTAAAAATAACAAAACCAACATGTTGGTTAAACATGATCATTATGAGGAGTTAGAAATTTCTCAAGGTAAGTTCCTCAAGTTTGTTAAAGTCAATCCTCCTTCTGAAAAGCAAGCTTATGTTCAATTGTTTCAAGAATTTAATGATGTATTTTCATGGGAGTATGAAGATCTTAAAGGTTTTGATCCATAGTTAGCTAAAAACACAATTTAATTAGATCCTAATGCTAAGAGAATAATGCAAAATAAGAGATCTGCAACCCCAAATTAGAACCTTTAATGCAAAAAGAGGTCTACAAACTCATTGAAAGTGGTATAATATTTCTAGTTAAGCACACTAGTTGGGTTTAAAACCTTGTTCTCTTTAGGAAGAAGAATGGGGAACTAAGGTTATGTGTTGAATTTACGTATCTCAATAGAGCCTCACTAAAGGACTGCCATCCCTTGCCATCCATGGAACAAATTCTCTAGTGTGTCTCTAGTTTATAGCATTTCTTGTTATTAGGTGGGTATTCTGGCTACAATAAGATTTTAGTAAAAGAAGAGGATCAGTTTAAAATTGCATTCACTACAAAGTGGGGAACCATGGCTTATAGGAGGATGCCTTTCAGCTTGGGACACTTTTTAGAAAGCCATGGATATGGCTTTTTCTACTCTAATGTATAAATTTGTACTGATTTATCTTGATGATATCACTATATATTCTAATGATGCTAAGGATCACATAATCCATCTGAGATAGATATTTGAGAGATGTAGGGATTTTGGTATACCTTGAATCCAAATAAATCTATTTTTGGTGTACATGAGGGTAAGCTTTTAGGGTATATTGTGTCTAAAAATGGTATTACCATTAACCTTGACAGAGTTGCAGTTGTCCTAGAGTTGCCTTTACCTCATCATAAGAAGGGGCTACAAAGCTTTATAGACAGAATAAATTTCATAAGGAGGTTTATTCTTGGTATTGCTAGTCTTTTGAAGCCTTTGACAATAATGTTAAAAAAGAATTTAGTTTTTAGCTGGAAAAGAGAAGCAAAAAACAACTTTCAAGCAATTAAAGAAGCATTGCCTTCAGCTCCTACTTTTGTAAATTCTAAATTTACCAAAGATTTCATAATTTATGCTAATGGCAGCATGGACACTATCTCTGCAATCTTGGTGCAACATAATGTAGAAGGATTTGAACAACCTATTTCTTTCTTCAACAAGGGTTTGGAAGACTATGAACAGAGGTACAATTTTTTTGAAAAGCATGTTTTACTTGTTGTTAAGATCCTTAAGAAGTTTAGGAATTTGGTTTTTCATAACAAGATAGATCTAATGGTGGCTCATCCAAGTGTTAAGGAATTATTGCTAAGCAAAGATCTAAGTGAGAAGAGGGCTGGATGGATTACTATGGTGATGGAGTTTGACATTGATATTTAGGTCACTAAACTTGTTAGAGGTAAATGCCTTTGTGAGCATATGTCTAATGAGCCAATTCTAGAAGCTCCAAGTGTAATAGAAATAATTTTAGTTGTCCATGGAGCACCTTCAATTGATGAACCAACAAGCTCATTGAAGGAAATGCCTCACTTTCTGCAGACAAGTGAGTGTCCACCTGGTCTTGATAGTTAGTCTATCACTTATGTTCTTAATGATAATATTTTGTTTAGAAGATATCACAATGATGTTTTATTAAGATGCATAGATACTCATCAGATCAGAAAAGTATTGCACGAGTTTCATGATGGATTTGCAAGAGGTTATTATTCCCTAAGAACAACTACATTTAAAGTTATGAGGACTGTATATTATTGGCCGATCCTATTAAAGGATGCCCATGCATGGGCCATGAAATGTGTCAAGTTTGCCATGTTTGCAGGCAAAGAGAGGTTTCCACCTTTACCATTGTAGCCTATTCAAGTAGATAATGCTGCAAGGTGTGCACCCTTGGTCCCAGTCATTCCATGCAACGGTTGGTGACAAGGGTTTAACAACCTCCTCTGAATTTCTATAATTATAGTGGTTTTATCGACCATTGATAGTTTGAGCTTTTGGTGCAACAACAACCACCAATCTAACAATTGGTATCAGAGCCTAGGTTATAGGTTCCAACCTCATGCATGTATTGAGTGTGAGATTGTTGCAAGGTGTGTACCATTGGTCTTGTTCAATCCATGCAATGGTTGGTGACAAGGGTTTAACAACCTCATGTAGATTTCTATAAGTTTAGTGGTTGTATCGACCATTGACAGTTCGAGCTTTTGGTGCAACAAAAACCACCCAATCTAACAAATAATCCCTTTATAAAATGGGACATTGAATTAATTGGTTTAATTAACCCATCTTCAAGTGCAGGACACAAGTGGGTCATAACTACAACAAACTATTTCACAAGGTGGACTGAAGCAATAGCCTTGAAAAAGGCTAAAGAATCTGATGTCCTTAATTTTTATGATGATACCATAAACAAATTTGGAATACCTAACTCCATTATTTTAGATAATTATCTTGCATTTATTTGGTTGAGAGTGAGAGAGTGGAATGTAAGGAATGGTATTTATCTAAACACAACTTCTAATTATTACCCACAGGGTAATGGTTTAGCTAAGTCCACCAACAAAAATATGATCAAGATTATAAAGAGGAATATGCAAGATAATCAAAGAGATTGGCACTCAAAGTTGAAATATGCTTTGTGGGGAGATAAGATTACTCCTAAAAATTATCTTGGAAAATATCCATACATGCTAGTATATGGGAAAGATGCAAGGTTGTCTATTTCTATGAAGCTACCAACATTAGATCTTGTTAATCAATTGATGTTATTTATGTAAGACCATAAAAATGCATAGTAAGCATATCAAGAGTAACCACAAAACCCTCAACAATATGTAAACCTATCTAATCCTATCATAAAAGACACTTGAAAATAAAGAACTCAAAACAACATAAAACCCCCTTTCAAGTGTAACTCTCATGTTCTCCTTTCTTCTCCATTGAATAGATTTGATGTTTCTCTTTTCCGATGACACAATGCACAAAGATTCAAAAGCAAAAGTGATAGCAAGAATACTAGGAGATAGTGGTTAGCAAGTGAAGGAAAAAATTATCTCAATTTATAGAGACGAGAGACCAGATTTCAAAATTAGCAACTTGAACATGCAAATTGGAAATTTGCATTGATTATGACATTTGGTAAAAAAGAGAGGGAAATTTGTCATATTTATGACAAATTATGACACAATGGAGGTCAAATTAGTGGATGGAAAGATGTAAGAAAGGTGGAAGGGAAGGTGTAAGAGGTGAGGCTAATTGATAGGAGGTGGAGGCTAGAAAAGAAGAAAGGGATAAGTGAGGCGGATTTACGAGGATTTAAATCAATTAAGAATTCAATATCCCTCACAAAAGGTAATTAGCATTTATGAAATTCAAAATTCCATAAATTAGAAAATTAGCCAATTAATTTATTGGAAATTAATTAATTGCGGAGACTTAGGATAGAGGGAATAAATAATGTTAATTTATTTATTTAAATAGGACAGATGGATAAACTATGGGTTATTCATCCCAAGAGGACAAAGTAGTGGATCATTGGCTGAGGCGAAGGCATTAATGTGCAATTGAATTGATTTTGATGATATTGATAAGCATTTTGATAGTTTCAAAATGGTTTAGGAAAAGACGAGGCATTGATGAAATTTGACAATGCGCTCAAATAATGATGTTTGAAAATGATGAAATAGAATCAATGAACTTTGATGATGCCAGAGGATTGATAAGGAGACATCGATGGACTTGGACAATGCTCCTGAAATAATAATGATCTGAAATAACATTGATGAACTTGGACAATGCTATTGAATTGATGATGATAGGATGATAGCAATAGCATTGATGAACTTGGACAATGCTATCAAATGGATGATTAAAAGAGACGAGGCATTGATGAACTTGGACAATGCCCTAGGATGATGAAAAATGATTTGATTGATTTGAAAGTGATTTGATAAGGCATCGATGATCTTGGACAATGTTGTAGAATGATTGGAATGATTCCAATGTGATCCTGGATTGATTAGGAAGATATTAGGACTGATTTGAATTGATTTAGGATGATTTGATATGGTTTAGGATCAAATAGGACCAATTTAGAAAGATTTAGGATCAATTAAGATCAATTAGAAAATGATCAATTCAGCCAAGAGGACAAAAACATTAGAAATTAATTGAATAATTCACAATATTCAATTAACGATGAAAGACACAATGTTTTCATTTAGTGAAAACCATATGTGCAACATAGAGGAATAATTAGAATGCGAAACAATGTTTCAATTGCAATGCCAAAAATGTTAAACACGTAGACTAGCAGGCTCAAACCATTTTTTAGCATCTACAATTTGAAGAGAATAATCCAAGTGAAATCAGGTATGGTCAACTTTTGGAGTTGGAAGAAATAAGGGATAATGCAATGAAAAAAATGGAGTACCAACAACTTCAGACAAAGAGGGTCTTTGATAAGAAAGAAAAGTTTAGAATTTTCAAAGAAGGAGATATGGTGCTCAAATGGGACGAGCTTAAGAGCATGCCAGGTAAACATTCCAACTTTGATCCTTCTGGAGTGGACCATTCATAATATCAGAGTGCAAGGAGCAAAATTATTTTCAGCTATCAACAATATATGGTGTTGTTTTACCTATCCCAGTCAATGGGATACACCTCAAGCCTTGCTTTGAGGTTTGATCTACCCTTGTAAATATCCTAGCTTAGTTTTTTTATTTTTAATAAAGTGTTGCTGCACTATAGAGTAGTTGTTTTCTTTTTCCCTAAGTGCTTCCCAACACAGTTAGTCTAGGTTATTTTAAAGTTTTCATATTTTTAATAAGTTTCAAAGAGTTTTTAGATTGTCAAAGTTGCATAATGAGAAGTTTAATGTTGTTCATCCCTACTAATTTACTAAGAATACTTATATTATTCATGCCAATGCAAATCTATTTCACTGTCACAAATCATACACCCACTCTTGATGAATTAGTAAGGATTAAAACATTATCTAGATGAGTTGTAGTCATGCTTGTCTAGATGAACCCATGCCCAATTGAATGCCTATGCTACTGGTCCAAATGTCTTGCAGACAAACATCCAACAGATATCGTCAAGAACATTACCAAAATTTTCACTCTTGCTCAATTTGGTAGAGCCATCATGCTTTCAAGAAAAAAAAATTATTGTTGCCTCTTAATGGCATGTGGATGTAAATGTGGCTCTTAGGAGGGTTTGAGCCCAACATACCAGTGAGAGGTAAGATGCAGATAGACAAAACAAGTTGAAACTTTGAATATTAAAGGGACATAGTAGATTTTTATGAAACATTTTAGTTAAACATACAATAACAAATACAACTAAAGGATTACTCAATAATGAGGCATAATAAAATATCAAATGGATTTGTATTTTGCATGAAACCTTTTATTTTATTTATTTACATCAAAAATGGTAAATATCTACAATGACAATAGATCATGTTATGCTTAAGTCTCTAATTTTAAGATCTTCAAGAACTGGCTGCCCGTCGGAAATTTAGGATTTGGGTACTCATTGGAAATGGAAGCATAATAAGGGAAATCCTAAAATTCTAAAGGACTACTGGGACCCAGACTGTGTGAAGTCATGAGAAGATTGAATGATGAACAATTTTTTTTACCTTGGTGGATTACTTTGGTTGGGAAAAGGGCATTTGAAGTGCGCACTCATTGAAAATGGAAGGCTAGCAAGGGAAATCCCTCAAAATTATAAAAGAACTGTCTGCCCGTCAGAAATTCAGGATTTGAATACTCATTGGAAATGGAAGCCTAGTAGTGTATTTCCTGAAACACTAAAGAATGAAACCTCTAGAGTGGTAGTTATGAAATTTTGGTCACCATTTCACGAGTTTAGCAAGTGGTCAATAAAGCAAGTTGAGAGATGGAGATGGTGGTTAGTTGCTAGGCCGTGACAATTAGCAGTGGTGAATGAACAATGTGGAGAGCTCATGATAGTTTATGGCAGTTAGTTAAATGGTTAGTCACCAGGTCGAGAGGGTTTGAGGCAGTGGGGGGAAATGATTCATGAGCTAGTGAGTAGTTAAGTTTGTTGTTTTTTCATGAGGTCGGCAGCCATTCTCATGTTAGCATTTTCAAGCCGCGATCTAGTGATTAAACGGTAAGCAGTTAAATTTTTAGCTGTCACTAGGTCTTGAGCCATCTTAATGTTATCATCTTTAAGTCATGAGCTAAAGAGTAAGGGTTAGCGGTCAAGTATTTTTTTTATCACCAGCTCGCGAGGTCATGAGTGGTTAAGTATTGACAGGTCATAAGTTAGCGATAGGACGCCACATGTCTGCATTTTTATAAACTAAAGGTTTTATATTGCTTTGTTGCTGGCTCCTGGGATGAAAAGGAATATTCTTCTTAGGCTGTGGAGTTAGCGAGAAATCACCACATGGATTTTTTTGTTGGCAAGTTGACTTCTTGAGGAAGCATGACTCATTTTGTATTGTTAATCATGGCAACAAAGTCATACTTAAGTTCTGTTATGAAAGACAAAATGACTAAGTGTGAAAATAGGGCAGACAGACACATACAAAGATCAGTACATTAGCGCACATGTTAGAGATCACACCAGAGCATGTGTGCTTAGGTATATACTCTATGGTGTATATACATGCTAGATCCAGATGCACAGAGTATGGAACATGAGTACGGAAAAGTTATAGGCAGATTAGTAAACCTAAAGTCTAGAAGACAATGCATGGAAGCCGACTATATTTTTGGTCAGCGTGAATTAGTTTGAGATGATAAGGCCATGTGCCTTTAGTTATAAGTTTGTAATAATGTAATTAATGTTATAGTAAATGCGCTTGAGCTGACTTGTTTGGAAGCATTGTGTATTTTGGTTTAAAGGCTGACTAGTGTTATGTTTTGGGTCGCGCCTATTCAATTGTAAACATATAAGTATGTAATATAATGTTATGTTACAAGAGTCAATTATTATGCATGAGGAAGATACAGATGAGCAGTATAATGAAGTCAGTAGATGATATAGCTCTTTAAAGGAGTAAGAGCATTCACGCATACAAGGAACTAATCAGACAACAGTGTCATTACAACAGCTCATTTTTGATATAGTGCATATCAACATTCAGAGGGTTGTAGCCTTCATCTTATTGGGCAGTGAGCCATATACCTTTAACAGGGTTTTGTAAAATAATCCTAATAGGGTCAGACCTTTAACCAGGTCATTGTACTCAAATTGTAAAGACTACTTCTAACAGGGAAAAGGAACTTTAACAGGTTCATTATACCTAGTACAACAGTTGTGGGTACTAATCCCCACCGAACTTTTCCTCTGATCAAGGTTCTCAGTAATCATATAATGTGTTATGTTTCTTTGGATGCACATTTGATATATGTTTAATTGGCTAAAATATAATTAATAAATAAACACTGATTCACCCCCCCTCTCAGTGTTTCTAACAATTGGTATCAGAGCTCTGGTCCTCTGAAAGAAAGTTTAACCACTTGAGGAGATCATGGACTCAGCTGAAGCAAAATATTTGAAAAAGAATCTTGAAGCAGCTCTTGAAGATCTTGACAGATCTGAGAAGGAAAATGAAGTACTAAGATTGAAAATTGATGGCTCTCAAATAATTATTAAAAGGCTAAGAAAATATATGAAAGATTGTTCTACAAGTGATCTAGGACAAATGGTCAAAAAGCTTAATGAAGAGAATAAATCTCTAAATGATAAACTTGAAGATCTGGAGGAACAACTTATAGATAGCCAGAACACCATTGGCGACAAGATCAAAGAAAGCAAACAATTGGAAGATGAACTTCTGCAGGCAAACATGAAAGTTCTGGAATTGGAAAACATAAAGAAGAAGTTGGAATCTGAATTAACAGAAGCAAAAGCTAAGATTGATA
>MU224972.1:3444102-3455049 GCA_018584345.1 Thuja plicata | reverse complement strand
CTTGAATAGACCTTCTTGGTCTAAGGGGGAGCTATTCTAGCTCAGGACCCCTGCGTGGTTGGTGTACTCACTTCAGAGTATGTGCCTTTGGATTCATGGTTAAAAGCACATGTTATAGCTATATGCAATCATGCATTGACTGAATTGCATCAGGATCAAATTTTCAAAATCTCTATGTATGGTTGCAAGCATTAAATGCGACAGATTGTATAAAAAGAAGTTCACGATCAATCATTCTCACATTTACATTCAAGAGCATAGAAATTAAAGAGAATTGGAGCACTAAGACATCAAATCATGAAGGCATAACAGTTTGGCAGTTGGAGCAAATGGATAATCAGTTTGAAATGGAGCCCTAGCCGTCGCACCATTTCAAAATTTTGTGGAAACCCTACATAAGAAAACACCAAGTAAGTATGGTGACCCCAGTTGTGTTTGATGTAGCAGAGAGGAAGAGGTTCATATTTAAGAAGCATCCATTCAAATCCATACTGGATGATGTGGAAGGGGCTTTCTCCAAAACCTCGCTTGGCATTGTTCATGTGGAAGATATCCGCGCATACATTTACTGTAAGAAGGAATAATTAGGAGATGATAATATAGCCACTCATATGGCATCAATGTTAAATTCAGATTTCACATTCAAGGATGAGTTCACGCACTTACAAGATAACCCTATTCTTGAGTATTTGAATGTGCATGAGTTTGAAGAACCAGAATGGGTAAAGATTCTGCTAAGCAGAATTCATGATGATCTTTTCTGGATTGAAGATGTCCCTGTTCGCATCACTACAGAACTAATCCATCAGTTAACCAGACTTCCAATGAATGGACCATTGTTTCCCACTAGTAAGGATGTGAAGAAAAAAATTGAGAAAGTTTGTTTGTCCAGGAGTGATAGGCGCAGAATGACAGTTGACCCTATCAAGGAAGATGACATTAAACTCCTAACAATGATATTTGGATATAAGTTTCAGCAAGTAAGCAGGTTGAATAGTGTCTCTGTAGCAACAATCCTTGAAGCTATCATAATAGTGAAGGATAAAACCCAATACAACCTATGTGAGATCTTGTGTGGTCAATTGATTGACAATATCAGAATCATCAAACATGACAGGAGCAAAACATTCAGGTTTGGATCTCTGATCATCTATTTGTATTTCCACATAGTTGGAAAGGTTGCAGACCTTTATCTAGACAAGGGAAGACCTACAATGTCTTAGATCTCTCTCAAAGCCACATTAGATAGTAGTGCAAGAGATGTAATGAATATGGATATAAAAATATTCAGGGTCAAAATGCAGAATAGGTTCAGACTATCTGAGAAGATAATTGACAAATACAGGGATACAATATGCTTCATGGTAGAGACAGATTGCACATGCATGGAGGATTTTGAGCCAAGAACTAAGTGGATTCATCCACTAGGGTATGAAGTAGAAGACCTTGTGTTAGAAGGATATGCACAAGTCTTATTGTCAGCACCTAAAGACCCTAATGAACCTAGATGGGGCACTTACAGAGAAAAGACCGACGAAGTAGATATTGAACTACAACTTGCTGTTAACAAAAGGAAAGCATCCAGAATGACATCCAACATTCTGAAAAAGCATGGAATCACACAAGAAGATTTGGATAAGGCAAAAGAAGCCAAAATTTCTAAAGAACTTGAGCAGATTCATGCATAAGTTAAACTTGAGAAGACTGATAACACTCAGAAGAAGAAGCAGAAGAAAAATGAGGAGAGTACCTCTGCGCCTACTACCACAATTAATCTAGATACATCTCCACCTTTTGTACCTAGCAAGAAACCTAGAGGAAGGAAGAAAGTGGCTACAAGTCATCCATCCTCAAGAACTACAAGGAGCATAGTAAAGAATACTCAAGCTCCTCCTGAGATAGGTTTCAGACCCAGTCTAAATATCTTGAAGAATAGGATTGTAAATGAAGGAATATTGGACACACTTTCCAAAGTCTATGACAAATATCAAGAAATTGATAAGACTAAGATACATTCTATGGTCATATCTCATATGATTAAGTTTAAGAAATCAGTTCTTGAACTTAAGACAGTGATACCGGATCAGTTATGGAACATATTGGAGATCATGAAAAGACATGCTATAAAAGAGGACATGAAGATTAGAGAAGAAACTTTGGATACTCTTCTTCCTGTTTGTTCACATGATGAGAAGGCTATTCTATTAGATCTGGTGAAGCCTCATCTCCGTAGTAAGACAAGAACTCTTAAGATTATGAACAAAGAGTATGAGTAGGTTGGAAAGGAGACTAAAAAAGCATTTGCACAAGTATTTATGGATAGAAATATGTATCCATCAATGACGCCTACAAAGGAAACTCAAGTACCTCCTAAACAAGCTTCAAAACTAGTAATTCAGGTAGCGCCTATGATAGGTCCACAGGATTCAGCGCCCTAAATCTCAATAGCCTCTAAGACAGCTAAAGATACAAAGGACACTATAGTGATTGATGATGTAAAGATATCTATGACAACTTCTGATAATGATATGGATAAAGTTGATGAAGCATTTGTAAACACTGAGGAAATGAACACTGATGACACATCTCTACAACAAGATGAAGTTCCTTTTGTTGATCCAATAGACTTGGATAAGGAGAAAGATACTCAAGGTAATGAGACACTAGTAAAGGAAATTCATGTCAAAAGTGAATGTGTAGATACAAGTTAGAATACTATTTTATCACCATCCACTCAACCATCCACCTCATTATTGTCAAGGTTAACTCCTGACTCAGCAAGTTTAGATGCATGGGAAGAAGAAGACTTTATCAAGATCAGTGTCCTTGCCATGGAAAAGGCAAAAGAGAAACATGTGATGAGGAACCCTCACTTTGTGGAATCAATAATTTTTTTGAATGAGTTAGTTCTTGCTGATAAGAAAGTTGCTAAAGTTCAAATAGTTGAACATGTGGATAGCATACTGACAAACTTCAAAACACATTTCACTAGCTTAGTAGAATTAGCTACTAAGATTGTAGAAGATGAATACAAGAAGGAGAGACTAAATGAATTGGTAAAGAACTTTACCTTAGATCTGAACTCCTTAAAGATTGGGCAATCTATGCTTAAAGAGTTGGCAGCAAAAGGAAAGAAGGTTATTGCAAATTGCATGGACAGAGTGAAGCTCGCCTCTGAGCACACTAAAAAGGTAGCAGAAGCAAAAGAAATGGTGGATAACATAAGGAAATTAGTTGAAAACTCCATGCAAGATATGAACATATGCAATAATGTTTATCAAGGTCATTTGGACAAAATTGAGAAGGCAAAATTGGAAATTAGCAAGATCAGAATAAGACAAACTCAGTTGAGAAATGCACTTGGGCCATCTCTAGCAGTTCTTAATGAGAACATAAAATAGATTTATGACACCATACAGACATATGATCAAGGTCCTTGCATGGATATGATAAAAATAGAGAAATTGACATATGCTTTATGTGCGCATCTTCAGACAGTTGATGCAATGAAAGTCTTTTGGCAGAAAGAAATTCAATCTCTTCAAGTTGTGTACCCAGAAGTTTACATGGAGTAAGTATGTTGAAGACTTACAATTTTTGCACACCTTTGTCATTAATGTCAAAGGGGGAGTAGTATAGAATGTGTATATGCGGAGAAATATATATGTATATATCATTAAGTATTATGATATACAGTCATTTTTGTATGAAGTCATTTTGAGTAACTTAGCCACATTCCTTTGTTGTCATAAATGACAAAGGGGGAGATTGTTGGAAAGTTGACTTCCTAAGGAAGCATGACTCATTTTGTGTTGTCAATCATGGAAACAAAGTCATACTTAAGTTCTGTTATGAAAGACAAAATGACTAAGTGTGAAAACATGGCAGACAGACACATGCATAGATCAGTACATCAACGCATGTGTTAGAGATTACACCAGAGCATGCGTGCTTAGGTATATACTCTATGGTGTATATACATGCTAGATCCAGATGCACAGAGTATGAAACATTAGTATGGAAAAGTTACAGTCAGATTAGTAAACCTACAGTCCAGAAGACAGTGCATGGAAGCTGACTACAGTTTTGGTCAGCGTGAATTAGTTTGAGATGATAAGGCCGTGCGCCTTTAGTTATAAGTTTGTAATAATGTAATTAATGTTATAGTAAACGTGCTTGAGCCGAATTGTTTAGAAGCATTGTGTATTTTGGTTTAAAGGCCGACTAGTGTTATGTTTTGGGTCGCGCCTATTCAATTGTAAACATATAAGTATGTAATGTAATGTTATGTTACAAGAGTTGATTATTATGCATGAGGAAGATACATATGAGAAATATAATGAAGTCAGTAGATTTTTAAAGTTAATGATTATCCCCTTCTTGTGACTGTGAGTAAAGGTAACATGAAATATTGGAGAATTAGCAACTAACAGTTTGTGGTTACTTGTCACGAGGTTAAAAAGTTTTATAGCGATCAATCATGAGATTAGAGAGTTAGAGACGAGTGCTTGTCTCCATCTCGTGAGGGTTTGAGGAATTAGAATTTTTAGTTGGAGAGTTAGAGATTGAACTACTAGTAGTTATTCACGAGGTTGCAAGGTCGGTTGGGCCATTAGTGATTAGGGTTGCAAGCTGGTGAGTGGTTGTCACCAGGTCACAAAATGCACAGTGCTAAGGTGAATGGTCAAGCTAATGAGGATATGATAGATGCCATTTGTAGGAGATGTATTTACGTGAGAAAGAAAGGTGGCGAGATTGGAATACTAAGCAGATAGGAGGCATTTTGACTCAATTTGGAGAAGTCATAATAATGTGATTAAGTGTTTGTTTTCATTTGCATATTTTAATTGTAATCAATGTTCATTAGGTGATGCATTATAAATCACTTAATGAATATTAACTAAAATGCAAATTTATAGAAAACATGTGGTTTTTTGAGTCAAGGAGTCAAACTGATTATGAGATGGACCAAACAAGTAGGGGATGTTGTTTTTAGTTTGGAAACACTTGGAGTAGATCTAGGAGAAGTTGGAGCATTTTTAGGGTGTCATTATGGTGGAATGGGTCAAGTTGACCATTTCTTATTCCTGGAGCCTTTTTGGAGCTTTCAAATGTCCTTAAAGTAGGATTTTCTATTGAATCTGACCACAAGGATTGATGACCTATTTTCATGCAATGACCTTGGAATAAATAGATAAATATAGTAAACTTCATTTGGTTTTAGGAGTTCCACTTTATGTAGGAATAATTATTGGAGTGATTTTGGAGTCCTCTGGTAAGTGAAGTAGACTCTGGAAGCGGGGTATCTACTACAGGAAGGCGCTCATCAAACTGGACATCCCATCGAAATAGGACCTCTCTAGAATCAGGGTCAAACAACCTATATGCCTTAACATCCTAGTAGTAGCCAACAAAAGTGAGGTGTTGTCTCTTCCGCTCCATTGCTCTCCTCTGAGTGTCAGGCACAAATGCCCATGCTTCACTACTAAAAACTCAGAATGAAGATACATCAGGCTTGACATGAGACCGAGCCTCCTTAGGATTCATATGTCAAATTACCTTGTGAGGCATCCGGTTCTAAATATAGTCGGCACAATTGACTGCCTCTGCCCAAAAAGATGAGTCCATGGACCTAGACTGTATCATACAATTAGCCATCTCCCAAAGTGTTCTGTTCTTTCTCTCTGCCACACCATTCTGCTGAGGGGTGTAGGGCACTAAAAAATGATGCTGAAGGCCATGTTCAGAGAAAAAATACCTGAAAGCTTGGTTCACATACTCCCCCCATTATCTATGCATATCCGATGAATAGAAAGACCAGATTGCTTCTCCACAAATGTCTTAAAGACCCAAAATGAATCAAAGACATCAAACTTGTACTTCAAAAAGTACACCCATGTGCACCTAGAGAATTCATCAATGAAAGTAAGCACATATCAGGCACCAGAAAAAGAAGGAGTAGGAAATGACATGAGGTCACTATGAATAAACTCCAATGGTGCCAATTCACGAGTAGCTCATCCGTGAGGAAAAGGATCCCTATGTTGTTTGCCAAGAACACAACCCTGACAAACCCCATTAGTGCAAGTAATCTGTGGAAGCCCAAGATCAAGTGCCTATGTGGTCATCTACTGAAGATATTTGTAACTGACATGGACCAAATGCTCATGCCAGAGTCAGCTCACTGAATCTGTATGTGCTATAAGATAAGAACCTGTGCCATCAGAAGACTCAAATCCATCAAATTTGTATAGGTGGGATGCAGTATCAACACTCCCAGTAGCCACAATCATATAAGAATCATGTAAGTCCCAAATAACCACATCATGTGGTGAGAACTCAACTATCTTACCAGGTCCAGAGTGGCAAATTTGATAGATAGACAATAGGTTTGTTGAAATGTCAGGGACAAAAAGAACATCCTGAAGGGAACCCCCAACTAATGCAATAGAACTAGAACCCAAAAATGAAAGATGAGATGAGTTCCCAACAACAATATGTGAAGTAGCACAAGGAGCAAGTGAGGTGACCAACTGCTGAGTGTGATTCATGTGGTGAGAGGCACCAAAATCAAGAATCTAGGTGGGCCCAGAAGTCATTGCTCATGTAATAAGAGCAGGACCTTTCCCTGCAGGGGAGGATGTGGACTGAGGAGCTAAAATGTGATGCTCCTACATGGGTTCCTCTAAAGCCTCCAAATGTTTCCAACACCTAGAAATAGGATGTACATCCTTTCCACAAAAGCTACAAGTCTCAATTGATTTCTTCTTAGTCTTGGAGGTAGACTCAGTAGACTTTGAAGAAGATTTACTCTTGGAAGGGTTAGTTGGAGGTTTTGAATCAGTTTTCTGTGTAGGTTTGGAGGAATACTCATTTCCTGCTAAATCTTTCTTTGGTTTGGCTTTCTATTTTAGTTTCCCCTGTGAAGACTGAGCAACCAATGCTTGGTTAGAAGAGCCAGAAGTATCCATCTGTTGGATCTTTGCCTATTCCCGTGTCAATTGATCAAAAAATGTCTCAAATGAAGGCATGGCATGTCTAGCACCCAAAGCATCCATGGTGGAGTAGAAAGTAGAAGAAAATATCTGATATCATCCTCTCAACTTTGAGAGTATCAGGAAGATACACTCACCATCTGTCTTATTTCTCCCACATCCCTGCAAAACTAAGCGCAGAGATTTGAACTTCATCAAGAAGTCCTCCATAGTGGGAAAGCTAGTAGGAGTCAAAGTGGTCAGCTCTGCATCAAGCTATAGTGCCCGAAACTCATTCACTGTGCCAAAAAAATCTGAAAACTTGCCCCAAATGGGCCTAGGAGTTGTCAAACCATCCAGGTGAAAAAGGAGACTGTTGGAGATGTTCAGTACAATCAATCCCATGACTTCATCCATTTTGTTCCTGTGCTGAAGAACCTCAAAAGGAAGTTGCAGGATAGGTTGGTTTTCATCTAGACATGACCATAAGCCATGTGACATGAGTAGCCTGGTCATGTGTGCTTTCCAAGTGTGATAATTGTGTGGTGTCAGCTGGGCCACAGAGGGGTCTGACATTGAGAGAAGAAGAAGACGGAAGTAGAAGGGTCATTTCTGAATTTAAATGATAGAAATAAAAAACACCCCCCATAATGTATAATTCTATCCCCCATACAACAAAGAAACAATTATTGAAAGCACAAAAAATGAGAAGAAAACCTAGACGCCAGATGTAGAGATGGAGGAAATGGAAGCCTCTACTTCAATGCCAAAATTGAGAGATCGAACAGCCAAATCAACAATCAAGACTAGTACCATTGTGTCCGGCTCGGAAACACCTTTTTGACAATATTTTATTTTCCAAAAACAGACACCGTATGCACAAGTTACGACCGAAAAACCAATTGCTCCTTCGAAAATGAGCTCACTGGAAAAAACCAGTCATGACAAAAAATTTGACAGTCAAATGACCGTCACAGAGCCTAGGAAAAAATTTGATGGCCGTCGGCACGTCGTGGGCCCATCTCGCTAGAAAATTTTTCTGTCACCGGAAAATTGTGAAAATTGCTGAAAATTTTTGAAAACCGCCAGAAATGTTTTTTTCCAGCCAGTGACGTTAGCAGTGACGTCACTTGGCATGATGTCTGCGACACCCGGTGGTGGGCTGGTGGTGGTCAGGCTGCTCCTGGGTTGTTCCAGGCGGTAGCACTGCTGTGGCTGCTCCGCTGGTGGCTGGTGCCGGGCCGGGGTGGCACCGGGGTGGCCGCTCTGGTTGCGCATCCCAAAGGCCCTAAAAATTCTTTTTTTGCATTTTTAAAATTTTTTTTCTTGATTTTCATGTCGTACGGCCTAGGAGTGAGAAATTTTTTCTCAGGGGTCACTTTGACCAAAAACAATAAACTTTATATGATTTTTGACTCTCCTGGGCCTTCTAAGCGCAATGGTGGAGTCCGTTTTGGCTCAAAGTGCTCCAAAAAATAGCACCTCCTCCAAAATGAAGAAAAAAAACTCAGAGAAGCTATGACTTTCATCTGCGAATCATGGCTTCAAAAAACCTCAGACCAGGCAGCAATAGGGAAGCTCTGATACCATGTAGAAGTTGAGAAATCCAACTTCACAGATCGCCAAGAACACCTGCATGCAAATAACCTGTTGCTGAAAGGAAACCAGAGAGACAAAAGAAAAGGCTTGGAAAATCTCAGTGGAGTGAGAAAAAAATCTATTCCAAGGTAATGAAACAATAATTACAAAAGTTCAACCTTAAAGGTGAATGAAACCCTAAAAAGGTAAAAACTAGGTTGCGCAATATAATTAATATAATATATTAATTATATGCACCTAAGAGACAACTTAAGTGAAAAAAGAGTACATAGATAACTTAATAATTAAATCAACATGATCTAATTAATAAGTGAAGATAAATAGATACTCTAACAATTGGTAGCTCATTTTCATGAATGTACTTGCAAAAAATATTTGAAGCTTGAATAAAGAATAAAGATTTTGGAGGCCTATTTTGAGTTTAGTCAATTGTATGCATGCATTGATTTTTTTATGTTTCTTTTTGTGATTTATTACTAAATCCCTTAATTTTATGTCTTAGTCTGGCATCCATAAGTAAATAGTTCTCATTTCATATAGGTTATAGGTTGCGAGCCATAGTTCACCTAATCTAGTTAATTGTGAAAAGTTATTTTCCTTTTAACTTGTGTTATGAACTGATAATCCTTCTTGTACAAAATATTTATATGTGGAGTGTTTAGACGTCAATTGTTGCATCAATCTTTGAGTTATGTCTTATTATAAAAGCATTATTGTGTTCAGGTCAGAATTATATTCATATAAGTTTTGGTGCATCACCTTATTGTTCAAATTTCTTTTAGTAGTTAAGTTCATGCATAACCTTTCTTATCCCTTTTCCAACAAAGTTTTTTTTTTTTACTTTTAAGTTTTAGGTGAAGCATCATATAGGAACTAGCCTAGAACCCAAATATTCACTCCAATTTTGAGTAACCCACTACTCTGGAGTGTTTACATGTTTCTCCAAGTAGTTAAATTATTGAGAACTTAACATGGTGCATTTTTTAGAGTTAACAATTTTGGCACGCCCATTGGGATTGTTCTTATCAAACAAGTCTTTAGAAGTCAAAATTAATTTTTTTCTTGCTTGCTAGTTCTGATATGCTACTAGTGAGATTCAAGCATGTGAGAGGTTGTTTCCGCATATCTAGCAACTTTATTTATGAAGAATCAAAGGACTAGTGTTACATTATTTTTATGAGAAGAATTGAAACTAGGAGTTCAACATCTTTTGAGTATTTTCAACTGTCCCCACCTAGAAAAAAGGAAGACAACAAGAATAAATCCTTCATCAAAAATATTTCAATCACCACCTCATATGAGATAATTGAGGAGAGGAAAACCATCAAAAAGGGAAGTTAATAGGCATTCAACCTCACTAACTTACTGAGAAGAACCTCCAGTTTTTTTTTTTTTTTTTCTGTTGAAACATTTCCAACAGTAGCCATGACATTTGTACCTATAGTAAGTACATTTGTACCCATGAGTTCTATACCAGTACAAGATACTATCATCAAAAGACAATTTGCATTTGTGCCTTTTAACTGAGACATCCCACTGAATTTTTCTCAACATCACAATATACCATTGGCATCGTTGAAGAGCCTACCTAATTTTACTGGAGAGAGTCAAACCACCTCTTTTGAACATATTAGAGATGCAAATACTCTCTATTATGTAAACCACATCACTAAAGAGGATGTAGATGTCAATCTATTAATAATTTCACTGAAAGGGAAAGCTTTGTAATGTTTTAGAACTATGGTGGTCCATTCTGTAGAAGTTGATAAATGCAACTTCACCCAAGATCACCTGCATGCAAACACTGTCACAAGAAGAAGCAAGAGACAGAAGACAGAAGAATCTATGGCGGCCAAAAGGCCAGAGACAGGAAAATCATGTTGCAAGAAAAAAAGCTTCTATTAACAATAATGAAATTACAATACAATCTCTTTAATGAAATGAAAGTGGTGAATCCTTATAAAAGGATACCGAAACCCTAAAGGCTAAAACCCTAAAGAATTATAAAGCGCTGCCTAAGTGAAACTTAAGCACTAAAGAGTAATGACTTAATTAATTAAATCAACATGATTTAATCAATAAGAAACTAAAGATTACTCTAACACCCCCCTTAAGTGTAACTTAGGGAGAAGCAAAACAACTAACTACTGCAGAAAGCAGGAAGGATGGGTCCCGACAACTAGGCCTGATCAGGAACCCAAAACATAAAGCAAACTAGATGTCCCAGAGAGAGGAACAAGAATGAACAAGATGCATCTCTGAAGCAAGGAACTGTAAACTCTGTCAGGAGATACTGCTGGAACCCCCACTGAAGTGCATGACCAGGTAGAGAAGACAAATGTCTGAAGAGCTGATCAATCGAACCAGGAAGCAA
>MU224972.1:3395828-3430907 GCA_018584345.1 Thuja plicata | reverse complement strand
GGTGTCAGTCGGGCCACAGAGGGGTCCGACATTGAAAGAAGAATAAGACGAAAGTAGAAGGGTCTTTCTGAATGAAATGACAGAAAGTAAAATGCACCCCCCCACAATGTAAAATCCTATCCCCTGTGCACCACAAATAATCAACTACTGAAAGCACAAAAAAAACAAGGGAAAAACCTGAACACCGGATGTAGAGAGGAAGAAAAATGAAGCCTCAAATTCAATTCTAAAAATAGGAACTCAAACGGATAAATCAGGAAACCAAACTAGCATCATTGCGTTCGTCTCGAAAACACCTTTCTGATGATATTTTGTTTTTCAAAAAAGGACGCCGTATGCCCAAGATATGGGCAAAAAACCACAGGTACCTCCAAAAATATGCTCACTGGAAAAAACCAGTCATGCAAATAAATTTGACGGCCAAACGGCCGTCACCTACTTCCGGGTTTAAATTTGACGGCCGTCTAACTCGCCGGGAAACTTTTTCTGACTGCCGAAAAAAACAAAAGTGTCAGAAATTTTTGAAAAAAATGGCTGGAAAAAGTTGCCGGTGGCTGACGTCACAGGTGACGTCAGCACTGAGCACTATTTTCGAGCTAGTGGTGGCCTGGCGGCGACGCCGGTGGTGGCTGGGCTGTGACGCCGGTGGTGGAGGCGACCGGGCGGGGGATGGCGGCGGGTGGGCCGGGCTCGGGCGGTGGCGGGCCCGGGTGGTGGCGCAGTGGCCACTGGGCTGCGCGGTGGCCAGCAGCGACGCACGGGCGGCGCAAGCTGGCAGCGCCCTAAAACGTTGAAAAAGGCACGTTTTTTGAAATTTTTTGAGTTTTTTTCTTGATTTGCGAGCTCGTACGGCCCTAATAGGCCACAAATTTTTCCCTGTAGTCATAGAGGCTAAAATAGTCAAAGTTTATATGATTTTTGACTCTCCCGGGCCTTCTGAATGCAATGGCGGAGTCTGTTTTGGCTTAAATAGCTCTAAAAAATTACAACCCTCCAGATCCAATATAAAAAATACCAGAAAACCCCAGAAAGAGAGG
The DNA here is from genome assembly GCA_018584345.1 of Thuja plicata. Taxonomy (NCBI): domain Eukaryota; kingdom Viridiplantae; phylum Streptophyta; class Pinopsida; order Cupressales; family Cupressaceae; genus Thuja; species Thuja plicata. The sequence continues at coordinate 3,429,870 of MU224972.1, read as the reverse complement.
GCTTGATCCACAGTTCCAAACAAACTAGAACAAGCTGCAACAGCAAGGCTTTGATACCATGTAGAAACTGATGAAATATCAGATTCAACTCCAAGATCTAGCTGCATGCAAAAACCTGTCACAAAGAATGAAGCGAAAGGAGGAAAAAGCAAAACTCAGAAGTTTACTCAAAAGGTGAGAGCAAAAATATAATCTGAATTCCTAAACAACAATTACAAAGTTCAACCTTAAAAAGGTGAATGGAACCCTAAAAGAAAAATACTAGGTTGCACATTATTAATTAAGAATTAATTAATAACGCACCTAAGAGAAGCTTAAGCAACTAGAGTAATAATACTCTAACAGGTTGACCTCAAATCTCCCAAAAAATCCCTATTTCCGTATAAGGCACGTCTATTTTGGCCAAAGTTACATTCTGAGACAAATTTTTTTGCCTACACTGCCTTGGCACGCAAATAAAATATATATATAAAAAATCAATATTTTATTATTTTGGGAAACACAACCATCTGCGCACCACTTCGCGGGTTATTTCCTCGCGACCCCCATGCCGCCCGCGAATCACCGCTAACAACTGGTTGTTCGCTGCGACCACTCTGCTAGGTAAGACACTAGTGGAAATTGCTAGCAGTCCCCACCACCGCTGATGGGTCCTCCCACCTTGCACCAATGGTCACGCATGTGATCGACCGCCTAGTGGCTAGCCCCCAAGGGCTTAAAACATTCTTTTTGTTTTTTTAGGCTCTCTTACCTCTTGCTGCAATTTTCGCTCTATCTGGAGCAAACTAAAGCTGATTTTTGACTTCCATGTATCAAAGGAAAGATTTTTTGGAGGCAGACATTTTTGTAGGGGTTTGATTTTGAGATTTTTCTACCTAGCATATTTTCTAGTCAAAGAGGGCCCTTCTTTTCAGTGCTTCCATGCCTCTAGAATGAGCATACAAACTCTATTTCTTGCTCACAAACATGCATCGAAAAGCTCTTGACAAGATCTCTTCAGATATGAGACTCTTTTTCTGGAGAAATTATTAAGGTTTTTTTCCCTTTCATTTTAAAGCATTTATTACACTGTCTCTCCTTATCAATGGAAAATTCAACTTCAGTTGATCTTCTCACTCCTCACAATTTCCATGTTTGGAAATCCTGTATGACTTGACTTCTCCAATCATGAGGGTTATGGTCTTGTTTAGACACCATTCAACCAGTCTTAACTCATCCTTTTAAAGGTCATGTAACATAGGAATAAGATGAATGAGGCCATGGGTGTGCTTTCTCTACATGTTTCAGATAGTTTGCTCTTCCATCTTGATGGGTGTGATACCCCTCTTGATATATGGGAGAAGTTTTAGACTCTTTTTGGCACAGTCAATGAGTTTAGGGAACTTTAGATTGAGGCAAAATTGACAGCTTTAGGTACTGAGACATTTGCTTCTATTTAGGATTTCTTGACAAAATTAAAATATATTAGATCTATCTTGCAGGGGTGTGAGAAGAATAAGACAGATACATAGTGCATTTACATGATTCTTTCTAAGCTTCATGGTCCCTTTTAGATATTTTCTTCTACCTTCCATTCCACCATGGATGCTTTGAGTCCATAATTTACCATGCCTACATTTGATATATTCTATGATCATTTGACTCGTGAGCAGACAAAGCTATCTCAACTTGGTTCTCTCACATGATCACAAAACCATGCATTGGTAGCTCACCCATCTTCAGGGAAGCTAGAGCAGAAATAGATATCTATGACCACAGAGTCTAGGAAGGATTATAGTTCTCAACACTCCTTTGGCCCACCTCCTCCTAAGGGGAAAATCAAAGATAGAAAAACCTCAGTGTGCTTGTTGTAAAAAACTCAATCAGGATGAGTCTCATTGTTATGAGATGAAAATAGATGGATATCCAAAACAAATTTATGGTTTGCAAGCTCTTCTTCATAAGAGAAACATTTATATTCCTTCTTCTCCTTCTTAGAGATCTTCTTCTTCATCATCATTCTAGCCAGATGGACAAGACAATAGAAAGGGTCACGCATTATGTGCAACCACTATTCCACACTCTTCTAGATGACTACTAGATTTAGTTGCTTCACACCATATGACATCTTCTTAGGATTTATTCTCATCTTTTGAGGCTTCTCCCACCCCACTAATTTTGATGGGTAATAACATTGTTATTACTGTATGTGGGAAAGGTTCTATTAACATTGATGATGGTGCATTCCATGATGTACTATGTTTTCCATCTTTGTCCTCTAACCTTATCTCTATCTATCAGATTACTCATAGTGGGACATGGATGACAATTGAGTTTACTCCAAATTCAGTACACATTAGAGACAATGAGACAAGAAATATTTTTTCAATAGGGACAATTGATCATTCTTTTCGCTTGTAATCCTTCTGTCATTTTGGTCCACCATCTCCACTATCAGAGAATAACTCTCCTTCTTCAAGAGAGCATATTGAGGTGAAGTCGGGTCACTTGAAATTATGTGTAGTTCCTAATATCAGTGTTCTGACTTCTACACCTCCACCTCATGTTGAGTTTACAAATGTTCATTAGGATTCCTCTTCATCTTTTCCACATGTTATCACTCCATGCATCAAGCCACCTACTGCAGTTGTTGAGGACATATTAGAGGATATTCATCTCCTCTCAGGTGATAGATTCAACAAATCTATTGACCCACCTTCATTGGAGTTTCCATTACAGGATTCTCATGCATTCTCTTTTGAGAATTAGCTAGGCCTTCTAGCTTTTCCTCACATTCAGGGGTTTCCTCTTCTTCATCCAACACCTTTGTTTCTTCTATAGTGGAGCCACATTGGTTCGATCATCAAAACAAAGGTTCTATCATTCTGGGGGGGCTTTGGATTCTTGATCCTCTGTCATGGGGGGGGGTTGTACTTATGGTTTTGAGAGAGTCTCTTGAGCCATTTATTTTTTGCATTTTTTTTCCATCTCTTTTTAGAGTAGAGTTTTTTCCCATGTGGTTTTCTCTATTTCTCCACTTTACAAAGATTTGGTTGTGATTGGGTACTTGATCAGACCTTGTTGTCGGGACCCAAGTTTCCTACTTTAAGTAGTTGTTTCTAGGTTTTAGCTTCTCCCTAAGTTTATCTTAAGGGGGGGGGTGTTAGAGCAATAAGTTAATTCTCTTATTAATTAACTCATTTGATTTAATTATTAAAGTAACTTATTATCTCTAGTTTACTTAAGCTAAACTTTAGGCACGTTATAATTAATTATTTTATTAATTATTCATGCAACCTAGGTTTCTCCACCTTTTGGTGTTCTATATCCTTTATAAGGATTTATCTCTTTGTATTTCATTTATTCCCTCTCTGAATGAATATTTTTTCTTTCAGATCATTCTGAATTTTGTCTCCAAGCTTTGCTTTTGTAACAAGTTATTTTGCATACAATGGATCTTGGTGGTTGAATTTTATGAATTTTAACAAACTTTACCCTTAACAAAAATATTTAATCAAATACAATGCAATATTAAATGAGATCCAAAGCATGCCAACTAAAATCTAACAACAATCCAAATCATCATCCTCGAACACTACAACTCCAAAAATTATGCCTTGACGTTCACAACACGCTACACCATCATGCCGACCAAGAACATGAAGAACACCAGCACGCCTCAAGAAAATCACCAAATGTGATCACACAAATCAATTCAATCTAGAAAAAATAATAGAAAATGATTTAGAAACATCAGCATCACCATGAAATACAACAACAACCAAAACAACTCTATCTTAGAATCCAACATCAAATTTGTATTATTCGTTAGGAACACCAATAAGAACCTTTGTCACTCAATAAAAATAGCTTATGATCCTTCAAATCATGGAATAGACAAGCTGAGGACACACATCCATGTTCTAAGCATACGATCAGGTCAGCAACCATAAATATTGATTAACTAATCCACACTGAACCAAAAACTATTACACTATCTCTTCTTGAACAACAAAAATACCTTAGTCTCTGATCAAACATCCACAACTCACTAAATTCATAATGCTAAGCTATATAAATTGACATAATTCAACTACAAACGTCCCTAAAACCATCTGTATGTTTGAAGCATCTGATCTTCAACACATTAGTCTAACCAAAACAATCATCTCATTGAACATCACAGGAACAATGCAAGAATATTATCTCAAATAGTAGAAATATGTTGACACCAATTAAAAAGCATCAATTTCAAAACATATATGCATGACATTCCAAAAATACCCCTTTTTGGCATTGATGGCAACATATGATGTGAAAAATAATCAATGCATGAAGAAATCATATCAACAATATCACCAACAATATACACAATATTATCTTTCAGAGTCTGTCCAACAAACCTTCTCTCCCTGAGAACAATGTCACCTCATAAGCTGGATCATATTTTTTTTCACATGACTATCTCTCTCCCTTTGACATCAGTGGAAAAGGTACATATATGCAAAATAACTATCTCTTCCAAAAACCATCTCTCACAAATGCATTACAAACTGATAAACCATAAGACTAGCTACTCCCCCTGAGTAGTAGCCATCAAAAAACCAATCAAGATTGAAGATATCTCTGTAAGAACACTAGAATGATGCACATGAATGCATTTTTATCTATGATGAGGATTTTAAATTACCCTGAGCTTACCTCAGAGATACTCAAAAGTATCCTTTGGCAAGGGTTCATGAAAATATCTACAATCTACTCCTTAGTAGATACATACCCCAGTTTGACTCCCTTCTCTTGGACCTTATTTCTCAAGAAATGAAACTTAATAGATATATGCTTGGTTTTTTAATGTAATATTGTATTCTTTGAAATATTAATTGCACTTGAATTGTCACAGTAGATAACAAAAGGCTCATCATATTCAATTGTGATATTCTTTAACATTTGCTTCATCCATACCACTTGTGTACAATTAACAACAAAAGCAACATATTCTACCTCAATAGTGGATTGAAAAATGCAATTTTTCTTTTTGCTTGACCAAGAAACTAACTTCTTACCCAAGAAGAATGCACCTCTGCTTGCACTATTTCTATAATCAACATTACCTTCCCAATCCGCATCAGTAAAAGCACTCAATGAAAAATCATCATCTTTAGGATACCAAAAACCATAGCCAATTGTCCATTTCAAGTATCTGAATATTCTTTTAACAGTAACAACATGTGATTCTTTAGGATATGCTTGAAATATAGCAACAATGAAAACAACATTCATAATATTAGGCCTGGTCTGTGTCAAGTACAATAATTCACCGATCATAAATCTGTATCTTGTCTAATTTGTCTTAGGGGAATCATCATCCTTTTTCAATTTGCAAGTGGTAACCATAGGAGTACAAATTGGTTTTGAATCTTCACTACCAAATTTCTTTAGCAACTCTTTCACATACTTGAACTGAGATACGAAAACACCTTTTACTGAGTATAATTTGCAGACCAAGAAATAATTTCATCTCACCTATCATATACATCTCAAACACTTTTTGCATCTCATTAACAAACTTGTTACTCAACACAGCATTCCTATCGAAAATAATATCATGCACAAATACTTCAATAATTAAAATGTTAGCATGATCAATCTTGAAGTACAAGTTACTATCAACAATACCTTTATTAAAACCAAACTTCAACAAATACTTATCCAATATTGTATACCAGGCTCTAGGGGTTGTTTCAATCCATAAAAATATTTATTCAATCTAAAAACCATGTCACTTTGATCAGTTAATGGAAATCCATTAGGCTTCTCAACATAAACTTCTTTTTCCAACTCTCCATTCAGAAATTTAGACTTAACATCCATCTGATACACCCTGAAATCTTTGCAAGTAGCATATACAAGAAAAATTCTAATAGCCTCAATCCTAGCCAAAGGAGAAAAAGTTTCCTCAAATTCAATACCTTCATTTTGTGAGTATCCCTTACAAACAAGTCTAGATTTATTCCTAATCACTTCACCATCTTCATTCAATTTATTTCTGAATACTCATTTAGTTCTGATCACATTCTTGTCCAAAGGTCTGGGAACAAGAATCCATGTTTTTCTTTTCTTTTCAATCAGTTCTAATTCTTCTTCCATAGCTTTAACCTAAATTTTATCTTTACAAGAATCATTAACATACTTCAGTTAAATATTAGAAATCAAACAAATCTCATCTCTATCTTTTACTAACCTTCACCTACTTTGAAAACCTTTATTCCTATCACCAATAATCTTATTTTTAGAATAATTTATACTTACATACCTTGGATTCTTAGGATTTGCATTTGTATAAGACTCTTGTGTCTCCACTTCTTCCTCATTTTATAATTCTCATCTGGATCTATCAAACCATTATGATTGTGATTGTGATTCTTGCATTCCCTAATTATCTTTCTCGTCATCTGAATCATAAATGCAAGATCTATCTTGTCTCTGATATCTTTCATCCACTTTGACATTAGCACTTTCAACTATCTTTCTCAACCTGTTATTGTAACACTTGTATGCTTTCCTCTTTGTAAAATAATCAAGAAACATATATTCATCACCTCTAGGATCACATTTTCCTAAATCTTCATCTCTTTTGATATAACATTTTCTTCCAAAAATTCTGAAGTATTTCACAGTAGGAAAATGACCACACCATAGCTCATAAGGAGTCTTACCAGTGCTTTTCTTGATTTTAAATTGGTTTAATGTATAAACTACAATACTATATGCTTCTCTCCAATAGACTTGTGGTACATTTACCTCAATCAGAATTATCCTTGTAGTGTCTGGTATAGTTCTGCTTCTTCTCTTTGCAATACCATTCTTTTGTGGAATTTGTAGTGCAAACAATTATCCCTTTATCCCATGCTCTTCACAAAATTTATTAAATTCACTAGATGTAAATTCACCACCTCTATCAAAGCTTTGATATTTCACCCTCATACTTGTCTTTGTATCAACCATAGCCTTAAAAATCTTGAACGTGTCAAAAGATTCAAATATCTCCTTTAAAAATGTAACCCACACCATCCTTGAATAATCATCAATGAATAATATGAAATACTTATCTCCATAATAGCTTCTAGTTCTAGCTGGGCCACACAAATCAATATGCACAAGATCTAACAATCCGCTTGAAGAATAAGTTTTTGTTTTAAAATTATATTGAGTTAGCTTACCCAAGTGACATTCCTTACACATCACATTAGCAAGCTTCAACAATTTAGGTAAATCTCTCATTGCTTTAGTAGTAATTATCCTCATAATGTTATCAAAGTTCACATGACAAAATCTTTTGTTCCATAACTAACTGTCATCAATTTGAGAAATTAGACATCTATTCTCTGCACTATTCAAATGAAATACATTACCTTTGGTCTTATTACTTGATGCAATCTCAATACCTAAACTTACCAAGATTCTACATTTGTCATTCTTGAATTCTAGATCATAACCTTTCTCAACAAGTTGTCCAGCACCCAAAAGATTATGATTTAGACCTTTAACATAGAAAACATCATTAATATTATTCTTACCATCAAGTGTAATGGAACCTCTACCTCTGATCATATAAGGAGCGTCATCGCCGAACCTAACAACAACACCATTATACCTTTCCAACTTTACAATTTTTTCTTATCTCCAGTCATATGATGCAAAAATTCATTGTCTATTATCCATTCATCTTTCTTTTCAACATGTGAAGCTAGGGCACTTTCCTCATTTATGAAACTAGGGTCTTCTTGTTTGATAACAATAAACATAATCTCATCTTCACTCTTTTCAGATTAATTGTCAGTCACACCTGTATTAGAAACCTAATAACATTTCTTCTGATATCTAGGTAGAAATTTCCTAGGATTCCGCTTTGGTACTCTCTTAGGGAATCTTGAAGAAATATGACCTATCTTGTTACAATAAAAATAGTTCAAAGATAACTTTCCATCATACTTACCATCACCTTTAGGAAATCTCTTGGAAATAAAGGCTTCAAGTTCCTCAAGGTTTCTCTCTTCTTCTTTAATCTCTTCCCACCACTTTTCATATCGATATGCACTCTCTCCATAATCATATGTCAACCTATCATTAAAAATAGTACCTTTGAATGCAGATTCAACTTTAGGGAGGGAATCACCAAATTCACTCATCTCAAAGGTGGATAATTTACTGGCCAATGTGTCTCTTGTTACATTTATCACCATCTAGATATCTTCAATAGAAAGAACCTTGTGTTTGTAAGAAAGAGGCAAGGATCTAAGCACCTTAGAAACAATCTCATCCTCTACCAATTTTTCTCCATCACATATGATTCCACATACAAACTCATTCACCTTTTGTATGTAAGTAGTGATAATATAATCTTCTCTCATCTTCAATGATTCAAATTTACCTTTCAAACTATGCAACTTCACTTTATTCCCACATATATCTCCTTCGTGTAAAGTCTCCAACTTTGTCCATACCTCATGTGCAGTTTCTAATTCCACAACATTTGTGTACTCTATATCAGATAGGGCGCTCAACAATGCTTCCTTATCTCTAATTTTGTATTCAATTTGCTTCTTCTCATTAATAGCAGCAGTAGAAAGATCTGTAAGAGGATTGTAAGATTTCTTAGTGATATTCTAGTATTCTTCTCCAGTGCATCTCAAGAGAGTCTTCGTGCATCCTTTCCATATTTAATAGTTAATGCCTTTAAATCTCGAGATATCTTTCTTAAAAGTTCCCATCCCGGATCTCCTCAAACAATCAAGCTTCCCAAAGAGGACTTGAATCTGATACAAATTAATAGAAACAAGGAAGCACACATAACTAAGAGGGGGGGGGGGGGGGTTGAATCAGTCATGTCATAAATCTCAAAACCTTAACAACCTCTTCACCATAAATCTCAAATCTGAATGATGAACATTAAAACAAAGACCACAATACATCAACCATCACATAACACCAATATTTTTGACGTGGAAACCCAGTTAGGGAAAAACACAGTGGGGGTCAAACTCACAAGATGATGTACTATGTTATCTAAGCACTTTACCCAGTTAAAGCTATTACAAGGGGAATGCACATGCATTTAGGCACACTGCCTAGAACTCATTTCTCAAATACAATAAGGGCTACAACCCAAAGGAAGGGATACTGCCTTGCAACAATCTCAGATTACAATCTACAATGGACAATAACTCACAAATCATGAACTGATTGTTAGCATCTTCATTATGCCTATACAATTCCAATGAAGTACACAATACATCAGATTTCTACCTCAATTGTAGATTCCCCTCTTACCTCTTCATACATTCATCATCACACTTACTCACATCTTCACACTTAGAAATTGTTACATCTCTTTATACAATTCATCAATCTTGAAAGAATAAACAAGGTCAACTTCACCCTTAACAAAAATATTTGATCAAATATAATACAATCTTTAATGTGATCTAAATCATGTTGACTAATACAAAAAAATCCAAATCTTCATCCTTGAACATTCTACAACTCCAAAAAATATGCCTCGACATTAACAACATGCTACACCATCATGTCAGCCAAGAATATCAAGAACACCAACATGCCTCAAGAAAATCACCAAATGTAATCACACCAATCAATGTGATCCAAAAACATGAATACAATATGATCTATAAAAATCAACAAGCACCATGAAATTCTACGGTAACAACCAAAACAACTCTATCTCAGAATCCAACATCAACTCTGCATTATTCATCAAGAACACCAACAAGAACCTTTGTCACTCAAGAAAAATAACTTTAGATCCTTCAAATAATGGATTAGATGATTCAAGGACACACATCCATGTCCTAAACACACCACCAGGTCATAAACTAGAAATATTGAATAATCAATCCACACAGAACCAAAAATTGTTACACTGTCTCTTTCTGAACAACCAAAATTCCAATCTCTCATCAAACATTCATAACTCATTCAAGTCATAATTCTAACCTCTATAAATTAACATAGTCAACTACAGACATCCCTAAAATCATCTGTACATTCACAACATCTAATCTTCAACATAGTAGTCATATTGAACCAATCATCTTACTGAACATCACATGAACAACACAGGAACATTGTCTCAAATCATAGAAATATGTTGACATCAATGAAAAAACATCAATGACAACACATATATGTAGGATATTCCAACATGTTTTTTAAGGTTTTCTAATTCAATGTACAATAGTTTCAATTTAATTGTTTAAGGGATTCAATTTTATTATTTAAAGATTTCCAAATTTATTGTTTATCTTAGGGATTAAGGGTTTCAATATCACTGTTACTATATAAGGGCTTCCATTTTACAATTTTAGGGATTCAATTCCAAAATTTGCGGGATAAAATTTTACTCTTTAAGGGTTTAAAATTTCAATGTTAATTTTGAAATGACTTCAAGGCTTCAATTTCAATGTTTTAAGGTTTCACTTTATCTATTTTAGTGATTTTATTTAACTGGTTAAGGGATTAATTTTCACTATTTAAGTGTTTCCAATTTTTAATGTTCACGTTTAAGGTTTTAAGGGGTTCAATTTCACTGTTTCATTTTAACTATTTTAGGGATTCAATTTGGGTTTATGGGTTCTAATTCAACTATTTTAGGGATTTAATTTCAGAGTTTAAGAGATTCAATTTCATTCTTTAAGGGTTTAAAATTTTGATGTTAATGTTTAAGGGGTCCAGTTCATGTAAATCAATGTTTCGATTGGGTTTAAGGGTTTTCATTTCAATGTTGTACTCCTTCAATATGACTACTTTAGGGTTTCAATTTTAACCATTAAAGGGAATTAATTTCATTTTTTAAGTGTTTATGATTCCAGTGTTCACTCTTAAGGGTTTATGGGGTTCAATTTTACTATTTTAGTTCAGTTTAAGAGATTCAATTTCAATGTTTTTGGGTTTGAATTTGAGTATTTTAGGGATTCAATTTAACAGTTTAAGGAATTCAACTTCACTATTTAAGGGTTTACAATATCACTATTAATGTTTAAGGGGTTAAGGACATCAGTATCAATATTTCAATTGGGTTTAAGGGTTTCACTTTAAACTTTGTAAGGTTTCACTTTAACTATTTCAGGGGTTCTATTTAATCATTTAAAGGATTAAATTGATAATGTTTTCTGATTGCCCACTGATTTTTTTAATGCTTCTATCATAGTTGGAGTAAGTATTATATCTTTGTACTATTTTCTTACTTACATTATGTATCATCCTAAAAAGTAAGCACTTGATTTGTGCTTAATTTAGGATCATTTTGGGCCCACTTTAGTGTGGTTCCTTTGATTGGGATTCATATTGCACTTAAATGTACACTAAATATTAACATATGGGTCCTTAGATCTTCCCTAATCCTCCCTAATTTGTGCAAAATTGAGATGGGATCTTATTTCTAAGCATCCTTCCCTAGTTTCCTCCAATTGCAAAATTCTCCATTCCTTTTACGATCTTGGAATTCGCTCCTGATATCAGAATTAACTAACCTTTCGGAACCCAAAAAAATTATAGGTCATGCCCTCCAATCACAAGCAAGCAACTTTATGGAGGGGTGCAATCAAATTTTGATTGACTTTACCCCTAGGTTTTTGATCTGAGATTGGGCCCTGGGTCCTATCTAGCACATTCATCGGGGTTTTGAATCCATGGTCGACCTATGTAATTTTGTTTCCAGATGCACTATAAAAGGATCCCTCTCTCTCTCTCTCCATTTTAATCTATGGTATATGATCTATGATCTATGACATACATGCACATACATTCACAAGAAATAATTAAGAAGGCAATCAAGCAAAGTATTGAGCATCCAAGTGCAATTTCAAGTGGTATTATAGCATTCAAGTCTTCAAGTATTCAAGGTGTCTTCCATAGATCAAGCTTGTTTCCCCATTGAGGCCAAGCAAAGGAGTTTCTTGGAAGGACATTAGCATCATTTCTTCATTCCTCATTCATTAGCGAGTTAAAAAACATCTTCATAAGGTTTTTTCATGCATGATTTCCTTTTCATTTTTGTGTGGAGTCAAAGCTATTGCATACACATTCTTGATCACATTCAAAGAGGTAAGAGTATCTACATTGCATGGTACACTTCATTTTAGATCGAATCTTTGTTACATGTTAGCATTCCTTACTTCATTTCAATTCAAGGTTAATTCCTAAACTGGGGCTTGACCAAGTCAAGCCCCCCTTTCACAAATAATTTCCCTTTTTGTATGTGCATGAATAGGTTTTGGGATCTGTGGAGATGGATTCAGACAATTTTGGGATTGTCTCAGAGATCAGAACCATAAAGTACATAGTCGTAAACTGAGGGTGTAGTCAAGAAATCAACTTGTTCTTGGAAGACTCATATTTTCACAGTTGGAAGTTACAGGTGCCAGGGTCCCAGATCTGTGACATCACAATGGATTGAAATTGCAGTTTCAAGGCATATAACCTCCTAATTCATTTTAAGGTGCACAATTCTTTCTCCAACCTTGCATTTACTTTCAAATTTGTTATTGCATCAGTAATCTTTAGTTACTTTTAAGATTTGTACTCAATTAGTCAAATCCATTAATTCATTAATAGCGGAAATAGGTCTTTTTCTCATCCCCTTGCATATAGGCTTTGCATTCACACCCTTCATCTTGGGTTGTGCTAATCAAGCTTCGATACACAGAGGTTGAGTTTGTCTATTTCCCACAATGCCATAGCAAGATTTTGGTGAGTGATATCTACCTTAGTATTGCTCACCATTTTATTTTATACACATTCAATTAGTATCCTTTACTCACATTGAAAACTACAACCAAGTTTCTTTAATAGTTGTCATAATGGGGTCTTCAATTACTATATCAATTACTGAAAAACCATTATTAACAATGGTATTTAAACCCTTTAACAGTGGAATTGATACCTTAAATGCAATATTACACTTCTCCTTACTTGTACCTAAAAGCTCCCATTTATTGAGCATAACTCCATTCAATATGCCCAAGTCCTCACAGATCAAGCCATGTTTCATTCCTTTCTATCACTGGTTTTTTAGATTTCATTGATGCTAGTGTTTTGCATTTACTTCTTCGGTTTGCATCTATCATAATTGGACTTAGTATGTCATCTCTACATTGCATGCTTAGTTGAATTCAATTAGTATCCTTTAGTATCATTGAGTTGTTGGGCCAACTTCCTTTAATAGTTGTGATAAAGGGGTCTTCAATTAGTATATCCATTACTCCAAACCCAATATTAACAGTAAAATGCAAATCCTTAAACAATGAAATTGATATTAATTTGATAAGAACATAAACTACACTTGATCTTATGTGCAAGTAAGGAGAGGTTTATGGGTTTCAATTTCAATCATAAAAATGTGGTTTATGGGTTTCTATTTCACTTTTTAAGGGTTTTACTTTTGCTATTTCAATTGGGTTTAAGGGTTTCATTTTTAATTTTTAACGGTGTGATAGAAGCATTAAAAAACAAATTATCAGTGGGCAATAAGAGTGATTTGAATTGCATAGGAACCTTTTCTCTTGTACAAAAGATATGTATTCAAAGATATAAGAAGATAATATTATAAATTTAATACATATTAGAATTGGTGGACTTAGATGAGGCCACAAATTTGGTAATGACTAAGTAAGATATAATGGTACATTCGCTAACTAGGTATGAATACAGTCAATAATTAGACATATGCATTAAAATATATAATTTACTTTGCATGTATTTGAAGAGTTTGTGGGATGTTGAAACCCTTAGGTGAAATGGAATCCTTAAACCCTTGCATATTGATTCATATCTTAAAAAATTTACAAACATTAGATAATGCTCTTTGTATTGTTTCCTTCATGTTCATTTCATTTTTAGTTTTCTATACCATTACAAACCATTTTACATCCTCATGGTTTTTATTCTTTCTATAATATTCTTGTTCTTCAATTCATTTCTAGTTATCTACTTTTTCTATTATTACCATATCCTTCATTTTGGCAAGCTTAAAAAACATTCATGCAAGAATGTATTTTATGATTTCAATTAGGTTTTTTGGAGCTATACTATTGCATTTAATACTTGTGATAACATTCAAAGAGCATTGCATCATCAAGGTTTAAGACATACTATTTTTCAAATCTAGCCTATGCTATGCATCAACATGCTTTCCTTTCAATAATATTTCATTTTGATTTCATAGTTAATTCCAAAATTGGGGTTTGACTTGGGAAAGCCCCTTTCTATAACCCCTTTCCCTCTTTTTTGTAGGAAATAGGTGGTGCCCATGCATAAGGAGCTACAAGAAGATCATATTAGGAGCTATAGTTTGCAGTTCATTTCATCAAATAGTGTTGTGTCAAAGGCAAGTTGACTCTCCCCTAACCATCGAGTCACCCTTGACCCTCCAATTTGCCCCAAACCTCCTAATTCTGAAAGAAATTTTGTTTATAGGCTAGTTCCTATTTCTGCTTCCCTAATGTGATTCCAAAATTATTTTCTGCACCTATAGTCTATTTTTACACGTAGAAAACTCTTTCTCTCTCTCCATCCAGCCCTATATCTTGCATTTTCCAATTTTGTTTGCATAGTCATCTTCCATGAAAGTGAAGGATCACTACATCTACTCAATGCTTGAGCCTCTTTTAGCCTAGTGGATCATCTTCCATTCAATGTACATGAGAAGAGACAAGTTTGAGCTTCCTAGTTTGTCCATACATTCTGGTGAACACCATCTCATGCATATTTCTTTTATTACATAAATATTGTAAAGATTTTTTAAAATTGCATTACCCTTCTCTCAAGATTGATGTAGGAAGTTGTTTCTCTACTATAACTTCATAACAAATTGGATCCATAAAGTAGTAGTTTATAAGAAAATTTGTAAGAACATATGTTCTACTATAAATACCATTATAGTTTTGAGATGAGGGTTTTTCATTTGTAATTATTGTTATTCAAATATTAAAGAAATTCTTGTTCTCTCTTTTATTTTTGTGAATTTTTTTTCTTATAAGGGTTTCTACATGTAAATGTGGTGTTATGCTACACTTTTATAATTTGTTTATTTTGTGTATTTTTTATTTCTATCATCACATATGGCTTAATATATTAACGTTAAAATCTATATATACCAATTTTATGTCATTATGAATGAATTAAAGATGATGTCAAATAGAATATATGAGTTGTGCCACTCGACAACAAATATCTCGATGTTGGAATTTTTAAGTTTGATTTTATTCCAATCTTCTTCGCCTTCCTTCAACTTCTCCTTTAACTCATTACTTGGCTATCAAACCACTATGCTCTTTAGTCTCCTTAACTGCTCCAATCCCTCTACAATTTCCTTCACCTGTAGATAGTTCCCTATCGCTAGCACTTATGCTAAGCTATCCCTATCCCTCCTAGCTAAGCTATGTGATCTAAGCTAAATGCAATAAGGAAACACTAATCTAGAATGCAATTATGCTCAAGAATGCTCTAAGAATGTAAGTGAACAAAGTGATAGCATAATAATAGCATGAGTGAGTAATCTATTATCCTTTTTGCAAGAGTGAGGAGAGAACCTCCTTTTAAAGAGCAATGAACAATAGAGATTAAGAGGAAAAATCCAAGGGTCAAGAAAAATCCTCATTTTGACTTTGGTGCACAAGATTCTCAAGAGGCAAAACCAATGGACATGGCTAAGAGGCAAAAAGATGTTTGGAAGAGATTAAGAGGCAAAAGGAGATTCCACTCATCTTAGAAAGTGTGCATTCAATGTATAGACAAAAAGTCTTTTTCTTTTTGTTGTAAATTAGGAAATTCCTTTTTCATGTGCACACATAGGATAAGGTGTATTTTATTTAATTAAAAGAGGACATGTTCTTTTAATTAAATAAAGCTTAGGATAAAGCGGCCAAACTTTAGGATATCATCAAATAAATGATAAAATGATGATTTAATCAAGAAATAAGAGATTAAATCAATGTGAAAAATTGATTAAGCACAAGATGTAGTCTATTATTTAGATTTTAATCTTTAGAAATGAGTCTTATAGTTTACTAGACCATTTTTGGGTGATTACAAATGTTAGTAAACTTATTGTGTTAGAGCAATTGACCATTTTTAAGTGTCTACACAAAGCAAGCCCAACTCTAACCCAAAGCATATCTATGGAAACTTATGGCTTACGACACCATCCATATTGATTGGGGAAATTTGGAAGGAGAGGTAAAGAATAGTTTTCAAAGGGAAAAGGATGGCATGGGAAAACTTGACTAATAAAATATAATCAACAGTAATAGAAACTACGAATACAAAGTTGTCTATCTACCACCCTGAAAATGAAGCGTTCTTGATCTACGATGAAAAGGTTCAGTTGAAATGGCAAGGCCTAAAGATTCATCTACTCTCTACTAAAGGTGGAGAAAGTAGTAAGAAATTAAGAGCTGGATGTAAATGGAACCAACCAGAACATGGCTGGTCTAAGATGAATTTTGATGGAGCGTCTAGAGGTAATCTGGGGATTCATGATTAGGATGTTCCATCCATGAATGGGATAATGCAAAGGTTGCAAGAATGACCAAACCTATAGGTAATGATACCAATAATATGGTAGAGCTAAGGGCCCTTATAGTCGAGCGGTTACATTTGTGTGAAGACCTAGGGATTGAGAATGTTGAAATAGAAGAATACTCAACTATAGTAGTTAATGTGATTAGAAAAGTTTCTTGTCCAAATTAGAAGATCAATTTACTACTACCATGAGCAATAGATCTACTCAAGTATTTCAAGAACTTCACTATTAATCATATATACAAAGAGGGAAATTCAGTGGCTGACAAACTGACTAACTTTAGTGTAGATGGGGAGTTCATACAAAGTATTGGGGGTTCATAGAACAATTAATTTAATTAAATAAATATTATTTATTTAATTATGTGAGGGAAATTGATTTAATCATTACATAAATGTAATAATAATAGGAAAGAAGGAATATTAATTAAATAATTTGATTATTTAATTATTTTTAATAAGATGTGGAATAATTAAATAATAATTAATTATTTAATTACTTTATAGGTGAATAATTGATGAAATAATTAGGTAATAATTAAAATCGCTTAATTATGAATTTATAGAGAAATGATGATTTTTAATTTAGATTATAGTAGAATGACACAAATTGATTAAATAATAAATATTATTTAACAATTTAAGGTGAATGGTAGTAAACTTATTGTGTTAGAGCAATTGAAGGTTCAATTGAAATGGCAAGGCCTAAAGATTCCTCTCTTCTCTGGTAAAGGTGGAGAAAGTAGCAAGAAATTAAGAACTGAATGTAAATGGAATTAACCAGAATATGGCTGGTCTAAGATGAATTTTGATAGAGCGTCTAGAGGTAATCCAGGGATATCATGATTAGGGTGTTCCATCCATCAATGGGATAATGCAAAGGTTGCAAGAATGGCCAAACCTATAGGTACAAATACCAACAATATGGTAGAGCTAAGGGCCGTAGTCGAGCGATTATATTTGTGTGAAGACCTAGGGATTGAGAATGTTGAAATAGAAGGATACTCAACTATATTAGTGAATGTGATTAGAAAAGGTTCTTGTCCAAATTATAAGATCAATTCACTAATACCAAGAGCAATGGATCTACTCAAGTATTTCGGGAACTTCACTATTAATCATATATACAAAGAGGGAAATTTGGTGGCTGACAAACTGGCTAACTTTAGTGCAGATGGGGAGTTCATAGAACAATTAATTTAATTAAATAAATATTATTTATTTAATTATGAGAGGGAAATTAGTTTAATTATTATATAAATATAATAATAATAGGAAAGAAGGAATATTAATTAAATAATTTGATTATTTAATTACTTTTAATGATATAAGGAATAATTAAATAATTATTAATTATTTAATTACTATATAGGTAAATAATAGATTAAATAATTAGATAATTAATTAAAATCACTTAATTATAAATTTATAGAGAAATGATGATTTTTAATTTAGATTATAGTAGAATGACACAAATTGATTAAATAATAAATATATTTAACAATTTAAGGTGAATGTTAGTAAACTTATTGTGTTAGACTAATTGATCATTTTTAAGTGTCTACACAAAGCAAGCCCGATTCCAACCCAAAGCATATCTATGGAAACTTATGGCTTACGACACCATCCATATTGATTGGGGAAATTTGGAAGGAGAGGAAAAGAATAATTTTCAAAGGGAAAAGGATGGCATGGGAAACTTGACTAATGAAATAGAGTCAACAATAGTAGAAACCACGAATACAAAGTTGTCTATCTACCACCCTGAAAATAAAGCGTTCTTGATCTGGGATGAAAAGGTTTAGTTGAAATGGCAAGGCATGAAGATTCCCCTCTTCTCTGGTAAAGGTGGAGAAAGTAGAAAGAAATTAAGAGCCAAATGTAAATAGAACCAACCAGAATATGGCTGGTCATTCTGAATTTTGTTTGGACATTCTTGTAACCTTTGTATTATCTTGTTGATAGATGGAACACCCTAATCATAGGAAAGAAGGAATACTAATTAAATATTTTGATTTTTTAATTATTTTCAATAAGATAGGGATTAATTAAATAATGATTAATTATTTAATTACTTTATAGGCACAATAATTGATGAAATAAATAGGTAATTAATTAAAATTGCTTAATTATCGATTTATAAAGAAATGATGATTTTAAATTTAGATTATAGTAGAATGACACAAATTGATTAAATAATAAATTATTAACTAACATAAACTAGATAATTACATAACCTCTCCATCCATGACTTTTACTTGACACCATGTTATCCATGCAAATGCTGACATGGCAATCCACTCAAACTTAATGGAAACCTCTAGAAACTGCCAAAAAATTGGAGAATTTTCTTTATAATGGGTAATCATTTATGTTAGTGCTCAATATGTCAAATCATTTAGAAATATCCTAACAACATCCTCCAACAAGATTTCATTCAGAACACATCAAATAGTTATTCAGACATTTGCAGGGTAGGGGTTTGGAACTGAATCCTTGCAAGCTTCAGAAACACAACAGCTACAATGGAGACAACCCTAAGCCTGGTAGAAAAAAGTAACGATAAAATGATGAATTTTAAAGGAAAGGTTAAGCTAGAAATGTGGAATATGATTTTGAATGATCTGGATGAATAAACCACCAAGGCGGTAATTAAGATCAAGGCTGAAGACTATGTCAACAATAAATTTAGGATGAGGGTAAACTATGATATCCCTACAACCTTCATAGAAATTGTGCAGGTGGTAGGAACTTTGAAGGAATAAGAAATTCAACTTTGAAAAGAGGTTTTCAAGAAGGATCTTTTGGCTAGGTTAGAAATTGCAGTTCAAAATGTAGATGGGAATCTGATGATTCCCTATTTGGAGGATTACAAATATTTAGGAGATAATGAATAACAAAAAAACCTTGATGAGGAGGTGATAAAATGTACCCTTCATATCATAAAGGATACCAAAGGCTTCAATGAGAGGAAGCAAAGCAGTATAAGGAATATTTAATACTTTCTCCTGAAGTGGCTCCATCTCAAAGTTGTAGCTAGATATACATGGTGGGTGGAATACCTTAGTTATGAGGAAAAAAAAACCCTTTAAATAAATAAAATTAAATAAAGTAATCTTTAAGTAAATAGAAATAGATATTTACATATATTAAATTATATAAATTAAACTTAATAAAATAAGTTATAAATATTTTAAATAATTGAATAATTTTTAACATTTTAAAATAAATATATTTAAAATATCTAATTTTTAAAACTACTTCAAATCTATTTATAATTTAATCAAAGTCAAAATTATAATTTAAAAATTTATTAATTTTTTACAATCATGCACATCATACAGAATAAATAATATATACAAAAGCATCCGCGAGTTCTATTTAGTACAAACAAAATAAAAATGATTGAAAAAGGTAATAAAATAATTATTCATAATTTACAAACTAAAATCTCTGAATTAAAGATGATGTTGGACATACAACGACATCAGATCTGAATACTCAGATATGTCAGACAACAACATACGAGCCACCTCTTCAAAGAAAAGCAGTGATCATCAAAATCCATCAAAAAAGAGAAGAACTAATCAAAGGACTATAGTTAGATTAGGCTGGATGGATATTATTAAAATCCTTCATTCATTTCATTCAATGTCAAATAGAAAATATTTGGATGTTGGAATTTTTAAGTTTGATTTTATTCCAATCTTCTCCACCTTCCTTCAACCTCTCCTTTAACTCACTACTTGGTTGTCGAACCACTATCTTCTTTAGTCTCCTTAACCCTTCCATTCCCTCTGCAATTTTCTTCACCTGTGGACAGTTTTCTATCGCTAGCACTTCAAGACATTGCATCGCTCCCTCCTCTAATAGAGGGAAGCCCTCCAAAAGAGGGAAGCCCTCGACAAACAGGCTAACCAGCTTAGGAAATCCCACACTCTCTCCAAACTTCTCTGGCAATTCTTTACTCCTTGAATCGCTAATCAACATTAACGATTCTAAATTGGGCTTGTTTTGGAGCGACGGATAGCCACTGCACTTACACAATCCTATATATTCTTAGCTAAATTTTTTGATATGGTCTTTCATGTGAAAGAATTATTGAAAATAATGTTTCATTGTAGAAGAAGTCTTGTACATAGCAAAATCTAGTTTGGACGAATTGAAGTTACAGTTATGGCTAACTATAAATTTTGAAGGTAGAGCCCAAAAAAAGTGTAGTATTGAAATGAATTTGAACACATTAGAAAATATTGTATGTGAAAATACAAACACAACAGGTATAAACACATCAAACTAGAAAACCAAGGTTGTTTTCCCAACAACAATGGATGAAAACAAACCAAACCTGCAAAAAAAAAAGACATAGTTGTTTCCGTGTCATTGGATTGAAATAAGCACATCCAACATACATTGTTGTTTTATATATTGCATCATTAAAACCCTAGAAGAGCAGAGCTGAACTATAGATACTAGAAAAGTGAATTGCACTAAACCTTACTAGGGAATAAACTTTTCCTTACATAGCACATATTAAAATTATAGAATAATAAAACAACATAAAGATACTTGAGTCTATAAATCCAATAAGATGGAAAGCCTTAATATTCATTCAAATCTAAAACTACAGTAGTGACAAATTCCATAAATGCTACTTAGTACTTATAGGAGGAGAAATATTAGAAATCATTTGCAATATATTGGAAGATAGAACTAAACTATACATTGAAGAATTAAACAATTGCCTTTATCTAATTGAATGATAGAAAAATAGACCCATGGACTATCTGTAGCCTTGGTAATGAAAAATTTCCCACTTAAAATCCCCTTTTGGATTGAAAGAAACCTAGTTTATACAACATTGAAAGGCCAAAGCACACATTCCCAATGATAAGTAATGTTGTGTCCAAAGATACAGTAAGCATATTTGACTATTAACCACCTCAAAAAACCTAACCTCCTCTACTAAAAATAGTGTGAAATTACATAATTGATGCCCAAATATGTTGTAACCCACCTCAAATAGATGTATGAGGTTGAAATAATGATATAATTCAGTGTTAAAACATAAAAATGATAGTCTCAGGAAGTGATCTCCTTCTAAAGTTGTCACACATATCTTTTTTGTACTATGACTAGCAATCAATAATGTTAGGGCTACTAAATGGTGGCTGGAAGTTAGAGCCCAAGTCCCTTAAATAAATGGAGCAACTATTTCAACATAAAATCATGCCTTCTTCCTAATTCAACCAAAATAGAGAACGCCTACAACACAGTCAAAACATACGAAAGACAGAATCCTAAACTACAAACAGTACCATTCTCTATCACTCTATTTTAGACCAAAACTATATTTCTTCAAAACAAGACCTGACATTTTTTCTTAAACTTATCAGTATAAAGGGCAACCAATTTCAGGTAGTCTGACACTATGATATAGTGATAGTGGGTAAGTCAATTGAGATAATTCCATAAATTCCATAATGGTATGAGATCATTAGAAGATATCAACTACTCCAGGTTAGAATTAGAAAAAACAACCTATGATAAATTTATTTAATAACATGCTAGGACCATTTAGAGTGCCCTGTAACAATAATTTTTTTTAGCTATGTCTTAGATTCTAGGAGTCTATTGTCATAACATGAAAGGCGATGATCATATTCTCTATCTTATAATATTCAACCTAATTATATGAAGATGAATCATAAGTTACACAACCCAATCATTGGTCAGATGTAGGAGATTCAACAATACAAAAAAGACCTCATATAACTTTGCACAGATTGAATTTACTCTATTTTTTAAATTACTGTTAGCCATAAGTCAATAACATGGCCACTTTTTGTATCATAATCCAAATCTGTGCTAAAACTATAAGTTGGTTGTATGTCATTTCAAATATAGTCAATATCAATATCAATTATCAGATTTTGCCTTCTGTGACTGCCATTGATTTCAAGAAATAAACAGAGATAGGGATGCTTTTGTTTGGGCAATTGGCATTTGTAAGATAGTAAAAAAAAGAGAAATAGAATGATGTCTTCCTAATGTTTGCCCCTTCTATCAGAGAGGGCACATATACAAGGATCCCAGACCGGAAAAGCAATGTTGTGAAAAATGATGAAACAAAAAAACTTGAAATAAGAAAGATACGTAGCTTATGATTGATGTAGCACCCCAATAATAAGGAATTAAAAAAACTAGAGAGGGTTAGCCATTTTAAAAAAAAAGAACCAAGAAGGATGATCCTCATAGATATGTAAAATAAACACCGAAATTGATGGATTCAATTCACAACCCCCCTCAAAAAATATTTGATGAAGACGCCAAAGGTAATTAGATCTAATACACTGAACACGATAGATGAATAACATAATGAAAATATGAAATTGTTCCCTACCTGACAATGATACATTTCAATCGAATCTGGGGAAAATGTTGGATATTTTGATTCCTCACCTCTAAGGGGTTTGTGTTGTCAAAGGTTGTGGATACTTTTAATAAGATAAGGGGTTTGTGCTGTCAAAGGTTGTGGATTTTGGATTTACGCCTACCAATTGCATTTAATTGAAATTTTCTAAAGCCTTCTCAACATAAATAAATCATGAATGTCCTGTAATATCCATGTTAAATTACAAAGTGGAAAGAAAACGCGAACAAAAATAAGAGATACAAACATAGAAACATGACATTGAGAAATGCAACAGAAATGCAACAATTAAAAATTGCAAGCTATGGGGTAGGGAAAATAAAAGATGCATATAAACCTAGAAAAGAAGCACCAACACCAGAAAACCCCAATTTTTGTTTGACCTGTGTTCTCTTCAAAATGCTAGTTAACTAAAACAATGTGTGTTGTTCCCATATTTTATGGGTGGTCCCAGGAATTGATTTGTGAAAGAAGGTGTGATTGTATTGTATACACGATCACCTTCAGAGGATCTCTAATTTTGCAGGAGCTATTTGTTTTCTAGAATAAACAAAGTTGCCCTATTTATCTAACTTATACTAACCAGAACAACAAATGCACAAATGGAAACACATTGTAGATGACACAAAGTAGTTGAGAACTCAATGTAGCGACATGCAACCCAAACACGTCTCCATGATTGAAATACTCTCAAACCATGCCTTTGTTCCATGTAGCAAGAGATGACGATTTTCATAATTTTATAGCTGGATGTGGATGCGTATACTCCATGGAGAATTGAACATCAGTGAACAATGTACAACAATTGCGCTTTAAAAACCTCTGTGATGTCTGTGCAAGTGAGTAATCCATTGAATATATGATGGTAGGTAAGAAATTGCTACCATTTTCGAGGAAGCCTTGCACTAGTTGTGCTTTGATTGGATAGGTACTCTAGCGCAATACGTTGCACAACCATGGCTAGGAAACGACTATCCAGCCATATCATTCGATATGGCTAGATGCATCCCATAGCCATATCAATGACCATTGTACTTGTGCAGGTTTGTGGGCAGAGATGGTACAATTGCCAGTGATACAGGAAATGTCATGCATTTTTAAACCATTGAACACATGATACAATTTTTTTATTTCAAACTTTTTACATTTGCATAATTTTGTGCACAACACCATTGTTTTGTCTAATTTATTTTATTTTTTATTCATCATAAAAAAGTTATTATTATTTTCATATATATAGTACAATTTTAAATTAAAGAAAGATAGTTTAAAATATATTTTTAAAATTTTATGTAATTAGAGGGAACATAATGAATTTTTTTTTTAATGAATTTTTTGATTTAGAGTATTTTGTTTCAACTGTCTTGAAATACATAGATGTTGAGTAATATCATAAGGTACAATAATTTTTTGATGAGATAGTTTTGCTAAATGATAAGTAATAGAAAAGAATGTTTCTTAATAGTATTATTTAATTTAAAAAAATACATATAGAGATAAATAATAGTACTTTTTAAATAAATATAATTATTTTTATCTATATATTTAAATATTTTTAATAATAGATTATTTAAATATATGTTATCACATACATACTATTAGAATAATTGAAATTATATATTTAAATTTTTTAATGATCAATTATATACTTAATTTTTAAATTTGTATTCTTCTATAATTAAATAAATATTATTTTACAACATATATAATATACATTAAGAAAAAATTTAAATAATATGAAACTTTTAACTTCTAAAAATATATATTTAAGTTAAATTATCATATTATATATCTTAAAATCACTTAATTAGATATCTTAATATAATAATTATTAATATAATTAAGAATTGTTTTTGAAAATATTTAATTTCAAAACTTATTATATTTATTATAAACTTTGTATTTTAAGTTAAACAATAGCAGAGGTATTTTATGGTATAAATTATTTCTTAGAAGAACAACAACCAGCATTTTATTAGTTAGCAGACACAACCTGCATAAGGGATTTGGATATTCTCATAATTGCCTTCTTAACAGTTCCATGAGCCTTATGCCTTCAAATAGCTTTAATGGTTGTAATTTATCTATACCATTTTCCTCATAATAGCAACCTCTGATTGTCTTTGAAACATTTTTCATTTTATAAATTCACTACCCCCTTATTGTACATTCATGGAATTGAATATGCTTTATATATTTCTTTCTATGAACATAGTAATCGTTTTGCAATTAGTATTTACAGCTTAAATTTGCATAGCTAATACGTACAAGGTGATTTTCAGGCATGAATGGAGACTAGTCAAAGCAGTTGTGAATGGCGTGTTGGATATCTTGAAGAAGAGGATTCCCTTGGATGTTCCTAAGCATCTTGTGGGACTCGACATGGGTATTCATGAAGTAATAAACAATTTGCATCTGAATACGGCATACACAAGTTTGGTGAGAGGTGGTGTCAGGAAAACCACCTTGGCCAAGGCCGTTTACAACGAAATTCATCACAGATTTGATGCCTCTCGCTTTCTCTTCAACATTGGAGCTACTGCAACTGCACACAACAATACTGCACTTGTGGAATTGCAATTGCAGGGAAGAACTTTAAGGAGATTTGTAAATTGCCAGGGAGAAGTATTAAGTGTTGATGAAGGAAGATCCCTGATGAGAGATCGACTGCGAGGGATTCGGGTTCTTCTGATTTTTGATGATGTGAATGAAAGAGAGCAGTTGCTTTCTTTGTATGGGGATTGGTTTGGGCATGTTAGCAGAGTCATCATTACTTCCTGAGACCAGCACATGCTCAATCTTGCTAAGGTCAATTCAGTTTTTGAAATGACTGGATTAGGGGAGGATGACGCTCTCAAATTGTTCAGCTGGCATGCCTTCTCAAGGGCACTCCCAAACACCCCTTACGAAGGGCTTTCTACAAAACTTGTGAATGCCTGCGGAGGGCATCCTCTTGCTTTAGAAGTCATTGGATCACATTTGTCTGATAAGAAGGAGCCAAAAGACATGCGATGTTGGGAAGAAGCTGTCCATAACATTGGAGAAAATCCAGACGTATCTAGAATCCTTCGAATCAGTTATGATGGACTGAGCTATTTGGAGAAGGAAATTTTCCTGGATATAGCTTGCTGCTTTGTTGGAGAAAGAATAAGTGATGCTCATGATATTTTCTGGGAAGTTTTATACCCCAAAAAAGCTCAAACATCCATAAAAAAATCTTTCGCTGAAAATGCTTATAAACATCAGTGACTTTGACTTCCATATGCATGATCTTCTACGAGAAATGGGAAGAGGAATTCAAGAGCAGGCTGGCAATAATAGCAGACTGTTGCTGCCCATGGGTAGGCACAAAGCTTTGAACAGAGAGAGAGAGCAGAGAATTCCTACGCATTTAAAGCATTCTGGGAAGAGTTTGACCATGTGAAGGTCGAGAATTCGTACACCCCGTTTATGAGAGAAAATTTCAGAAACCACTTTTCATTGTTGCAGCTGCTGAAAACCGGAAGTACCAGAAGTTTAGCAGTTTCAAGTGTGAGACAGGTTTTTTTTCATCCGTACCTCGCACTTAAAGCCTATCGGCTAATTAAATTTAAATTCATTCAACAGTTGTTTTCAATTTTTAATTTAATTAATATATGCTATCAAATTGTCAAATCATGTTGAATTTGTTTGCGTGGTAGCTATCACATCTTTTGTTTATTAGTCAAGTGGATACGAATGATCATTGCAATGATGTGATCAAGGCCAGTTTTTGTTTTTATTGGCTACATGATTTTAGGATGCCTATTCGGATGTGTTGGTAGTTGATGCAGAGATCAAGGACCACTGAGATTTGACACCCTTTCTTAAATATTTAGATAATTAGCAATCATACCTTGGTGTGTAATGTGTTAGTCCAAAAAGTGTGGAAGGTCAAATAGGAAAATTTTAGTCTCTTTTTTGTATATATTTGTATACCCACTTATGTAGATCTAAACATGATTGAAACAAAATTTCTATATGAGGGAATATAATAGGACTATATTACCAGCATGTTCATTTTGTGTTTGCCATAGAGGGCAGGGTGGGACGGGGAGAGAGAGAGGAGTGATAGAGATAGAAAGAGTGAAAGAAAGATTAAAATGAAGTTACAAAGTATTCTGCGCAAATCCAATGCGCCAAACAACAAAATTAAATTTATAAAACATATTTCCAAGACTGTGTTGGCCTACACAATGATTTACATATGAAATTGAGCCAAAGAGTCAAACATGTTTTGACCTCTCTCTCTCTCTCTCTCTCTCTCTCTCGTACACATGGAAATTTAGGTTAAGAAATAGTGAGAGGTTGTCTACAAGAGAGGGATGAAGGTATGACAACTATACTATAAAGATTAATGCTCTACATATAATATATCATATACCTTGTAATATCTCTAGCCCCTCAAGATGGGTGTTGATGATATTTTTGCATGAAGATATCTAGGATTAGGTGACATTATCAAGTAGGCTACTTCTAGAGAGAGAAAAGATGTGGTCAATTACAAAATTAACATCATCTACTAGAGGTCATTATCAAAGTGTGATATTTGTGAGACATCTAGATGAGACATTATGTGGGGTGAATGACAATTGAAAAAGCTTAATAAAAGAAGAAAGAGGAAGGAAAACACATGGATAGGCTCAAATGAGTGTTCCTATAAGATAAACATTTGTATGAGGAAGGAAATGCAAAGTTTTAATTTTTTTAAAAAAAATTAAAATAATAATATCGTAGTAAATGAACACTAATGTAATTTTGATAAGGGCTATATGTTACTAAAAAAAAAAATTGTTCAATGATGAATTTTTTTAAAAATATGTAGAATTAACTAATTTTTAGATATTACCACAAATATACATAAAAATTAAATACCCTACATAATTTAAATTATATAGGAATTAATTTTCAATTATTTATCTTAAAATTCAACAAGCAACCTATCATAAATGGGTTTACTTAAGTTAATACAAACACATAAAAATTCTCTACAAACTAAATAACAATTCTTTTTCTTTCTAGTTAGATTGTTTAACCCATCTTGAGTTTATACTAAATTATTGATCTAAGAAAGGCTCAAATGAGAAATGATAGAAAAATAAGAAATTAGTTGAGTTACTAAAAATTAAATTGATGAATAACAAGAATGTTAAAGACATTTAAAACGTAACAAGAAAAAAAATATGGAACTACAAAAGCTAGTTGATTGAAAACAAGAGGAAAATCCTATTGAAAATCTCAAGTTGCTAATATGAGGCACGTGATCCAATTTTCATACATGGATGTTGACACACTTGTGTACTGCAACCATAACTTTATTACATGCAATTTTTAGAAAAAAAGGCAGATGCTAAAAATATGGATAAATAAATTATATAATAATGACGCATAATTCCTAGCAAATGAGTAAGAAATGTAGTCTCAAAATAGTACACAAACGTTGTCTATGCTTCTACAATTTTCCATACATATCTTCTAAAGTAACTGTAACCACAAATCTGACAAAATCTCCCTATCCTTTATGCTTTAATAGATGTCCATACCATATTCTAAAGTTTATATTTTTGCATAGGTCAAGATGATGTTAGGAAAGGTTGCAAAGTTTGGATTTACATTCATCAATTGCATTTTCTTGAAAGTTCCTAAAGCCGTTGAAAAAATTTCCTTTGTGAATAAGCTACAATTTGGGATTCCATGATAATACTTTTCTTTGGGATATTTCATTAAATAGTTTACTTGCCTTTTTAATGGTTCCACATTGTACATATCTTGCAATCATGGCATTCAATGGGACCATTTCTTCAAGTCATTTTATGATGTTCCTTGTTTATGCTTCCACATTTTTCATATATGTGAACTAAAGAATTTTCAATAATAATATTTGTAAATAATCCTCCTTCCATCAAGATTTGATGGGTGTCCATAAATATGATAAAATCCCTCTATCTTTTATCCTTTGCTTGATATACATACCTGTTTCCAAAGCTCCCATTTTGGCACAAGTAGGGAGCATGTTGGCAAAGGTTGTGGATTTCGGCTTTACACCTACCAATTGCATTTTCTTAAAAGTTTCTAATGTCTTTTTAACGTATCCAATTTGTGTATATACTACAAGAAAGACACTCCATTAGATCACATAAACATACTATTGTAACACCCTAAAATTGGCATCTTGCAACTCTAACTAATTTTGTTGCATTTGTTATTCTTCTAAATCATCAAAGTCCTATTGTACTAGGCAATTCTAAGTTTTCAACTGACTCTACTCGACTTAAGTGTCAAATGCAGAAAATCCTAAATCTATATTAATCATACACTATGTTTAATTCTTAAATATCTATTGGCTAAACAAACCTTATGATCGAATTAATTTAATTAATAAATTCCTAGCACTTTAATTAAATTAAATTCACCCTCTTTAGCTGAGACACATGAAAAAGGAATTAAACAATATTTAATTATTAAATAAATATCCTCATTTTCAATAATTGAATTTAATTATTCAGATAATTGAGAAAAAGCAATTATGAGGTCATTTTTATTTAATTAATTGGATAATCTCTCCAAAAATCTTCTTCTATTTAGAATTGGAAACTTCTCTTTAAATTCTGCTTTAAAGAGAGAAAAACAAATAAAACAAATAAAACAATTAAATCAAAGAAAGAAAACAGCTAAAGCAAAAAGAAAACAATTTATTGTATTCTTTTGAATAAAGCTTTCTATTCTGAGTTGGCTTTTCTATCTGTTTTATTTCAAAAAGGAAAGTTTCTATTCTGAATAACCTCTGAGTCTATAAAAGAACTCTCATTCTCTCATTCAAACCCCTTCTCTGCCTACTTACTTTTGCATTGTTAGAATACTGAATCATTGTCTCATTTTCTTGCTAATATCATATAGAATAACTTCATTTTGTAATAGAATAGCTTCAATTTCTAGAATAATTGCACTTGTTATCATGGCTTAGATAATCTCATATTTCTCATTTCTTAGCTTAATCTTGCATTGCATTGCATCCATCATGATAAATCCTTCGTTCCTAGATTGGTCTATGGCTGTGAGCCTCTCGTCCTGAGAGCAATTTCAAAAACCCCATCTGGATAGAAGGCAACAGGTCGAATCATGCAGGCAGATAAGATGAATAATCTCATATTCATTCTTGTGTGTACCTGGTGAAGAAGGACTATGTTGAATTAACAAGGCCAAATTTACTGCATACATTTCTGGCGCCCACCATGGGGCAGGTAAATTTCTGTCCTGGCCTCCTTTCATTTCATATTTTTCATTTTTTTTCATTCTGTCCGTACTTCCGTACAGGTTCTGTTTTAATTTCGCGCAAACTTTCTTTTCGTATCGCGTGAACTTTCTAGTTCTTCGCGTGGCTTACAGAAATTCTTCGCGCGATCTAGTATACTTTATCGTGCAAACTTACAGACCAGAGCTTTTAATTTGATATATTTTACCTCGATTTTCTAACCACCTGCTATTTTCTGACATCTGTGTTTCTCTGATTTTATCTTTTGAAACAACATAACAATGGTTTGCAGGACGCTGAGACAAAGAAAGCCATTATAAAATTTTGACATGTTTGTTGCAGGATGCTAATATGAAGAAAGGCATTACAAAATACTAATGGGTTTTATTGTAGGACATTTTTTAAAGACCTTGCATGTTTTCACAACTTCTTATATCTGTTTTCAGTAGTTAAAACACACTTCGGTTGGTGCTTAAAATGAATCATTGTCTTGCATGATTGAAGTGTTTTTTAGATTGTAATCCTAAGAACTACATGAACGTATCCTCTCCCCTCGCCTTTATGGATCTTGGGTGTAAGATAAATTCATGTGATTCTTCTAGAGTGGCTACCTCCTGAGAGCTTTAGCAGAGTCGGTGAGAGTGGATGCCCAACTGGTAACAGGCTAAAGCCAAGCCCTTCCAAACCGGTATACAAAAAATGCTATTGTGATTAATGTCACAATAGACAGGTGTGAATTTTCCAAAATCTCCTCCAGTACCCTAGTGGTGCGTTAAAGTCCTGACATCGTTAAGGTGAAAGCCTTGCTTTGAACGGATTGGGAGAGCCCCCTTTATTGGGAAAATGACTTGATCACAACCACCTGAACAGATGACCTTACTACAAACTGTTGTTCTAGTTTTCCAAAAACCCTCTATCTATTGGCGCGGAAGGTCAGAGACTGACTAAGATGCCCCACATTTTTTCAGCTTTTAGTAGAGATAACAGCCCTTTGGGAAGCAATTCCTTTTGGGTTCGAAGCTTGGTATGCCTGAGAAGTGAGTGCATATGTAAGGAGGAGCCCGTGCTTC
Source organism: Thuja plicata (assembly GCA_018584345.1). Taxonomy (NCBI): domain Eukaryota; kingdom Viridiplantae; phylum Streptophyta; class Pinopsida; order Cupressales; family Cupressaceae; genus Thuja; species Thuja plicata. The sequence continues at coordinate 3,398,519 of MU224972.1, read as the reverse complement.
CAAGCTTCTAAGTTATCTGCTAAGAGTAAGCATAGCTAAACTTCAGTTCAAGTGGGGATTCAATAGATATTGTCCTGGCTATCTTAGGATTGTAATGTGCTTGTTCTGGTACTACAAATATTCTGCTTAATGTGTTTTGCGTGGGTGCATCATTTGAACAATCGAAACTATCATCAAAACACACAAACTATCAATCTTGAACATGTCCAAAACAATCTGTAACTTGAACTATCTGTCAGAAAATAGCATGATTTCATCTTGGGAAATGCAAACTAGTCTTAACAGTCTGATTCTGTAAATGTATTTTTTTCACCATTTGCATAGTTTCGCGCAAAGTTTCCCAAACTTCACATCACTCGGTGAGAATATTCACGTGACTCATAATATACTATCGTGTGAACTTTGGCATCAGTGCCATTATTCTACCAGTCTTTTATCCTATTACTGGTGTCCTTCTTCGCGTGAACTGAGCATTTCTTCGCGTGATTTGGTGAGAATCTTTGCGCGACATAGCATTTCATCACGCGAAACTGTAGTCTTTTGTCCAAAATAGTGAGCTTAAATTTGCCAATCAGTTGTTCTTCTGTCAAATCTAGTCTCTGATATGGGTCTATTTTTCTGCCATCTATCTTCACATAGTCTAAAACTTGGTTTCTTAGGTTGAGAACTACGTGATTCTTGCTTAAACTGGTCTTGTCTCATGTCTTTTTGATCTATTCCACCTGTGTTGTCATGCCTTGTGTTGCAATAGTCATCTCTTGGCTTGTTTAAGCCTCATCTTAGATGATTTGCACCAAGGATACTTCACCCTTTGGCACGTTCTGTGCAATCTTTGAGACAGTTTCAAGTTTGGTCCTAGCTCACATTCCTTTGTTCAAACTTTGTCTATGACTGTCACAACTCAAAGTGGCAAAACATATCATTCAATCAATCAAGACAAATTTGTACTTTCCACACCTTTACCAGCTACATCTAGTGAGGAATCATCTCGATCTCCTTCTCTGGTACGTCGACCTTACAATAAATGATCATTTCCTGTGGATCTTAGTTGGGTTCAATATCCTTTGTTCCAAGAAGACCCAAATTCAGAGAACACTCAATCTTTTCATACCGAGTCTTTACACCTTGAAACCTTGCATTTAGGCAAGATGGCATATCCTAATCAATCCGGTGGTGAGTTTAGCAGAACTGACCTCTTTAAAACTTGGGGTAAGTCACATTCTCAAGACCCCCCTAATGATGTACAAGTCAAAATCACTCAAGAAGAAATTGCACAAGCTTGTGCTAACAAAGATTTCTGTAAAATGGTGGGAATTATAATAGCTGAGGAAAAAGAAAAATACATTCTTGAACTAGCCAATCAAGGGGCTAAGTTACTCCCCAATTATGCTATAGAAACACTTATTTGAGAAAGAGGAAGAAACTAAAAATTCCCGCTTGCGCAAAGAAATGCAAACCATGCAAGAGCAACTTTCTCAACTCTTGAAAGAGAAGGACAAACCTGTCACACAATTCACACTGGAAAGCATCTGTTCTTTCCCATTTGATAAAGATCTTCACATGCCTCCTTTTCCCAAAGGAGTTGAGCTTCCTAAATATGACAAATACTGGGTACATCTGACCCTCAAGACCATTTGAGAGAATTTAATGCTCTCTCCATGGAATTCATACATGACACAACCTATCTTATGCATATTTTCCCACGTAGTTTGGGAGGATCAGCTATGGAATGGTTCTCTAGACTACCAACTGGCATCAAGACCTTTGACAAAATTGCCAATTTGTTTCTACAACATTATTCTCACAACATCCAACATCCGGTTCATATTCGAGATCTTTGCAACCTGAAACAAAATAATGGGGAATCTTTCTTGGCATTTCTCCAAAGATGGAGACAACTCTATACACGATATTCTCACAAGATACCCGAATCTGTAAAGTTGGACATCTTTCTCGATAATCTTCTCCCCAACTTTGGGTATTAGGTATAGCTACAAGGTCCTCTAACCTTTGATGATATGATCAAACAAGCTGTTAGAATCGAGACATTTATGATCAAGAAAGGAGAATTGACCTTACACAAAGAAAATAAACAAGGGTCTTCTTCCTCAAGCAAAGATAAGTCTAAATTTCTCAACAAAAACCAAAATGTTGTGAATGATGGTGTTGTAGACAACGTGACTGCTAAGCCTTCCAAGGCTTCCTTTAATCTCACTACCATGATGCAAGCGGCCAAAGCCACTGAACAGGCTGTGGCAGAATCTAAACAAGGTACTTCATGATTTTTTGGACCTAAACCTTGGGCTCGTAGGCCCAAGCGTGAATTCACTCCTTTAGGAGAACCTCTTGAGGCGGTTTACAAGACTCTTGTGGACAACCACTTACTCACTCCATTGGATAATTCATGACCTTATGATCCACAACCAAGACCCCCTTGGTGGAATGAACCCGCTTATTGTGATTTTCACCAAAACAAAGGTCATAAAATAGGTACTTATTTTAAACTGCATCATAAAATCCAGGATCTCATCGATAGTGAGGTTATTGCTGTAGGAGGTCACAAAAAAAATTCTGATCACCAAGCTTTCAAAGACCCATTTCCTCCTCATGGAAAAGGTGAATCATCTAAAGGCAAAAATACTGATGCTAAGGTCAACTATACATACACCAATAATGACAATGTCATTAATA